>JARHVA010001326.1:2947500-3412500 GCA_037957365.1 Torreya grandis
TTCAAAAGAATCCATATGGATGGGAGGTGTTATTGGTGATTCAAATGAAGAAGGAGATGAGGTAGATTTTGAGGTTGAGTTGATGAATACTTTATAAGAATTTAAGATGGTAAATAAAAAGAATACAGTGATGAGGTCCCTTATAAAATACTATGAGAATAAAGTAAACTTTTTTGAAGCTATACTAAGCAACAACTCCAAGGAACAAGAGGAAATAGTCAAATAAGTAGAGAGTCAACTTGAAGTTATAACTACATGCCTAGAAGCAAAAGAAGAAGAATGTGAAAGGTATGTAGATAAAGTGAAATCCTTAATATATGAATTTAAAAAATCATCAAACAAGGTCAATACATTTTTAAGGTTTGAGAAGAGCACCAATGATCTAGATAACCTTCTGAGTAGTTAAAAGATTGCTAATGACAAAACAGGCCTTGGCTTCAATGAAGATTAAAAGGACACTAATATGATAAAACGGGTCAAGTATCAACCAAATAATGAGGGTGATGATAGACCATAGGTCAATATCATCAAAAAATCTAATAACATAAGTTATTTTAATCCTTTTAATGTCTATTTTTATTCATGTAACCAATTTGGTCATAGAGCAAGGCATTACAAAATGCCCTTAAAGAATGAATTTACATGGAACTATGAGGAGAACCATCAGTCAAGAGGTATGGTTATTTCCATCTAGAGGGATAACATGTTTTAACTATCATAAGGTTGGTCACATTGAAAATTATTGTAAGCATGCCTTCTCAAAATAAGACAAGAAGTTGAGGCTTTTAGAACAAAATAGAGAAATAATAAGTGGAAACCTAAGGTAGCTAAGGTTGATGCTATGTACCTAGGGATATTATATATTAATGTATATGGGTTGATTAAGATGCTAGCATGTGGCACACATCCCCCTTAGTTAGTTATATAGGTCCAATTAATTAAGATAATTAACTTATGGAATTAGTGCATTAGGTAATGGTTGGCCTAAATTGGGATTAGGAGGGTACCCATCCATTGTTAGTTATTTAGATGTCTATATAAAGGAGGTGAATATCATTGTAAATAAATAAAGTAAGCATTAAGTCTTCTATTATAAGAAGATATTTGAGGTTGTCCCCTCGAAGAGACATTGTGGAGTTATTCCTTCCTAAAGGAGTATTGTATGGTGTTGTTGTACCTTAAGAGTATTCTATTTTTATATATATTGAATATTTGGACATCTTGGTCCACCAATATCTATTGTATTATATTGATATACATTATATTCTAAATATTTTTCAATTATTATTAATGTGGATCATACCAAGTGGTATCAGAGCTTCGATTTGGGAAATTTGTGTGGAATGAAACCCTAGTTTTTTTGGAATCATCAATATATTTCAATCGGTTGTGAATTTATGCACAATTTTTTACTGGATATGAAGAATATTTTTAGGAAGTCACAGTAAAAAAATTGAACCTTTATGA
This sequence comes from Torreya grandis, assembly GCA_037957365.1. Classification (NCBI taxonomy): domain Eukaryota; kingdom Viridiplantae; phylum Streptophyta; class Pinopsida; order Cupressales; family Taxaceae; genus Torreya; species Torreya grandis. The sequence goes on from JARHVA010001326.1 coordinate 2,948,968, forward strand.
TCATTTTTGAGGGAGTTATAGATATTTTAGGGTTTGTACTAATTTATCCATATCATCCGAAATATAAGGATTTTTCTTGAAAATGTTTACTAATGTTATATAAACATGCAAGAGAAATACATAAATTTTTATAGAATTTTTTGAATTGGTTTGAGTGAGTTATTACGATTTTATGATTTTTCATGTATTCATTAGACATGCCTAAATTTTTGTATTTTTTTTCCCAATTGTTTTAATAAAGTTAAAATATAGTAAGGGAAAACTATAGTCAAAATTTGGGACTATTTTGATCAGTTTTGAATGAGTTATTGACATTTTAAGGTTTCATGAACCCTAATTTTTTTGTGAATCATGAAGTTGCAAGTATTTTCAAGGGAGGATGATATCAATGCTAGAGAATGGTGTCTTATTTTTAAGGAGAGTAATACTAAAAAAAATTTATTTAAAACATGTTTGTCTCTTTCTTTGTCTGGGTCTACACAACATTGGTTTAATCAGTTGAGCTTCATACAAAGGTATTCTTCATGGGAAGAAATGGAATAGGTCTTCCTAGATTTATGGGATATAAAATAAAAAGAGGATGAAGAAGAGGATGAAAATAATCACAATGAATAATAACATGAAAGTGATGATGATGAAGAAGAAATCAAGTATAGTGATAATGAGAAGAGTATGGATGGTGTAGAAGTAGAGGTAGAGGATATCAAAGAATAAGAACAAGAATTGGATGATTAGGGTCCAAATAATTTGGCTCCAAATAAATCCAAGTCAATTTTTAAATTTCATGGATGCATTCAAAATAATAAGGTTGTTGTGTCCATAAACCCTACCAACAAGTACAACTTCATCAACATGAATGTGGCCAAGCATCTACATGTTCAAGCAAATAATATCAAGGAGGTTCAAGTAGATGGTAAGAATATTCTAATGTTTGAATATTTGAAGCTCATTATGGAAAAATATATTTTGCATTCATATTTTTATGCTTTGGATATGGATGATGTGGATATGGTTCTTGGATATCCATGGTTAGAGACTTTGGGAACAATCAATATTAATGTTTAGAAGAAGTTCATGAAGTTTTGGTATAGGAAAAAGAAGGTCACTTTATAGATTATCATAGTGGGAAATACACTAATAAAAGTCAAGGTATATCATGAGGATAATATTGAAACATGTGATGAAGAGCATGAGGAAGATTTAGATGACATAAATAAAGACACACCACAATAAAAAATGAACACTTCATCTTCTCAAGAGACAAAGATGGAAAATGTGGAAGAGGTAGAAGAAAAGGTGGATAATGTCAAAGTATTATAAAAGGTTGAGTTATATAGACACCCACATCATCATGAGAGAAAACAATCATGGAACTAGGTGAGGGAGTGTCATAACAACAATCATTTTGGCTATATAGGAAATCAGATTTACAATCGCTATGAATATGCATAGAAGCCAAAGAAGAACTACTATGGTCAGGTATGGAATTAGAGCAATGCAGTATTATATGGAACATGAAATGAATGGGGGAATCACTATGACTATGCATGGAAGAATACTTACTATGGTCATGGATGGAATCATATTAGCGTAATGGAATATGGTACATAGAATTAAAAGAGGAATAATTATGCATGGAAATAAAAGTAGTATAATTATGATCATGAACAGAATCAAAGGATAAAAATAGAATTTGGAAATAAGCTTGTAGAGATATCACTTGACAAGATCACATATGAAAGGATATATGATCGAGATTGGAGACAAGTGTGTAGTGATTTGAAGCACACTCATTATTTGGTTTCTTCCTATGTTTCAGGGATGAAACATGTCAAAGAAGGAAAGAATGCTATGTACCTAGGGATATGATAAATTAATGTATATGGCTTGATGTAGATGTTGACATGTGGCACACATCCCTCTTAGTTATATGGGTCTAATATATTAGGATAATTGAGTAACTTGTGAAATTAATGCATTGGGTAAAGGTTGGCCTACATTGGGATTAGGAGGTTACACATACATTGTTAGTTAATTAGAGGTCTATATAAAGGAGGTGAATATAATTGTAAAGAAAGAAAGTAAGTATTGAGTCTTCTATTTTAACAGGATATTGGAGTTTGTCCCCTTGAAGAGACATTGTGGAGTTATTCCTTCCTAAATGAGTATTATATGGTGTTAACCTATCTTAAAGGTATTCTATTTTTATATATATTAAATATTTGGACATCTTGGTCCAACAATATCTATTATGTTGTATTGATATACATTATATTATGCATATTTTTAAATTATTATAAGTGTGGATCATACTAGTTGATAATCAAACTACAAGTTCAAATAGACTATTTGCCATGGTAGAGCAAAATCAAGATGCAAATGAGTGCCAAGAATTTCCTCTATTAGCTCAATTTGTGGATGAATAATTCAAGACCAATAGATCAATCCAAATTTTTTATCAAATTAATATTGAGGAGGTCAAGCCAAAAAGATAAATTATACATAAAATAATCATGAAGGAAGTTCAATCTTATAAGGACATGAAGATCTGGGAATCTCCTGAACTTATGTTGTTCTAGTTCTCTAAAGCAGAGGTGACTCTATTAGGCTTCATAGAGGTACTTAGGTATAAATTAAAAATCATGAAGGATGCTCAATCATAGGGGATTTTTTTTGGTCTAATAAGACCTTAAGATTCATGTTTCTATTAAAGAAGTCTGCTACAGGTGTGATCACAAGAGATAAATCACAAAACATTGCATGATGACTTAATCAAACCAAGTCATAATTTTGAAAATGTCTTGAATTTTCATTAAGACAAAGGGAGTCAATCATGTCTCATGAGTAGGTATGTTGAAATAGGTCTAAGGATCAAATAGTTTACAAGAAGATGAAGCTTTGTCATTAATGTCAAAGGGGGAAAAAATTCTTGTTTCAAGATCAAGTATTGAAGAAGATTCAACTTGAAGGAAAGAGAATGATCTACTATAATTAAGAGTGTTTTCCATTAATGAAAAAGGGGGATATTATTGAGGTATGTTACTAGTATTGGTATTTGTTGTTCCCCAAAAATGTCACTCATTTTTGGAACAACACAAGCTATTTTGGTCCTACAAGGCCAAAATTATCTCTTCCCTTTTCAAAAATTCTTCTGAGCATTCCAGTTCTTCATTTTTCAAAGCTTTTCTAGAAATCTACGAACTCTACAGGCTTAAATCTATGAACTCTATAGATATGTTTCTATGGACTCAACATGCTTGAGATTAGCAGGTTCAAAGGTTTAAAGGCTTTTGCACTTTGGTTCAATCAAAAAGGGTCTATCGGCAAGCATTAGAACAAGGATTGAACCATTGAACCTTGAACCATTTTCGTCTAATGGGTTCAAAGGTTCAAATGTCATCAACGAGAAGCCAAGTACTTCGATAGTGGTTCAAAGTTTAATTGTTTCAAAGTTCTGTGGCCCCGAGCACCTAGCAAAGTCTCAAAAGCTTAAACCGTTGAACCTTGAACCACTTTGGTTCATTAGCTCAATGGGTTCAATGTTCAATTGGTTCAACACACTGGGTTTAAAGGTTTAAAAACTACCTCAGTTATGAAGATAAATGCACGTAATAGGAGTCAAGCAGATGCTGCCAAGTGTCAACAATAGAAGATGCCATGTAAGATTCAACAAAATATGACATGTGTCACTTGTTTGATGTGGTAGAACTCACCATGTGTCAAAGGATGGGGCACACTCAAATACAAAGACATGCATAGAGCCAAGGAAAGGTTTCCTTTAGACAAATTTCCTGAAGGAATTCCTTCAGACATTTTGTTCAAAGGAAATAAAGGATAAAGCCTGACAGAAGAAAGAAGCCCGAAGGCCATCCGAAGACTGCCCAAAGGGCAAATACCCTTGTGGGGGGCTCTTCCCAACCCAAAGTGGACCATTTCTCAAGGCCCCAAAGGGTAGGTCCCCTTTGAGAAATATCAAATGATAAAGCTGAAGGAATTGCCAAGGAAAGTGATGTGCCTACAGACGTAAAATTTGTGGCAATGAAATAGCCATTGATCTTTGTAGGTTTAAGCATGGACCCAAATGCATTCAAAGGCCTTAAGGCTAAGGCCAAAAGGAAGAACCACTGAGAGAAGGAGAATAAAGAGCCAGTAAAGCTAGGAATGCAACCCTGAGAGCTTAAATTCCAAGAAGAGACAAAGCTGGAAAAGACAAAAGCACAAAGAGGGAAAAGCTTGAAATATCTATGCAGAAGTAATTTCAATAGGTGAAACAGTCCACTAAGTAGATATTTTGTCTTGCAAACATTGAAGGTATAGCGTGTTAGTCTCCTTTGGAGTAAAGACAAAATGGACAGCTGTGCAGATATCAGAGGGGACAGACTAGAAGATCCAGACCCAAGAAGAGACATATTAGATGAATGGACATGCCATAATTAAGGCAATGCACTGTTCCAAGCATGGTCCCTCTAGATAGAGCTAAAAATTAAGGTTATACCATGGGAGAGAGCACCAAGCCTTGCTTGGTGCCTATATATTGTAATCTCTTTTATTTTTAAGGAGATCTTCCCCTTACCAAAAGTGAAACTCTACCCAAATTGAAAGGAATTACTGAGACTTTGAGCTCAAATTATAATTTTATATTATTTTATCTGAATGAGAAAGCAAGTTACTTGCAGACTTTGTGCTGTTATAGCTTGTGCTATTTTAGGAAATTGTTCTTATATCTGTTTCCTAAGAGCATTCTTGTTTATTTGATCTAACAAGTAGAACTAATGGAAGTAATCAGGAAGGTGTCCTGAAGTTAGTTGTGGAAGACTTTGTGCTATCTGCAATTGTCTTTAGTGTGGTTTTATTTTCTATTTCTGTGTAAAGGACCTTGGGATGACTTTGTGCCCCCATTGTTCTTTGTATCTCACTCTTGGGCAGTCAAGGTGGAGACTTTGTGCTAGATCTTAGATTGCTGGTTACTTTGTACCCTGTTACCGATCACTTGCTCCTTGAAAGAACTCCTACTGTTTCCTGCAAGAACACTTTTGAAAGAAGAGAAGTGCCTTCAGTGTTTCCTAAGATTTCTACTATTTATGAAGGAATCAGGCTCTTGGATAAAAGTTGCTTCTGAAAGAAGAGAAGCACCTTCCCTATCACCTAGGATTTCTCCTTTGTTTGTTTGCATCATCTCTAAAAAAGAGAGATGGATGGTTTGTCCTACCCCCTGTGTCTTATTTTTTGCATATATATGTAGTATATAACCTCTTGCATCTCTTGCATATCTATAAGGAACCTCCCCTTGATGAGAGGAGAGATTTGTCTCCTGCCGATGCAGTAAACCTGCACATCTAGTTGACTGATCTCCTTATGCTGTGGTGATAGGAACTATTTTGGTCACTAGTTAGCTGGCCGACAAAATATTCACCCAATAGTTTTTGGTGACTCCAATGGGGACATAATAATTTTGTGTAATTTGGAACCTCAAGTTTTAGATTGAAACATCACTTGTGTCTTACCCATAATCATTATAACCCTTATCCATTATAGAGTCTGGTGACTCCATTCCATGTCTTACCCACTATCATTAGCCTTACCATCTTCCTCCCTTCCATTATTTTATCTGGTCTATAAAACTAGAGCTACTGGAAAAGAGTGCGCAGTCTGAAGCCTTAAGCCTCAAGCTGAAGCAGGGCCAGTTCTTTTCCATTTTTGTCCTACAATCTGGCCAATCCACCTAGATGTGTTATCCCCATTTTTCATAATCACATCATGCCAGTTCGAGGCCCCTGGGGTAACTCTTTTGGCCTACTTAATCTAACTCCACCCCTGCATGAGCTACCACTCAGTTCAATAAAGAATTTCCCCAAATTCTTTGGTGATGGGAGAGTTCACCCTGATGAACACATTACAAATTTTAGCATAGCTTGTGGTGTGATAGGGGTGGAATTTAAAGACGTGGCAATCAGGCTTTTCATGGAGATGCTACAAGGTGCTACTGCAGATTGGTTTTACCATCTACAAACTAGATTAGTGAATGGCTGGGACACTATCAAAGCTAAATTTGAAGCCAGGTTTAGGCCAACAGAGGATGCACATGCCTTGTTAGCCTAGCTCACACAAATGAAGAAGGAGCCCCATGAGCCTATGAGGGACTTCATTTCCAAGTTTAACAAGCTGAGGCATAGGATTCCCATGATCACCTAGCCGACACCTCAGAATCTCATGTGTTTCTTCATCAACTCATAGCTACCTGAAGTGAGTTTTCTGTTGAGATGGTCTAGACATATAGACCTTGAGGCTGCTCAAGACTTGGACACTAAGGTGGAAAATGACCTTATCTTAGCTGGAAAGATAAGGAGAGACCAAATAGAGGTAAATCCTCTTCATCTTTTGAATACTCACTAGCAGCCACCACTGACCTAATGGTCCAAAAGCTGGCAAATGAATTGCTAGCCTTGAACACAAGGTATGTCTTCTAATCCTTTATATAGAGATACTCCAAGGAGGACATTCCCCAATTAGCCATATCAAGGCAATGCTACCAAAATTCAAGGGCAACCAAATCATCTTCCTCCCCCATAGAGGAACCTGGCCATTAAAGCACCTCCAGCCAACTCAGCAGTTGGATATTTGGAAACAGAGCATGATTTCTCTTTCTAACCTGAGTTTAATCAAGAAAATGATGCTGACCTCTTCATGGAGGATCAAGAAGAGTCAGCTGGTGACACCATCATTGGTTTCCTGGATTACGAGGATGAACCCAAAAGTGAAGGTGATGCAGATGAGGGACCATATGCTATGTTCACCCGATCCTAGAACTAGTCAGCTTAGTAAGCTGATAAAGGAAAAATAGAGAAGCGAACTCAACTAGAAATTTTAATTACTGAACATGGATCCACTCTATCTTTCTAGCCAAAGGACCCGGTGGTTTCTAAAGAAGTAAGTATTTCAAATAGTTCTACAACTTCAACTTTAAACTTGTAGGCCAGTCCTCCCACCCCTCCCAAAAACCAAAAGGATGAACTCCCATCCTCTATGCCTAGTCCAATTCAGTCATTTGACATAACTGATCATGTCAAAAAGACCAAAAGTCAAATGACTAAATTTAAAGTCCTGTAGTCCAACCCCGATCAGTTGGACAAGTTGGTACAAGATGTCAAGACCCAAATGTCGGCCCCTGAAGCTCAAATTTTGTTTGAGTTTTCAGGTAAGGGTGATTACTTCTTAACCATGGAGGACGTCCATGATCCTAGAGATGAAAGTCCAGTAGGTGGTGATCTAGGAATTGATTCAAACTAGACATCAGAAGGATTGGTAGGGCGTAGTATAAATGAAAAAGGGTCTTCCATCTCTAATGAAGAGAAATCTGATAGAAGATCCATTTTTGATGATGTTTGGATTTGGGAAATGGATGGTAGTAATTCCTCTACAGGTGCTAGGGCCAAGTTGGTGTTGATATCTCCTAAAGGGGACATTCTTCCTTCTTTACATGAGTTATAGTTCAGCAACACCAACAACACTGTTGATTATGAATCTCTGTTACTCAAATGGGGAGCTACTCGAGACAAAAGAGATGCTGAGCTGGTGGTCTGCTAGGTGTCTGAAGGGGACAATCAAGACATGTGCTAGACCGAACTATTAGAATAGAAAATTATGGTAATAGACTAGGCTGCTGCCCATCAAACTAAAAAAAGGGACTCTACAGGAGAACCAAGAGGAAGACACAAGAGATTGAATTCCTGGTGGAGAGTTCCATTCGCCTGTCATTGATTTTGGGGGCAAAATAGCTTCTTTCTGGTTTATCAAGATAAAAGGCCATTTTCATTGCCTCTCAAGGGGTAGTATTTGAGGTACTTCAATTCTTGAAGTACCAAATAAATTCACCTATACATTTGTATATTTGTAAAGTCTTTGTTCTATTTTGTGATTTTCATTTTCATTGTTATCACCATTTTTTTTGGGTAGCGTGACTTTGTAGCCTAATGACATGCTTCAAGGCACTGGAGATTCTGGATTCTACTCCCTTCAATCACTTTTTGCAATAGAAGGATGTTCCCCAACTGGAGCCAACTGTTGTTCCCCAAAAAATGTCACTCATTTTTGGAACAACACGAGCTATTTTGGTCCTATAGGGCCAAAATTATCTCTTCCCTTCTTGAAAATTATTTTGAGCATTCCAGTTCTTCATTTTTCAAAGATTTTCTAAAAATTTATGGACTCTATAGGCTTAAATCTATGAACTCTGTAGATATGTTTCTATGTACTCAACATGCTTGAGATTAGCAGGTTCAAAGGTTCAAAGGCTATAGGGAACCTCCCCTTGATGAGAAGAGAGATTTGTCTCCTACTGATGCAGTAAACTTGCACATCTAGCCGACTGATCTCCCTATGCTATGGTGATAGGAACTATTTTGGTCACCAGTTAGCTGGCTGACAAAATATTCACCCAATAGTATTAAGTTTTTGGATGTTGTCATTGATGTCAAAGTTAAGTTGAATGTCCTTTGAATGTCCTTCATGTCAAAAGTCAGGATTGATGTCTTGATTGGTGAAGTGGTGTGTGACAAAGAAGTTTTTATCTCTCTAATGAGAGAAAATTTTAAGGCAACCTAGTATTATTTCAATGGATTAATGTCTATGTTTTGATGACATATCAAGATCATGTTCAAGATAAAAAGGAAACATCTTGATTAAACTCTAAGTACTAAGGATCATACAAGGTACACACATGGGTCAATAAGTCTTTATATATTATACAAGTTCTTGGTACAAAATTATAAATGTGACAGAGCTCATAAAGTCTATTAAGAATAGACTTATCTATTAGAAATTATGTTTAAATAATGACATAATTAAGAACTATCTTTTATTTGTGTTTAAACTCTGAGTAATAGGTATCTTAAGTAGCCTGGTTTAGATTTGTGAAGAAGATGTATTCATGAAGCATGGTAAAGATTTGTGTTGTGGGTAAGTGCAGGCATGATTAAGTTTTATAAGTTACTTGAACATATTCAAAAGTCAAGGAATCCTTCAAATGATTTCAAAGGCCAAGTTTAAAGCTTAGCACTTGCATAAAGAGACCTAGTGAGAAGATACAAGCTTGGTTCATTAGTGAGAGAAGCTATATGAAACTTGTGTGAGGAATTTTTATAGTGTGAGAGAATGATATTATGATTTATTAAATTAATATTAATATTTGAGAATATTACAAGAGGTTTCAAGTGGTGTTTATAGTCCAGATAGGACTGGTAGTTCAAGGCATTGTCAGGATCTACTGCTCCATAAGAGCACACATGATTACCTTTGTATAAGCAACTAAACACAAAATTTAACCAGAATGATAAGTAACTAGAATATGAAACAACACAGAATATGAGAGACAATACCCAATTGTATTAATACTCATTAAAAAGAAAATACAATAAAGAGGATGCCACACTTCTTCTTCCCACACCTCTAGAGCTCCCACACTTCTAAGGCTCACCAGTAATTCTCCTTTAACAGTTCACTCTCTCAATTATGGTCACAACAATCAACTCAAACACAGAGTTGTTGTTCACCTCCACTAGTCAGTAACAACACTGCCAATACACCAAGTACACAACCATACTCCAAGTAGATCTCCCTTCTCTTGCAACAACCTACAAATCACCAGACCTTACTTACCATGTAGATGTCGCTACACCCTGAAGAACCCTTGTCCTTGACTCACCAAGTCCTTATGATTCTTCAACCAGTACCCTAGTGGATCTTCTACCAAAACTTGCACAACCTATAACTCTCCCTGATCATACATACTCAACACCCCTTTGGAACTAGGAGGAGCTACTCTTGCTCTCTCTACAAGCACAATGGCTATCTAGCACACTTTACAATACATCCCATGAGTCTATTATATAGATCTCATGCATACAATAATTAGAATTTATTAATTAAAATAATTAGACACGTAACACCAAGACTAAAATAAGTCTTTACATGCAAACTAACTATCCAAAAATAGACTAGTTCTCGACCCGCATGCAAATGCATGCACACACAGGTTGCCAACATCAGCTCCTTCCTGACCAATGTCGGTCGACTCATAACTAACGTCAATTACTTCTACACTATAATATGACCAATGTCAGTTGATCAAATCAATGTCGATTTCCCTGCAACTCGCTCTGCAACTCAACAACCTCAGCAACCTCCTCCATGTTTGCATCAGTGAAGCTTTTAGCTGCACAACCTAACAGGCATGGTATGCAAAGAGACCTATTGTGTTATAATGAGGGTTTAAGTTCACTTTTCAAGGTGTTATAGATATTTAAAGAATTTAAATAGGTATGAGGGATTGTGATAAGAATTTTTATCAAGTTTTAAGTCATTTCATATATAATAAAGCAATAAATTTGATGGTAAGGTTAATTATGTGCATAAAATGGGGTGTTGCAAACTTGAGAAGAAGTTTCTCATACTCATTGCTACATGAAACATTTGAATGAGAACCTGATCACTTCATGGTATTTGGGTAATGTCCTTAGATTTATTTTATTGGCATTTTTTTTGGATTTGAGGTGCAATCCTTTATGAATGATTGCTAAGAAGGTAAGGTAGTCAAAACCCTCATAAACCCCTTACAAAGATCCAATAGCAAAGATATAATTGATTATGGATTAGAATGGTATATTTGACCTAGTTTTATGTTTATAAAATGTAAATGACTATTCAAGGTTTGCTCAAGTGGTTTTATTTTGTCATGAAAGTGAGTAGAAGCTATAAAAAACCTCTTGTTTTTAGGGTTTTTGATGCTACAAGTAGGGTTGACCAGGTCAAAGCTTTGAAATGGATGGAAGATGATGTGTAATACTTATATTTTATTCTCATAAAAGTTTTTAAGTAGGTTTAAAACCAAAAATGTGCTAAATCGGTCATGGAAGTTAGCCTATCGTTAAACTAGCCTAATGAATAGAACAATAAGAAAACTAGGTGAAAATGAGAATGATATTAGAGATTGGTTGTAGAAGACTAGGGATGGATCATAATGCTTGGGGGTATTTTTAAATACCTATATCTCCTATCCCTTTGGTGTATAAGTGTTGATGAATCCTATACTCAAGTAAAAATTTGTCATCAAACTGATCTGTCTAACATAGTGAAGTCTATGTAGAGTGACATAGTGAGATTGGCCTATAAGACTAATATTGATATATAAGCATGAAATATATATTTTCAAAGATGATATAAATATGTTAAAGGTTGACAAAAATCAATTTTAAGATCACATAAGTGTTCCCATAGGTGTTTTGAGTGTTGATTTTCTTTACTGTGTTTTTGGTCCTATGGGACATTTTCTATGTGTGTTTGAAAAGGATGTTCCTGAGTCATATTTCACTAATTTTAAGGATCCAATGCTATTGAAATTGTTATAAAGGACTCATAGGATAATTTTAATTTATTTTTGTTTATTTTAAGTCCCTATTAAATCTTAGAGAGTCAATTTATTTTAACTGTGTTGATAGTGTTTAATGTTTTTGAGTAAGACTTTTACAGAAGTGTTTCTAAGGCATTTTAACCTGTTTGGTGAATACCAAATCATTTTGGGAAGTTGTTTAAGTATTTAATATATTATTCATATAATTTTGATTTGTTATTTTTGGGAATAATGGAATTTTATTCCTATTAAATAAACAAGTATGAGTAGGATAAATTAGTAAATAATATTCCTAATTAAAGCTTCTGAATTGTGAAATTAAATTGTAATTAAACCTTGTCTGAAAATAGAAAAAAGAGAGATAAAATTAAACTTATCTTATTCTAGACTATTCTAACTGAGATAGGGTCTAGAAATTTGTGTGTAAGATTTTTATACTATTACAAACAAGATTCTAGACTTCATTTTCTGATTGGATAGGAGCACCGAAACTAGACACCCTGGGCTTCAAAATTGTAGTCCTTATTTGATGCTATTGTCCTAAAGATTTAATATTTTTTGGTTTTGTTCACCTACTCAGTGTGAGCATCTATACCCATTTTTAGGTTGTTATTATCAATACAGCTCCCTATATAGCTGATTTTTCATGTACTTATATCTTCTATGTAATTGAAAGAAACTTTAGCAAATGGAGAAAAGGGGTTAATGTGTGTAAGATGCATTAGATGTGATTCACACTCCATGTGTGGGAACACTACCTAAATACCAATACTTTGAAGAGGGATCAAGCCATATGTAGTTCTCCCTTTAATAGTGCTTTGTGCAATAGTGAATGAAATGCATTAAATTCTAAAAGTGGGTATGCTTGAGATGACTAGGGGCTGGTGTAAGGACTTGAATTGTCTTGAAAGTGTATAGGATAGTTTTATGTATATAATAGGGAAGATTTATTAATTGGTATTACTTTTATTTTTACTTACTTGAATGATATTTCTCAACCCTTTCTAAATAATATTTGAATGGGATTATATATGGATCTATTGGGCATGAGTTAGATGAAACTAGACTAGGCCACAACAAGAGGAATCAGGAAAAAATGGTAATCTAGGCTCAAATTGTGATTAAATAAGAGCACTAAAAAGGGGAGACCCTAGGTTCTAGCATTATAGTCTAACTTTGGTGCTATTGTCTTGAGCAGATGAGACCTAGGAGGATGGATTAATCATGAAGATAAGGTCCTAGCTTAGCTAGGGTCAAGTCTAGAAGGCCACATATGATTGGGAAATACTAAAAGTAAGCTTAAGAGGGTAATGAGAGAAATAAAGAGGGATCTAAGGGTTGGATGTATTTATCCATGCTCAAGTTACCTATTTTTACATTTTATATGACTACATTTCCCCCACTTTATTCTAGTGATGCAACAAAGCAAAATACTAGGATAAAGGAAAATAGAAAATGTACCTAAACTTACCTACAAAGGTGAAGCTCATAAACCTTGTGATGCTAAATATTGCTAGATAGTGCATAAAGAGCATGTTGTGTAAGTGTGAATTTGTAAAAGAAAAACAAAGAGTAGATAAGTTCTTATTATATGTAATATAAAACAAGAACATACAAAATTGGTAAGAGAGAGGAAGAGAAAGGAATGAATACACCTCACTGAGTACGCAAACTAATACAAAACCTATTGTGATACTAAGTAAAGTTGAGTAATGCTGGATGTGTTGGATGATATTATACCAAAATTTATATCATGAACAGAGCTAAGTGCTCAATTCCCTAAAAAATGGCTCAAGAATACAAAGGATATCCCTTTGGCTCTATCATCACCTAGTAAGTGAAGCTAGATGATCATGTGTGTGTTAATCAGTGTTTGGAATATGTGTCCAATCTCTCTAAATAAGTGGCTTAAGAATACAAAGGTTGGTCCTTTGGCTCCATCATTGCCCCATGAAGTGAAGCTATGAATCGATACCGGTATGTATGAATGTGTATGTCATATAAAATAGCTTCTAAAGCCCTTGAATGTTATATAAATCTAAAAATGTGACATGGATAGTTGAATGTGTGCTATAAAGTAGGATAATGTTGGCCAACTAAACAAATATGGAGATTAGGCTTGTATGAAAGCCACTCCAAAACTAAAAATTTGGCTTATGTGGAAGCCACTTATAAACTTAGGAATGTAGAGGTTAGGATTATATGATAGCCACTCTAAAATGATGTCAACCACCTACAGATGGAATAAGGCATAAAACTACTGAGAATGCCTAGGTATTGCTAAAAACTAAAAGAAAAGAATCAAAAGTGTTGTGTAATCTACCCCTAATCATTGGTGTCTAAAACATGGATTATGATATAGAAGTTATATTGACTATCATATCTAAAATTGGAAGTGAGAACCAATCATGCCATGCATGATGCCCCCTATGTCTAGATTCTCTAAGAAAATTGTACTGAAAACTACTGATCTAAACTAGTCTGATTGTGTAAAACTATAGTTAAACCTACCTTTTTGCTTGCTTCTAGAAAACCTAGTTTTTTTTTTGTTTGGATAGGAGTGAAAAAAATAGACACCCTAGTATCTAGAATTATATTCCAATCTCAGTGCTAGCATCTTGGGCTAAAAATAATCACTTTTCTAGAATCTTGACTATCTGCCTGGTCTATTTTGAGTGGTTTGATGACTGGATGCTATTTTGGTTATTCTAAAACTAGTTTTTTTGATTGATTAAGAGTTATGATCTCTATAGAAAGGCCCCTATTTATTTCCCCCTCTTTTTAGGGTAGGAATAGGTACCCTGGAATAATTTTCCTCAAAAGAAAAAGCTCTACAAGTGTGCTAAGATGGAAATATACTTGATATAGCAATGCTAATCAACAAGATATCTCAAGATATAACATGGTTTGATTTGAGAGATTATTAGATCAATAGGGGTATACCTAAATAGATATAACAATGTAATAGCATGTGTAATATACTAAAATATAATTGAAAGTGTTAGTTTTTGGTTTTTTAGTTGTTAGTTAGAGGGATGGAGCATGATGTCCATCATGGCATCCAAGAAAATAAGAAAATGTGCATGATATGGGTCATGGAATTACAACAATCAAAGATTCAATCGAGCAATAAGCACACAAATCAAGAAGTAAGAAGCATACAAGGGTGGACAAGGGGCCATGCAAATAAGAAACATGAACACATGTCACTTAAACTAGAAAGCAAGCATACAAGGAATGTTTAAATGCCACATACACATATAGTTGAAACAAACAAGTTCGCATGAAATCCATAATCACATAGAAAAGTATAGGTAAGGGACATTGGAAAATGTCCAAAGGCACACACATGAATAGAAACAAAGGACATTGGAAAATTTTCTAAGGCACATACAAGACATAAAATCAAAGGGCATTGGTAAATATCCTAAGGCACATATAAGAAACAAATAGAAACTAAGAAATGCAATCACAACTAGCTACACTAATAAAGGAAGGAAAACATGTAAAGACTAGAAAATACAAGCGCATCAAACTAATTAAAACAAGAATAAAAGTATGCAAGACATGTTAGTATAAGACTAGGTATATGTTAAGAGATACACAAGTGCTAGATACTAGTGAAATGTTGATATAGTAATATGTGTGACCTAGTAAGTAATGTATATTAGCATGATAAATTGGAGTGTATAGTATAGGAATGACATAACTTGAATAGTGTAATCATGTAAAAGATTCCCCTAGTAGGTATGTATATTGAAGTGTGTCTCAAATGTAGAAGTAGGATATCCCCTCAACGGTTAGTTTGAAATAATGAAGTAGATGGATGCCATTACACACACTCAAAAAAGATCAAGTGAAGCATGGTAATATAGATAAATCAACATACAATAGCATGAAACAACAAATGTAAGTCCTGGGATGATATTAATAATGTAAACATGGATGATGCATTCAATCAAAATGTTTTTGGTGTTTTGACATTTTTGAATGTTTTTGGATTTTTGAAATGTTATATTATTTTTGTATTTTTGAAATATTTGAACTATATACAATCAAGTAGATGAGATTATGCACAAGCAAAACTGGAAAGAGATGATACTAACCGATGAGTCTCATTCGAGAATCCCTATCATGGTGTCCTATATCAAGGAGTGAAATCATGTGTGATCATAAAACGTAATGGAAATGCTAGGGCTGTGACTTTGAAAGTTGTATATGTTGTAAATGTTTTGAAATATCTAATGTAAAAATTGACTATGGGATCACTTTGTAACTTTGAGAATTGGATACAATTATAGCATTCTTAGGGATCCATTTGGAAGTAGGAGAAGCTCTCTAAACATGTTCTCTATGTGTAGATGCATGAGATCTCAATGAAATTGATCTGGGTGTGAATACTATATCTAGAAGCTGTCTAGAATCCTGAAGCTATGGAGGTGTATGAATGCTCTGTATTGGTGATGGATGCCTCAACTATGTTTGAATCTTAAGTGGAACAGGAACTGAAATTGGAGGAGAAGTTGAAACTAAAAATGGTGACAAAACTAAAATTGGTGAATGCAAACTAGTAGATGGCTCTAAAGTGGGGAGTGGTAACTCATATGGAACTCTGTTGATTGTAAAAACTTGATTAGTGTGAATGAATTTCATGCATCTGTGAATTGTAGAAGGTACTAATTTGAGTTTTTGAATCTATGGTCGATCGAGTAATATATATATATATAAAACTCTTATGCTGGGAACTATAGTGAATGGTGTGGCCATATGTGTAGGACCCACCTATAGTAGAAGTACTATCTCACTCAATGAACTTTGTATGTTCCTATTGAAACCATTGATAATTGTGTCTATCAGAGTGATATCCTAATTTGAATAAACTAAATGCTATAGTAGTGTCAAGGTGCACATGTTAAGACCGGAACCATTGTCAATAAGCACACTATGAATATGTTGATTATGAATGTGAGCTCTAATAAAGAGTGCATGATAATAAGAATTATCCTTGATGATATCCTAATCTAAGAAGGAGATAGAAGGTATAGCTATAACTTTGGAATTGTATACACTGATCATATTTCTTAAAGGATGTAAGTCAACTAAAGGTGTCTTATATGTATCTAGTGGTGGATGTGCATGATATACATGATAAACCCTTGATGTGTCTCTTGTATCTTATTTTTAATGTTATGAAAATATATGTGAGAAGATTTTCAATGATTTATCCTATGTTTAATTTTCTAGTGGATGCTCAAGTAAAGTGCCAAGATCAATAGCATTTGAATCTATTACGTCTTATATATTGTGATTTAAATTGATACATCTATTTGTCTTATGGACTGGTGCCCTATGGTAGTCATAAAATAACTACTAATCATATCCATTTGGAAGAGGCTTTATTAGATCAACTTCCAAATAATAGGGAGAGATATGATATTACAATCCAAAATCTACTGTAAAACCCTAGTTGGAGGAACTGGAAGATGTGAAAAAGTATGTCGAGGGGGTGTTGACAAAACTATTCACTAAAGAGGCTCTAAAGCTGCATTAACTATAGGTTGATTCTTCCTTTTAGTATCATTTAACTTTACCTTATATGAGACTTTTCTATTACTCTTATTAGTTGTGTTTGATGTATTAGTGTACTTTAGTTTTCTCATTAAAATTAGTTTGACTTCTCTTTCCTTTAATGTGTGACATAATTTAGTGAAGGAAGAGAATCTTTTGAACATGATTGACTCATGAAGTATTGGTAGAAGAATTTGTTTGAAAATGTTATGTAACTCTTGAGCTACCATGGGGCTAGTCATCTTATCTAGGATGGTCTTATACCGAAGAACATAGTCTGTGAGATGCTCATTTAGTCATTATTTCTACTAACAAATTTGAACATATGAAACCTTATAACTAATGTTGATACTGAACTGTGCTAGAAAAATATCAGCCAAAGGATTAAATGCATTAACCAACTAATTTGATAGACTATAAAACCATTGTAAAGCATAATCCTTTAGACTCCATGGAAATAAATTGGTAAGTAGCCAATCATTTAGGACATCATCCAAGCATGCTTCATGAAAATCTCTCAAATGTATCTCTGGATCACCCTTGCCATCATATAGATTAATCTTAGGTTAATAAAACCTTATGGAAAGGGTGTAGAAGCAATGTGATGTACCAATGGTGTATATAGTAAATAAAAAGAATCCAAAGCTTGTATAGGTCTAGTGGCACCTTGTTCAAGATGTAGCACCTTAGATTGAAGAGATTTTATCTCTTATACAAGGGCTACCACATCAAAAGATAGGGATGTACTAGCTATAACTGGAGGCATAGAGGCATGTTAGGTTGTTATAGGGGGTTGTTGAGACATAGTTACCCCCATAGTGTCATTTGCAACTGGAGGCTCTGAAGGAATGGAAGACTCAACTTACTTAGCCTTTTTAATTTCCATGATACATTGCAAGATAAGAGTATGATCTTGGGGTTGTTCCCTAAGTATTTCTATAAAAATTTGTGAAATCAAATATTTGTTGAGGACAACTTCATTATCAACAATAGGTGGAAGTGGATCATTAGTCCAATGTGGTGGAGCATGAGCATCAGGGTGTACATCATCATTGTTATTTTCATAATGCTCATTATTGGAGTTATTCTCATGACAATTTATGTAATCTAGATGTGCAAGATTTATAAAAAGAACATGAGCTAGTTGTTTGTCCATGGTGTATGGTCAGATTGAAGGGATATGGGTGATTTTGGGAGGATTACCACTAAGTCTTGCACTTCATCTTGAAGGAAGAGATGCAAAGAACTTAGGTGGAAAAAGGAAAATAACTTAGATAATAGTAGAAAACATTAAACTGATATAATCTAAAAAAGGAACTAGAAAATGCATAGAAAGGATACAAAGCTCCCAAATATGTAAGGTGATACCTCAAGATGCAAAATAGGAGCTAGTACATGCAACTAGGGGTTTTTCAAAAATATTTTTGCAAAATACAATGAATTTTTGAAATTGAAATTGAAATTCTAAGTTAAGTATTAAAGAAAAAAATTATAAATTTATGGGAAAGTGTTTGATTTAATGGGACTTGATAGATGAAACTAAGGTTTTGAGGATTTTTTTTTTGAAATTGCTATGAATTTTTGAAATGTTAAGTGATTTTTTGATTTTAATATGCAACTAAAAATTCATAAAATGATTAGAAAATTAAAAGGAGCTAGTTGATGCAACTAAGGTTTGAAATAATTTTATTTTAAAATTTACTACAAGAATTTAAAATTTGAGATAAATTCTTGATTTATATGTGCAAGAAAAAAAATTAGGAAATGATTGGATTAATGCTAGAAAATTACTAGGACCTAGTGTATGCAACTAGGTTTTAAAATAAATTTATTTTAAAATTTACTATAAAATTTTAAAATTTGAGAAGAATTTTTTATTTTAATATTCAAGAAAACATTCAAAAATTAATGAGAAGAATCAGCTAGGAGTTTACCCTAGGGTTTCTAAGGATTTTATGCACAATTCAAAGTAAGTCAGGTTCACCAAATGATTTGTTATTTTTGGGAATAATGGAGTTTTATTCCTATTAAATAAAAAAGTCTAAGTAGGAGAAATTAGTAAATAATATTCCTAATTAAAGCTACTAGTTTTTGAAATTAAATTACAATTAGACCTTTTCTAAAAATAATACTGAGAGAGAGAAAATTAAACTTAACTAATTTTGGACTATTTCGATTGAGACATGGTGTAGAAATTTATGTGCAGGACTGGGACACTATCACAAATAGGATCTTGGACTTAATTTTTGATTGGACAAGAATGTTAGAACTAGATACCCTAGGATCTAACACTACAGTCCTTCTCCATCACTATTGTTTTGAGGATTTAAGCTTTTTGAGTTTTATTCACCTAATCGATGTGAGCATATGTACCAATTTTTAGGTCTTCATTATCAATAGAGCTCCCTGTAGAGCCAATTATTCATGTACTTGTATCTTTTATGCAATTGAAATAAACTTTGGAAAATAGGGAAAAGGTGTTAGTGTGTGTAAGATGCACTGGACATGCTTCACACCCTGTGTGTGGGCATGCTATCTACATACCAATACTCTGAAGAGGGATCAAGCCATATGTAGTTCTCCCTTTAAGAGTGCTTAGTGAAATAGTGAATGAAATGCAAGAAATAATAAAATTGGGTATGATTGAGATGACTAGGGGTTGATGTAAGGACTTGAATTAGCTTGAAAGTGTATAGGCTAGCTATATACATAAAATAGGGAAGACTTATTGAGTGGTCTTGCTTGTATTCTTGCTTGATTGTATGATATTTACCAACCCTTTCCAAATTATCTTTGAATGGGATTATATATGAATCTATTGTTCATGGGTTAGATGAAACTAGACTAGGTTAACATAATGAATAAGAGGAATCAGGGAAACATGGTAATCTAGGCTTGAATTATGATTGGACAAGAGTGCTGAAAAGGGGACACCCTAGAGTCTAGTGATATAGTCTTTGACACTATTATCTTGAGTATATGAGACCTAGGGGGATGGATTAGTCATGAAGAGAGGGTCTTGGATCAATTGGGGTCAAGTCTGAAAGGCCATAGATGATTGGAAATTAGTGAAAGTAAGCCTAAGAGGGTCATGAGAGCAAAAAAGAGGGACTTAAGGGTTGGGTGTATTTAGCCATGCTCAAGCTACCAATTTTTGAATTTCATATTACTACATATTTGATATGTGGGTTATGTGTAAATTTTATGTGTTTGGTTAAAATTTACAATACAAAATTTATGGCAGTGAGAAGGCCTATTGGCAGAGAGACCTAATTGGTACATCCAAGTAGTGAAATGGGTTAAATAGAGTTGGGGACTCAAGATGAACTTAGAATAGGTATATTTAAGGCATGTATTAAGTTTTTAATCCATTTATTAAGATAATAATCATTCTTAAGGGTCAAAGTGGTAATGTGTGGATAGGACAAACCTAATTGCATTAGGTCTCCATTAGGCTTAATGGTGGATTTGGTCCTTATGGACTATGACTAACTTATGTATTATTTGTTTTAATTATTAAACACATGTAGTGATACATTTCAAGCATAATCCAAGTATGGTGAGGTCCTTATATAATCAAGATAGGTATGATAATGAATCAAATATAAAGCTAAGGCATAATAAGCCTATTTTGACTATTTAGAGAATTGAGCTATTAAGCAAAGTACATAGTGTTTTGGAGAATAGGTTAGGTGATTGAATATCATCAGATAGTTAAGATAAATATATCATGAGTATATAACTATTTTTATATAGGTTCTGATCAAGGTAATTTGATCTAATTCTACCAAGGAGAGGGCTTATTAGGTGAGAAGGCCTATAAGGCTATTTGAGTGAGATTGAAGGGTAAAGAGTGTAAAAGAAGGTTGACATATATAGTTGAGTTAGAAATAGGTGTTCTAAGGTGATCAAATATTAGATATGACTTAGTTAGTGCTAAGTTACCTAGGGGGTTGGATCCTCCTTTCAAGATAGAGATTGTAAATGACTAGTTGAGTGGGTGCTTAACTAGGTAGGAGTTGAAACTCTTTGTGAAGTTGGTGCTTCACTAAACTTTAGATATTGACATTATAAGATTATAGTCCATGTGCATGGTTTAGTGGTTTTTATCCCCCAAGAATGTTTCCCACATATCTCTTGTGTTATCTTGTGATATGTTTGTATAGCTATTTTTTTGTGTATTGATCTTTTATGTGAATGAATGCTTCATGGAATGATGAATGTAATTAAATAGATATTGTTAAGCAACTGATTCACCCCCCCTCTTAGTAGATACTTCCAAAAAATTTGTTTTTGTGTTATATTCCCTTATAGTTATATTTATTGATATTTATTTATATGTTGTTTTAGATGACCCTTAGAGGCTATATATATAACCTCTGTGTGTGTGTATATAGGTTGGAAAGACTGTAGACTATAGTCAAGGAGGAAAGGATTGAGTAATTGATCTAGGTGGATGAAATAAGAATATTCATTATTTAATGTTGTTTTAATGTGTTAAATATTATATAGACCCCTTGGTGGCTGAGTAAGCATTTAAAAGTGAAGGAAAGTCAGAAGAAAGCAACTCTCTTTAAGACCCTGTTCAGGTTGTGATAGTTGAATGTATGAAAGTGGATTGATGTTTATTAAGATATAGGAGATGAAAATATTTGAGATGATGGTGTGTGGATGAGTATATGCCAAAAAAATTAATAATGTTTTATTGAATGCACATTTGATACTAATGATATAATACTCAACAAATCAAAAGATTAAACCCTATTACACAAAGAAATCTATCTTGCATAGTTAGCTCTCAAAAAGAAAGTGTTCACATTCAAATACATGAAAGAGGTATTGGATTAGTGAATTTTGAGGTGTGACTTAAAGTGGATAAAAATTAAGACTAGTATTGAGATCATGGAATTACTTAGATGAGCAAAAGATTGCTATGAAACATTGTTAAGACAGTAAACCCCTATTTCTACTTAGTAATTAGGAAATGAAGAGTTATATGTGCTTAGAAAGAAGAGTGATTATGGTGTTGGTGGAACCTTGAGATGATTGAAAGGGAAAAATAAGTCTTGATAATATATTTGTGGATTTTTTGTAATTTTTGAGTGTACATATCCCCTTAAAACACTGCATAGTCAACTAAAAGGGTACATAGTCTACTGTATTTTGATGTCATGGAGCATTAGATTGAGTGAAAAAGTCTTATAAATTAATTAGATAGATAGATGGTGTAAAAAAAATTGAATATGGTATTTTATTATTTTTAAATTTTTTAAAACTCAATAAAATGTATTTTTAAGTCTCTCAGCCTATATAGTTAGGGTAGTAAGACTAGTTAGGGTTTCAAATTGCAAAACCCCATAACTTTTGATTAAACTAGTCAAAATTAGTGAAATTTCATATTATAGTGTAATTAAATTCCATATATAATATTTTATAGGCTTGGATTTGTTTCTATGTCCATATGGTATAAAATCCATACCATGGGTATGAAATAGGGCTTCCATGCCTAATTGAGAGGAGGTTTACAAAGGAAGTACCTCCTAAATGTGAAATTAATCCTTGAAACTTCATGAGGAGTTAAATAAAGATAGAGGGTGATATAATGTGATTTTATATATTTAGGAGAGGTCATATTTTGATCAAATCAAGGATAAATGTGAAAAAAGGCTACAAGCCTAGTGAGGTCATTGTGAGCATGTTATGTGGAAAAGAGAGTTGAAGGGTAATTGAGCACCTAAAATAAGTCAAATATAGTGTGATGTGATCATACAAGACCATACATGAAATAATTATATATCCTTGGAACCATTTATAAGACTTGGTACTTGTAACCTAAGAATATGGCATAATAAGGAGCTAATGAGTGAGGGATTGTCAAGAAGTTTACTTGGTGAATAGATATGGGTTGAGTAAGTTATTTGAAATTTGTAAGGGGCCTATTGATAGTGAGATAAGATTAATAAATGTTAATAATAAAAAAATGAAAATAAACTATATAACCTAGTAAGCAATTGGAGATATATCAATCCAAAGTTGATCCTTGTGAGCAAACTAGGTTAAGTGAAGTTGAAATCCAAATCAAGTTCTTTGTGGATCATGTCCAAGATGGTGGTTTAAAATATTATTCCATATATATATATATATATGCATCAACATGGTCTCAAGAGCTTATTATTTTAATGAAATTACTGTATGTACCCCCTCTACATATTAAAATAATTGAAAGTGCATGTTCAATTACAAAAACACTCCAAAAAGTCAGTTTTAGGTTTGCAATCTTGTAGGTGCTCATTTTTCATGCATGTTTGTCATCTAGGTCCATTTTCTAACTATAAAACCTTTTTTAATGATTTTAACTTGGTATAATGTATCTTGAGATCATAGATATGGTATAAAATACATTAATAATTATTTATAAATCTTAAAAACACTTTAAAATATCAAATTTTTAAAGTTCATGTTCTCTAGATAGGGTTTTAAAGGATTTTGGAGTAATCTTTCTTATTAACAAATTTTTATAAAGATCCAACATTCTTGTTGATGTTAAAAAATATGAGATGGGATTACACCACCCTATTAAACTCTACTATTAGCCATTATGATCAATGAAACATCTCCACCAAGATATCACATTGGTTTTGGGGAAATTCTAAATTTGAAAATCAAATTTGAGAGAGATTTGAGTTGTCTTAGCATAATTGAAGCATAGTTTGAGTTCCTAGGCACTATAAAATTTCTAAGTAACATACATGAAGTTGATAAATCCATGAATAATATTTCCTCCACCTATAAATCAATAAAAATCCAATCTTTTTCCTTCGAAGATGCACGAAAACTACCCATACATCTTTGAATATGAGTTGGAGCATCAAAAGATCTTCACAACTCCTATAGATGCATGGATGGCATCTTCAAATCCTTGATTTAAGATTTGAAACTAATTCTTAACCTAAACATACATGTCATTCTTATTTTATTTAAAATTTTTCCTTTAATTTACATCACCCATGCCTTGGCATGATTTAAAATCTTGAGATGGTAAACGAAGAAGTGGTTATGAAGACCATAACTTAACTAAGACTCTATATGGCTTACATGCATGGGAGATATTAAAAAAATTAAAATTGAGTTTGTTAAAATTAACTTAAATTTTATAAAAGAGTATTAAAATATACTAAGAGGGAATAATAAATGCTTAATTATTGTAATTAGCCTCCTAAACTAAGGGAAAATCTCAATATGACCTCAATATAACTTTAATATGAATTCACTAAGCATCTTGGCACTAATGAAAGGATGAAAATTATGATGAAAGACCTTATAAAATTAACATACTAAATGAAAAAAATAATGGCGATTGAAAAATCCAACACCTGTATAAGCATGTTGAAATGTCAATTGGAGGACAAGAACTTGTCTCTTCATTGAAAAAACATTATATTTCAAGATTGATTATTGTATTACGTGCCATAAATTTTTATCCAATGTTCCATCAACATAATTTTGGGTGAAATTATAGGGATTTGACATGCACTTGAAGGTTCTTTTGGTTTGAGTAAATAACTTATAGTTTTCATTTTATGCATGTCTAAAGTTAGCCTAAAAACTATAATTTTTGCATATTGGGAAGGGTGTTATTGAGGCTAGAATGGATACTCTATCTCTTGACTAGGTATGATCAAAGGAAAATAAATTAGTCCTATATGTTATCTATCCACCACACCTGATGTGTTGGTAGTGCCATTTTTATTCCATGAAACACCAGAGGTGGAGATATCAAACTAGCGCTTCAACACAGACAACATTTATTTTTAGTGTTTCCAAGCTCCTGGACAATTGTGAAAACATGCATATGGGTGGTTTCAGAGGTTATGTCATTGGAATCACGTGTAATTTTCCTACTAATATGTGTTTTAAGTAATGTATTTGCATGTAGAGGTACTGGAGATGAAAATTTTAGTTGGAGGATAAGAACTTATCCCTTCACTACAAAAAAGTTACATTTTAGGACTGATTACTGCAATGTGTGCCATGGATTCACCTCAAAGGTTCCATAGATGTGCTATAGGATAAAATTATAGTGCTTATAATTACACATGAATCTAATTTTGATTCATGTAAATGACTTATGATTTTTGTTTTACACACATCTAAAGTTAGCCTAAAAATGATTTTTTTCATATTGAGGACATTATTGAGGCCAAAATAGGTACTCCGTCTCTCAAATGGGTGTGATCAAAGGATAATAACCTAGTCCTAGATGTTATCCACCACCTCATATGTGTTGTTAGTGAGAATTTTCATTCATGAAGCACTGGAGGTGGAGATCTATAACTACCACTTCAACATTGACAACATTTGTTATCAATGTTTCCAAGCTCATAAAAATTTGTGAAAATACACATCTAGATGGATTTAGAGGTTGTGGTCATGGGATAACATGTGATTTACCTATCCAAAAATGTTTTAAGTGTTGAATTTTCATGTGGAGGTCTCAGAGGTAGAAATGTTAGTTGGAGACAAGAAATTATCTCTTCACTTTTTAGGACTCATTACTGTAATGTCTAACACATATTTATATCCAAGGTTATATCAATGTTATCTAGGGTAAAATTATAGAAATTTTACATACACAAATGGGCTATTTTGGTTCATGTAAATGACTTACGATTTTTATTTTATGTGTGTATTAATTTCACCTTAAAAACTACAATTTTTTCTTATTGGGAAGGACATTTTTGAGGATAAAACTAGTACTTTATTTCTTGATCAAGCATGATTAGAGGAAAATAAACTGGTAATATATATTATCCACCACTTTATACATGTTGAGAGTGTCATTTTTCCATCCGTGAAGTACCGGAGGTGGAGATATATAACTATATCTTCAATGTTGATAATATTTTTTGTCAGTATTTCCAAGCTCTTGAACAGTTATGAAAACATGCATTAGGTGGTTTCCCTCATTGAAGGGAATGAGTTATATGAACCAAATTTATAAGCATCATGTAAAAATCATGCACTAAAAAACATAATTTGATAATTATTTGAAAGTGATTTAGAGGACATTTTTCAATTTATATAAAATCAAAGGATGACATCTCAAATATTTTAGCCCGTAGATAATCAAATAATGTAAACATAGATAAAAGTATTTTCAAATCATATAAAAGCATCATATCCACCCAAAAACCAACTAAAGCATGAAATTCCATCAACAAAGCTAATAAGGATTACAATACTGTCCACAAGTAGCCAAGCATAGTACCCCATTCCAATTAAGGATCACAAAGAAAATCATCAAATGGTGTAGCCCAAACATGAAAGGAACTTCACACTAATATATGAATCTATTTTCAAACATTATACTATTTTCTCCAATATATTTTTAATTTAAACATATATAGAAGGATTGTAAGTTAGTTTTAATAATTACATAAAGGAAATATTAAAGATGATCATATTTAAATATGGCCATACAACCATCAAATTTAGTTATGCAATAATAATGTGAGCCAAATTATATTTAGAAAGATGACCACCAAAAAATGTGAGCATATATAATATATATATCTACACACACACACACACACACACACACACACACACAAAAGTAAGTAAGTAAGTATGTATCCATAAAATTTATACAAAATAGGAATATAATAGAATGCTAGGTGAATGACATATAGGCATACAATGCCAAAAATGAGTACATTTCCATATAGGCATACAAAAGAATACATCATTTAAGAACATAATAGAATTTCTAGTGAATTCCATATAGCTATACAATGCCAAAAACATGTACATTGCCATACATGCATGCAATGAAAAAAACATGTACATTTTCATATAGGCATACAAAAAAGTACATCATCTAAGACAAGGTACTAATAAAAAATCCTCCCTCTCTTTTCCTTCCTTGAAGAAGACTCTCCCTCAAATGCCTTGCTCATAGATGGAGATCTATTAGATGCCTTGGATTCTTCTAAGGTATGATTTTGAGTCATTTACACTCATATCATGCCTATAATTGAATTTGTTTATATACAAATATTACTAGAAAATTTACACACTAGATGTGCAACCAAGTTCAAAAATTAATTTTAAACTAATACAAACATTATTTAAACATCCACTTACTACAATCTCATGGACATGCTCACTTTTCCTCTGACACTCAATAGGGTTAGTGATAAGTCAAAGTGCATGTAGAAGAGTGTGAAAGGGAGAAAAACATGAGAAGGTGCCATACTAATCATTTGAATAAGACTATCATATGTCATCAGACAAACCTACATACATAATACATTCATGTAATTTATATTTTCCCAAGTATAGAGTAAAATTATTAAAAAAAACTATATTTAAAATTCAAAATTACAAGTTAACATACCTCAATGAGTGGATGCATAATTGAAATTGCAACATCAATGCCTATGTTTGTTTCAGCCCATATAGATGGAGGATTTTCCACTATGGTCATAAAATGAACAAACAATATATAATTATTATTTGAACATATATCTATATAAATAAATACATGTACATGAAGTATACTATTAATAAAAATTACCTTAATATATGTAAACATTGGTTGAGTAACATCAATAAATGCAATAGTAGATGGCCCATAAATTGGCTATGAAGTTGATGGTATTATCTCCTACAATATAAAAAGATACATATATTATTGAATTTATATGTAGATTAATTATTATTTTTTAAATACACATATAACTAAAATTGAACGTGTCAAATATATCAGACACATGAATATGTGTAGTAGATGAATGCACACAAAATACATATGAAAAAAACTCATTAGTCAAAACCATAAAAATTAGGACTTCGTAAGTACCACCATCATCATCTAAAGGTTCAGTGCATATAACATCACAATATATGGAAGGGTATAGTTAGGCATGCACATAAGTTAAAGTATCCCCATGTACACCCTCTCCAACATTAGTCTCAAAAAGCTTACTTGTATGCTACACATGTGTCATTAAGTGCACAAAAGGAATGCAAAGTGTCAATCTTGAAAACCCTATTTAATGCAGAGGGGTTCTCAAGCTAAAGTGGATTCTAGATAAGGCTCTTGTAGGATGACTAGGTACACAACATTCACTTAGTCTATCATGCACATAACATTTTATTTGGATTTTAAACTCTAATTAGTCAAAATAATTGGGAATCTCATTGAGGATAAACTAGAAATAGAGTTTACTTAAAAAGTGTAATGGAACCTAATGGTTATTATAAGTTGGGTAATCAAATACCATCCACCATCAGTCTCAAAAATTATTTCTTATCAAATAATGCTAGCATTGGTGGATTGAGAACCATTTTGTTGATAATGGAAAAAGTGCATTGGTTGTTGCATCAATGAATAATACACAAATTTGGTATTTTATTATTTATTCATCCTTCACTTCAAATGCTAAAAATTTATTAGCATAATAAGTCTTACATCTCTCCCTCTAATATTCCCATTTATAAATTTGACTTATTATCGAGTCAAATTTTCCTAGTACTGACTCTAGGGAATTAACTAAATATGTACAGTGGGTGTTGGTCTAAATAGGTCCCTCATTCTCCTAATCATCTCTTCAATTTTTATTTTATTCTTGATTATGTTTAGAACTAAATCCACCTAAATAATTGAGGGTCTTGTGGTATTTTAGGAGGGTTAGAACTTTCACTTGAATGGGTTGTTCAACAAAAAAAATGGTTTTAACAAAAAAATGAAAATAAAAAATAATTGTTAAAAATTCATGTTAATAGGTTTGAATTTTGCTTGCTTACCTCCCCTCTATGGTAGAATTGTTATTTTGTCAATTTAACTAGAAATTGTGGTGTGTTTTCTCTTCTTATAAATAAAATACAAATGGATTTAAATGCTTGAGGGTAAAGAAGAGACATGAAAAAAAGAAAAATGAGTTTTGTGGCATTTGGATGTAATTTTTTAATTTTTATGCTAAATAACAATAATGTGTACATGTTTTTAACACTAAGAATAATAAATATGTGTTTATTACACTATATAACATATACATGTTATGGTTCAATGATTACTGAGTTTAATTTTGAATAACACATAAATGTTATTATTATGATACGTATGTATTCTATAAAACATGTATGAATTCTGAAATAATATGTATGCATTACTCAAAAATATCTATGGAATTATCCCCCAACTCCATGCACTTACCTTCATATAAATATTTCATTGTCAAAGTTCATTAATAATCCAATACTAAGATGTTGAAGTAGAAGGAATATACATTTATATATTAAAATCAGATATTTGACAGTTGACAATATCAATCTTGACCCATACTTATCTTACATTTCCATCTTCAAACAACTATTTTTTGTCATTCCCACATGCCTACATTCTAGTTATGAGCCCATATAACTTAAGTTAATATCAGTCACCTACAAGAATATTATAGTCTATGTTAAATCAATTAAATATATTACGTAGACATTTATAGATCACCGCATCTATATTCCTATATAATGGATAGTAATTTTAATGTCCTAAGGCTGTACTTGCCATCCTTCACCTAGTAATGACTATTTTTTAAAATCAAATCATTCTTATAGGTTGGAATATTCACCTAGTATGTCAGTGACATAATAAATTACTCAATTGAGTGTATACACATAATATTTTCAATTTTTATCAAATACTGATGTTTTACATCTTGGAGGAACCCATCGAGACTCAATCTCTCTAAGTGCACGCCTTATGGGGTACACTGGAAAAGGGGTGGGTAGACCATTAGTGATTTTTAGAATTATTGTCCCTTATTCCCACACAATTACCAATCCAACCATCTCCTAAAACCATTCCCTAAGTTATTACTCCTCCTTTGCACACTTCTCTATTCTTTTCCACTTTTCATCCCTCTTTACCTCACCTTAAGTCCCTTTTGTCAGGCAGTTATGCTAGGTTGACTAGGTTGACCCTATACAATTTTAGGATATTTTCACTTAGGAATTATGTTAGCCTATGGTTGACCTAGCTTAGAACCTAGTGAATAATTATCCAAAATTATGCTAGGTCAACTGGATCAACCCTGTTGGCTAGGATTTTTATAAGTGTCAAGGGTCAAATCTACCTATAAATACAAGATCATTTCATCATTATTTCAATATAAAATAAAGATTTATTATTCAATTATGGTTCTTTACAATCTGATCTTCCACCATTCTACTTGAAGAGTCTAAGCTTAGGGTTTCTTCTTGGAGAATTTAGTCTTATGGATAAGTCTTGGATGCTTTGGCCTTTCTTAGTGATCCTTACAAACCAAAATAACCTCTTGTAATCCTCATTAGCCAAGGGAGAGATTGAGTCTCAATGGGTTCACATTCAAGTAAGTATTCTCTAACTTTACTTCTCTCTTTAGTAGATAGTGCTAGAAATATTGCCATTGATGTCAAAGGTCTAGCATTGGTGATAAAGGCCCCATAGAATTTATTGTCTAAAGGTGTTTTTAATGTTCATATTTTGGCTAAAATGTGTTGATATTTATTTAATATTAATTAATATATTTTTTGTTGCATAAAAGTTAAAAGAAGGCCCATGGAAAAGTCAAAGAGTCACGGGGTAAAGACAAAAGAGGAATGGGAGACATTTTCCCATGAAGAGTCATCTTGAGGAATTCCAAGAGTCACCAAGTGAAGACAAAAGAGGGTATGGAACATTTTTCCATGAAGAGTCACCTTCAGGAATTTGAAATGTCACCAAGATAAAGACAAATGAGAAAAAGATGCATTTTATTATGAAGGGTCACCATGTGACTTTTCAAATACAAGGATTCAAAGGGTAATGCAAGTTTGGTGCCATTTTTCATGAGGAGTGAAGAGTCATAAAGGCCAAAGGTCATTTGGAAAGCTATAAATAAAGGCTTTGGAATCCATTTGTAAAATTTAAGAGAGTGTATGGTTTGTAATTGTTTTATATAATAAAAGAGGAAATAATAGAAAGAGATATTGAAGAGTTCTATCATTTGTTGAGAAAGCAACATTAAGAGATTATTGTGTTTTATACACAAGAGGGGTTGGTGCTCATGTGGGTTGGTGCTCACAAATATTTACAAGGGGTTGGTTCTTAGCAAAGGGGTTGGTGATCCTATAATTTGGTGCTTGTGAACATTTTTAACTTGAGTTAGTGCTCATTTATATAGTTAAGATTATTCAATGTGGTTTTTCCCATTTTGGTTTTCCACATAACATCTGGTTTCTCTCTCTCTCTTTCTTGTGTGGTGCATGTTATTGTTTTAGTTTTATTATATATCTTGAATGTGTGGTTAAGTGGAGTTTGATAAAGTAAAATATTTCTAAGATATATGATATACTGATTTACCCCCCCCCCCCCCCCACTTTCAGTATATCCCATGCTTAACAAATAGAAGTAGCATAAGTATTGGTTTCAAATAATATTACTCTTCATATTCCATGTATTAGGGTCTTACTCATACTTAGCTTAATTGAGATTCTTCTATACATGTTTTGATTATTTACTAACCCCTCATTTTGGGAATCTATAGAGGTTAATTTCCTAAATAGTAAAGGGGTTTGGATTAAGGTGAAAATTTGTAAATAAACGTGCCTTAATTAACTTAATAATTTATTAAATCTAGAACTGTTTAATTGATTTATAAAAATAGAAAACAAGGGGATAGAGAGTAAAACATAGCTAATTATAGGTTGAGATAGAGGAGATAGAGGTTACAATTTGCTGATCTAAAAGGGCAGACTATCAAAAATAAGATCTAGAAGTCTATTTTTTGCCTAGACAAGAGTGTTAGAAATGGGACACATAGAGGTCTAGCACTGTAATCCAAGTTTTGGAACTATAGTCCTTAGTGTTTAAGCTTTCTGAGCTTTTTGGGTTTTGTTTCTTTGCTCTGAGAGACCCTGTGCCTAAAATATCGAGTCTTAGTTATTCATGAAGCTGTATGTGCAATTGATTTTATCTTCAAGGATAATAGTTCCTATTCATGCTTGATAGGTGATCTTGAATCCACATAAAAAAGGGGTTAGTGTGTAGTATGCACTAAACATCAATCACACCCCATGTGTGGGCACGTTACCTACATACTAATACTTTGAAGAGGGATCAAGGCTAATGTCACTATCCCAATTTGAATGTGTATTATGAAATATTGTGTATGCAATGCAAGTGTATAAAAATTTAGGCAAGCTTGAGATGACTCTTGATTGGTGTGAGAGCTTAGATAGGCTAGAAATAATAGTGGTTGGTTGTATGCAGAGAATAGGAAGATTTTCTTGAGTGTGCTTTAGTATATTTCTATCTTATGCTTTTGAATGATTGATAGCCCTTCTAAATGACCTTTGAATGGGATTTTATAGGGAAACTAGTGATCTTGGATTATAAAAACTCGTATTAAACCAAGGGAAAATATAAGGATTCAATAAATCTGACCATTTGTGGCTATTGTGGACTTAGACAAAAATGCTAGAAAGTGGACACCTTGGGTCCTAGTGCTATAGTCCAACTTATGGTGCTATTGTCCAAGGGGAAAGCGACCCTTGGGGATAGATCTATGCCTAGGAGAGGAGTGAGATAATAGGGGATAAAACTATAAGGCTTTAGATGATTGGGAAATAGTGAAAACATACCTAAGTGGGTTGTGTAAGTGAGTAGGAGAAACCTATGGTTTGGGTGTCACAAGTCATGCTCAAGTTATACAAATTACATTTTAGTATGACTAAATTTGTCTCCCCTTTATTATAAGTATGCATCAAATAAAAATACTAAGATAAAGGAAAAAAATAATCGTACCTAAACTTACCTGTGAGGCTAAGGCCAAGAAGCTATGTGATGTTGGATTGTGTGTAGTGAGAGCACATTGTATTGTGTAAGTTTGTAAAAAAGATAGTGAAAGTAGATCAGTTCTTACTAGATATTCTAATTCTAAAATACAAATGTACAAAGTTGGGTAAAGAGAGAGGAAGGAAGAGAAAGGAAAAAATACACCTCATCAAGTATGTGAACTAATACAAAACCTATTATGCTACTGGGTTGTGCTAGATAATTCTAGAAGTATGCTAAACTAAGAGTTATATTGATGAATGAGTTGAGTGTTTAATCCCCTAGAAGTTGGTTCAAGAATAAAAATGTAGGCCCTTTGGTTCCATCATCACTAACTATGTGAAGTTAACAAATCATGCATGTTTTAATCAATGTTTGGACCATGTGCCTAATCCCTCTGAATAGGTGGCTCAAGAATATAAAGGCTAGATATTCCTTTGGTTCCATTAGTGCCCCATGATGTGAAGATGAATGAGAAAATACCAATATATATGAATTTCATATGAGATGGCTCATGGATCCCCTAAATGTGTTGTGATCTAACAATGTTAGCGTAGATCGCTAAATATAAACTAGAAACTAGGCCTCTGTTGGACACTTTAAAAGATGGAGATTGGACTTGTATAAAATCCTCTCCTAAAACTAGAATCAAGGCTTAGTACTCCACTCAATAACTTAAGTATGCAAGAAGAAAACTTGTATGAAATTTTACTTGAGTGTGATTTCAACCACCTATAGATGGATTAAAGCATGTAACTACTGGGAATGTGTAAGAAAATATAATAAACTCAAAATAGAGAAGGCCCATGTGCCACACACATTGCCCCCAATAACTGGTGTCTAGAACATATATTTTAAACTAAAATTTGTATCAACTACCATGTCTAAACTAAAAATGGAAACCCTCATGTCGTGCATTATGCCCCTTGTATCTAGATTCTCTGAGTGAAATAAGTGCTAAAAACTACTAATTTTTGGACTCAACTATACTAGTAAAATTGTGACTAAACTCACCTCTCTACCTAATTCTATAAAAACTAAATATTCTGCTATTTGGATAATAATTCCAAAAACTAGACACTTTGGGGTCCAACACTGTAATCCCATTTTTGGCATTATTATTTAGAGATAAAACTAATAACTGATCTAGATTCTCTGTTGTCTACCTAGTCTGATTTGCCTGCGTTGAGTTTTGGATTCTAGACTATACTATTTTGAAATTACTTTTTCAACTATTAGGAGCTATGATATCTTGTGATAAAACCCCTATTTGTTGCCCCCTCTTTTGAGGGTAGGAATGAAGACCCTTCGATGATTTCCCTAAGAATAAGAAGACCTACAAGTGTGTTAAGCTATGAAAACATTTTATATAATATTGATATACATTATTTCAAGATATAACAAAAGTTGTAGAGAGAGAGAGTGCTATATCCATAGGGGTATGCCTAGATAGATATAATAATGTAATAGCATGTGCATAAGAGTAAATTAGAATTCAAAATGTTAGTTATTAGTTGTTATTGGCATGGAGGGATGGAGCATGATGTCCATCGTGGCATCTAAGAAGCAAGGTAAATGCATGATTGAAATCATGGCATTCAACACAAAGGTAAGCAATCAAGTAACACAAATGCAAAGAAAGAAACAAGAAACATGTGAGGTGTCCAAGGGAATAAATAAGCACTTAAGGCATACACGACATGTTCAAATTCCACATACACACACAATGGGAACAAATAAAGATTGGCACAAGGGCCACAAGCACATGAACGGTACACACAAAAGACATTGGTAAGTGTCCAAAGGCACACACATATAGATAGGAACAAAAGACATTGTCAAATTTTTTAAAATGCAAGTAGGAAGCAAACATGAATTAGAAAATTCAAACACATCTAGCTAATCAAAGTAAAGAGTGGAAACATACAAAGTAATCGAAATATAAACATGCATCTAAATATGGAAAGTAAGAAGCAAGAGTATAGAAGATAGGTAATACAAGACTAATGTATATACTATGAAATATAAAAGTGTGATATATGCTAATGGATGTCAATGTACTATCTATGTAAGCAAGTAAGGAATGTAGTACAACAAGATGTCTAGAGTGTATAGTGTAAGAATGACATAATCTGGATGGTGTAGTTATGTAGAGTATGCCCCCAGTGGGTAGATGTATTGATATGTAGCTAGAATGTAGAAATAATATGCCCCCTCGATGGGTGGAGTGAAGTAATCAAGGAGATATATGAACTTCACACACTTAAAGAAGATCAAGTGAAGCCTAGTAATATAGATAAATAGACAAACAATAACATAAAATAACTTAATGTAAGTCTAACATAATGGTTAGCAATTTAAAACATAGATGAAGCATATAATTGACATGTTTTTG
Source organism: Torreya grandis (assembly GCA_037957365.1). Taxonomy (NCBI): domain Eukaryota; kingdom Viridiplantae; phylum Streptophyta; class Pinopsida; order Cupressales; family Taxaceae; genus Torreya; species Torreya grandis. Next base: position 2,984,188 of record JARHVA010001326.1, read on the forward strand.
TATTTTTGAAATATTATATTATTTTTGTATTTTGAAATATTTGAGCTATGTATAATCAAGCAGAGGAAACTATGTATAATCAATGCTAGAAAGAAAATTATATAAAAACATCACATCATAATATAAAAGACTAGGTTTGGGGTGCGAAGGGATCCTACGATGGAGGGTACTGGGGATAAAAATAGAGGAAAGGATTTTGACCATCATTGAATGCATCAAGATCATCATATGCTATAATCATTATGTTCATGTTGTCATCAAATCAAAGATGAACTGAGGGTTGCTTTAGTTATGGAGATGTTGCTTCTGCTCTTGGTTGTTTATTCTTGTTAGTAAGTGATTTCATTAGAAGTGGTGCTAGTGCTATTGGTGCTACTGTGATATAAATAATGCCTTGATATTTTAGTTTATCTAATCATTTTTAAAAATTTATACATGAGTCGGTATCATGGCTGGTGATCTTGTGAAAAGGCAAAATGGGTTACCTTCCTTTTGTGATAATCTATTGATAGATCTATGTCATACTATAGGAAGCTTGATTAATTTATGATCAAGTAACATCTATAGTAAAATTTATGGCTGATGCTATGTACTACCTATCTATATTTGAATGACTATCTTATTATTCATAGAAGTAACCATGTTAACTATATGTACCCAACAATATATCTATGGTTGTGAATATGGAATATATCCTAAGAATGTGTCATGAGATGCTAAGAGTGATGTAGGATGATTAATAAGTACTCTAAGATCATCTCAATATTGTCCTAGGGAAATTGGTGTAAATTTCAATCTACATAGATAATTATCTGTGGGTGTGGGTGTTGTATCATCATCATCTGAAGTAGCCTAGGAATTTGTATCAACATCATGTATGTAAGGTAACTCTAAATTTACCACAAGGGATAACTGTGAAATAGGAGTCTTGGTAACTATAGTAAGAGAAGATGTTGATGCCATGAGAGTATATGTATTAGCCTAGGGGTTGTATCTATGGGAGTAACTAGCACTATTAGAACTATTGTTGGTGATGGTGTAAGTGTAAAAAGTGTAGTTTTTGTGACTAATAGAGTGACTGAAGCTGTTATAACTAGATGAGCATCTAGATCTGGAGATATATCTAGAAGAATGTGAGAGGTGTTGGTCTCTCCCACCTCATATGTATGTATTTTATCAAGATGAATATGGTGAAGTGGTTATTGCATGATAAGAGGTGGTGTCCCATCTAGAAAAATAGTCAAAGATGAATTTGTAATTTGGTAATATCTAAATGGCCAATTATCTATTAGATATATCCATCATGAATGAACTTGACACATTGATGTAGAGTAAAATTAATACATTTTATAACATGTATCCATGGTCATCCAAGTAAAATATTATAATGGAGAGGACCCTGCATAACTTGAAACTAGGTAGTAAGGGTTTTGGATCCTACCATGATATCCAAAGCAATGGTGCCTAATGTTTGTCATGGTATGTGATCAAACCCTTTAATAGTCTTATATGACTTCTGCATAGATGTCATATCTACATCCATAGCCTGTAAGAATGTGATATTGCATATATTTATCCTAGCACCACTATCAACTAGAACCTCTTTACTGCACTAGTTTTGATTTGAATTTTTATGAATACTGGTAACTTTTAATCAATAATGACCTAAGATGGTGTGTCCTCTTTATCAAAATAAATGGAATCTTCAATAGTTTTTAGTGTGTCAATTTCCTAAATAGTAAAGGGGTCTAGATTAAGGGAAAAATCAATAAATAAATGTGCTTTAATTAACTACTAATTTATTGAATCTAAAAGTGCTTAATTGATTTCTAAAAATATCAAACAAGGGGATAGAGAGTAAAACTTAGCTTATTATGGGCTAATATAGAGGAGATAGAGGTTACAAATTTTTGATCTAGCTAGGCAAACTATCAAAAATAGGATCCATAAGTCTATTTTCTACCTAGATAAGAGCACTGGAAATGGGACACCTAGAGGTCCAATGCTATAGTCTAAGTTTTGGTACTATAGTCCTTAGTGTCTAAACTTTTGGGTTTTATTTGTTTACTTCAGGAGACACTATGCCTAAAATATTGATTCTTGGTTGTTCATGAAGCTCCGTATGTAATTGATTTTATCTTCAAGGATCTTAGTTCCTCTTCATGCTTGATAGGTGATCTTGAATCCAACTAAAAAATGGTTTAGTGTGTAATATGTACTGAAAATGTGATCACACCTCATGTGTGAGCATGTTGTCTATATACCAATAATTCAAAAAGGGCTCAAGGCAATGTAGTTATCCCAATTTAAATGTGTATTATGCAGTCTTGTGTATGTAATGCAAGTGTATGTAAATTTGGGCAAGCTTGAGATGACTCATGATTAGTGCGGGAGCTTAGATAAGTTGAAAATAATAGTGGTTGGTTATATACAGAGAATATAAAGATTTTCTTGAGTGTGATTTAGTATATTTACAGCTTGTGCCTTTGAATGATTTCCAACCCTTCTAAATGATCTTTGAATGGGATTTTATAGGGAAACTAGTGATCTTGGGTTAGATGAACTTGCATTAGGATGACAAGGGAAAAGATAAGGATTCAATAAAATTTGACCATTTGAGGCTATTGTAGACTTGGACAACAGTGTTGAAAAGTGGACACTCTAGGTCCCAATGTTGTAGTTTAACTTATGGCACTATCGTCTAAGGAAAAAGGGACCTTGGGGGATATATCTATACCTAAGAAAGGAGTTTGAGACAATAGGGGCTAAATATAAAAGGCTTTGTATGACTAAGAAATAATGAAACCATGCCTAAGTGGGTTGTGTAATCGAGTAGGAAAGACCTATGGTTTGGGTGTCACAAGTGATGCTCAAGTTGTACAAATTATATTTAGTATGACTACAACTAGATTAGATTTACTTTACTTATTATTAGTATAGGTGAAATATCAAAACATAAGACACCCTTAGGGTTATTGCATGATTGTGTTAGACTGGAGGCTTTGTAACCCTCCTTATCATGGTATATTATGATAAATGATCCCCTAATCAGGTCTAGTGAATCCCCATATTGGTCATACTCCTACTTAATAAATGTGTTCCTAATTGGAAGTGTAGGTATGATCTATCTTCTCTAAGCTAGGGTTGATTTATACATGATGTATTTTTTATTACATACATTCTAGTGAATTCAATGTGAATATAATCCTTAAAGGATTTGTTTCACTTATTTCATTATTGTATCATTTTTATTATTATATATTTATGATTTTGGTTTGATTATATTGACACAATACTAACACTGTCACACCCAAACAACTCTGTTATTTTTATGTAGGTTCTTTTCCATGTACAAGCTAATGTATTAACTCAGTCAACATAATAAATTTTTTTAGACTTTCAAAAATCTAGTCCAAATAACTAGGTTGACCAAGTTGACCCTATACACTTTTAGGCATCAGATTTATACTACTAGGTTGACCTAGTTGACCCTGTACATTTTAGGCACTCAGTAATAGGTTTTTACAGAGCTTGGTCAACCTAATCAACCTTATTGGTAGGATTTACAAGTATTTAAAAATGTTCTTAAATATTAATCTCATTTCTCTACATATTCAAAACCACTAAAGTTCATTTTTATCCTTTCTCTCTTTCCTTGTAGTATTTCTTTTCATAGTTTGCAATCTTTAAAAGTACCCCTGTACAGTCAACTAGATCAACTCTATCAACCTAATTCTATATTTTGTGTGCTATCTGGATAACTAGGTTGACCCTATTAATCCTATTTATTTTTAGACCTTTTGCTTCTATAGTATAGAGGAAACACTGTTGACCCTATTTTGTATTCTATACATGCACTTTCGACTAAATCGACACTGTACTGTGTTTCAAAGTTGAAATTAACCCTTATATGCTAGTAATTATCTCACACTTTCACTTCTTATTGCTTGCATGATTAGAATAGTTCACATAGTCTAATTATATGGTTTTAAATATACCATTTAGTTTCACTATTATCTATTTTATGCACACATGACCAAATCACAAAATATTAAACAAGCATTTTAACAATTGTCTACCCAAGTCCAACCTACTTAGATTTCATCAACAAGGGGGAAGCTGACTTGGTTTTTTGACCAAATATAAACATGTGGTTAATAATATATTTTGGCTAAGCACTTGACACCTTTATCACTATGGTGTGTGAAGTGAGGGGGTGGGCCCTAATACCAAACATGTACCATTGTCAATACAGGTCCCTTTCAGGCTAAATGTCCTGAAACCATCCTTAGATTGCTTTCTAGTTCCTTGCTTATAGCCAACTTCCTATCACATTAAAAATATTCTAATAATATAACAACATTCAGGTTGATCACATAGTTAGCGTTTAATTTTCAAGTTGATTTCTTGCTCTTTGCTCAAATTGTGTGTTATATTACAAAAACTTGCATTAGCCAGCATTGGCATAATGTTTTATGTTGTGTGCCTCAATCAGATTAACCTCATTGATCCAATTGATTGTTTATTTTCCTTAAGTTCTTGCTTTTCTAGGTACTTGAAAAATTATTATTATTTAAGTACACAATCATTTCTATCAACATAGTCTCTTTCAGATTATATATTTTTCCCTGTCTGCTATGCTAAGTTGACCCAGTCAACCATGTACACTTTTTTATCCTTTGTCTATTATGCTAGGTCAAACCAGTTGATGCTACATAATTTATAGGCCCTGTTCTCTATGCTAGATTGACCCAATTGATTATATACTATTTTTTTCCTTCCCTATTTAGCATTCTTAGCATTTTGTTCATTTCTCTACAGTCATCATGAAGTCTCTTATTATAATCTTCTTGGATAGTTTGAATCCATTTAGATACTACATGGGATGTTTATTTCTCCCTCTATTTTCCTCCCAAGATCACCATCACTCTTGAGGTACCTCTTCCCCTCCTTCATCCATCAATTACAACATGGTGCAAATCGCACCTTAAGATGAAGTTGATGGATCTAATCCTTATATACTTAGCAAGATACTTCTCATCTTAAAAATATTCAAATTAATTTGGGAGCAATTGACACAAGTTTAATTAATAATCCCACTCATAATTAATTTTCTAACAACCCACACCCTAGTACCAATTTTGGGGGTGATCTTACCAATACCAAACCACATCCTAATATAACTCAACTTTTTACCCAAGTTATCCATCAAATAAACATAATGAAAAATTCTAACACTAATCAAATGATGCAACTTCAACATAATTTGATTAATATGGATAATCAAACTCTGACTATTCATCCTCAAGCTAATCCTAATTACATTCCTCCACCTCTTAGATATGCCTCAAGAAATGTTACTACTCAACCCATAATGAATAAAAATATGCTTCAAACTATTTATAATGAACCTTTAGCTCCATTCATTATGCCCATTGATATTGGTAACATATCTCTAGCTATTAAATATGATGGGACTAAAGACCCTGCTTCATTTCTCAAAGCCTTTGGTAACCTTTATAAAGAGTAGATCCAAAATAATACCTTCATTGATGATGTATTAAATGGTATAACAAATTACCCCAACATTTTATTTGGCAACTTTAAGATTTGGTTAATCCCTTAGTTAAAGAGTTTCAACATAATGATCCTCCCAAAAATTGTCTTAACCACTTCATTAATGCTAAGCAATCTCCCACTGAATCAACCCATGAATTTATCAAAAGATGGAAATCATTGGACCATAAAGCTAATAATAACATGAATAATTATAACTTTTTAAAAATCTTTATAACTACTTTAACGCCTCTTCAATACTAGATTTGAACCTTTACTACCCAAACACTTAATGAAGATCTTGACCAAGCTAAACGTCAAGACTTTCTCATTAAGTAATTCAAACCTAATCCTAAACTTTTAAAAGGTTATTTTCAAACATAAACCAATTATATCACTATTAATACTATGAAAACCAAACCAAAAGTTTTCAAATCCAATATTCTTTCATCTTCTCACACACCACTTTCTATGCAACAAATGAAACAAATCTTACTGCCCTCTAGACCTTTGACCTATCCTAACAATCCTCTTAAATGGTATGAACCTAATAAATTTTGTTGGTTCCATGATGACATTGGTCACTCCTATGAATCTTGTAGAGGTATCACTAAATTTTATGTCTCCTATATGCTTGTTGATTCATTTAATCATGAAACTATGATCAACCTTCATCATCAAGATTACACCACTACTTCTCAAAAATTAAAGGTTTCTAAATATTCTACCTCTAATAACCAAAAATATTTTTCTAATGCTAATAATCAATAAAATAAAAAGGATGTTTGTGCCATTGATGCTGATTATGATCAATATTATAATAATTCTTAATATGTTAATAATGCTAAGGTCAATTATCATCACAATCTAGCTCACAAGGATCCTGTTATCTAACCTAAGAAGCCATTTTTAGAAGAAAAACTTATCAAATATAATAAAACTACTAATCTAGCTTTAGAATCCCATGAAGAACCACTTCCTCCTTTTGAACCTCTAACCACATATATACCTTCAACATTTACTTTACCTCCTAAACCTCATGATGGTTTTTCTAAATCTCATTGGAACTTTCTTGAAGAACTCAACTCAATGCCTTTTAAGATTCCACTTATGGATTTGGTTTGTACTTCTCCCTATCATCACAAGTTCCCTATGCAAAATCTCCATGAAATTAAAGATCCAACCTCAACTTACTAATGTCAATACCATTGAAACTATGTGTCCTTGCAAGCTTTCCATTGAATTTATTAAAGAGGACATGATCAATGTTGAAGTTAATTTTCATACAAATGATCTACCAATTTTCATTAAAATATCCATTAATACTACCTTATCCATAAATTTATATTTGATGAAGGCTCTGGTATTAATGTGACATATTTTTGGCTTATCCAACAACTTGGTTATAACAAGGATCATCTCAAGCAAACTCATCTTACTTGCTGTGGTTTTGATAAAACTAATCAAAATCCACTTGGGTGTATTTGGCTCCCATTAACAATTGAACCTAATACCATTTGAACTAAGCTAAAGAGGGTTATAAAGCCTCCAATATAACATAATCACATAACAACCCTAAGGGGGTCCTAGGTTTTGATATTTCACCTATACTAATAACAAGTAAAGTAAATCTAATATAGTTCTCACCAAAGATTGTGGCACAATATGGGGGGGTTAATAAACAATCAAAACACGTATATGAGAATATAAATTAAGCTAAGTATGAGTAAGACCCTACTACATAGAATATGAAGAGTAATATTATTTGAAGCCAATACTTATGCTACTTATATCTACTAAAGAGAGGAACAAAGTTAAAGAATATTGATGCTTTACATCATGTAAGAACTTATTGAGACTCAATCTCTCTGAGTGTACGCCTTAAGAGGTGGGTAGACCATTGGTGCTTCACAAGATTTTTGTCCCTTATTTACACATTATTACCAATCCAACCAGCTCCTAAAACTATTCCTTAAGCTATTACTCCTCCTTTGCATACTCCTCAAGTCTTTTCCACTTTCCATCCCTCTTTTCTTTACCTTAAGTCCCTTTTGTTAGTCAGCTATGCTAGGTCAACTAGGTTGACCCTATATAGTTTTAGTATATTTTCACTTAGGAATTAGGTTAGCCTTTGGCTGACTTAGCTCGAGACCTAGTGAATAATTATCTAAAATTGTGCTAGGTTGACTGGGATGACCCCATTATCCAAGATTTGTGGAAGGGTCAAGGGTCAAATCCACCTATAAATACAAGATCATTTCATCAGTATTTCAATATGTAATAAAGATTTATTATTCACTTGTGCTTATTTACAATCTTCTCTTCTACCATTCTACTTGAGGAGTCTTAGCCTAGGGTTTCTACTTGGATAATCTAGTCTTGTGGATAAGTCTTGGATGCTTTGGCCTTTCTTATTGATCCTTATAAATCACAACAACCTCTTGAAAAAAACCATTGTCTAAAGAAGCAATTGAGTCTCGATAGGTTCATATTTAGGTAACTATTCTCTAACTTTTCTCCTCTCTTTAGTAGATAGAAGTAGTATAAGTATTGGCTTCAAATACTATTACTCTTCATATTCCATGTATTAGGGTCTTACATGTACTTAGATTAATTGAGATTCTCCTATACGTGTTTTGATTATTTACTGACCCCTCATATTGCATCACAATCTTTGGTGAGCAATAGATTAGATTTACTTTACTTGTTATTAGTATAGGTGAAATATCAAAACCTAGGTCCCCCTTAAGGTTATTGTGTGATTTTATTAGATTTGAGGCTTTAAAACCCTCCTTATCATGGTGTATTATGATAAATTATCCCCTAATCAGGTCTAATAGATCCTCATATTGGTAATGTTCCTTCTTAATGAATGTATTCCTAGTTATAAGTGTAGGTATGCTTAATCTTCTCCAAGTTAGGATTGATTTATATACATGATGAATTTATGATTTCATACATTGAGCACATATAAATATAAATCAAATTTAAGCTCATTAATCCATCTAAAATTCTAAAGTACTTATCAAATATACTACTGCACATTAAATAAATTTTCCCTATTCTTCCCAAATTAAAAATTAGTCATTAGGAGAAATCATCGAACAAGTATGAAACACACCAAACTAGGTAAATATTCAACATTATCAAGATCAAAGATAAATTTATAGATGCATTCATATATCCAAATAACATAATTGCATAAATATATACATGTAACTTGAATTCTCTCTTTTGAGTGTTGGATATACAGGCAATGGTCAATCATCAATGGGGCAATTAGGGTCAACTCAACTTAATTACACTTACTCATATTTCACAAGTTTTTATCCCTCATAAGTATACCTAAGGTTTCAAGGAGAATGAAGCCAATTTTTTGAGTTGCACGCATAATCAAGGGTCAAAGATCACATCTACATGTTAGAGGTACAATCATTGGGGGTGAATTTTTGATGCAAGTAATTAAAATCCAATTCCAAAACTACAAAATCTCAATCACTCAATCATAAACATTCATGAAGTATGTAAACTATTCATAAAGAAAGATACATGAGATCAATGGAACATAACACATGAATTATGTGGGAAACCCTCATGGGGAATAAAACCCACTCTAAATATTAAAAAAAAATGGACTATAATCCTATAATATATCACAAATAAGAGACCTTTAGTGAAACACCCACTCCATAAGAAACACCCACCCCTAAGCATGAACAAGCACCAACTTGTCCTAGATGTTAGTACTAACACAACACCTCTGATATTAATAGATCTATAAATTTGATTTACTTTCAATTTTATGGAAAATTAATGTATAGCACCTCTTTTAAAACCTTCACACACTCTCAATCCTTCACACATAAGCAATGAATCCAAAACACCCTTTTGGATCACTCCATACTTCTTCGCTCATCTTCAATTTTGAACCTTACAATTACACTATTATAACATTAGAATTATGACATATAGATCATTATTACATTCCAAAACATGATATACTCTTTAATCCATCCACAAATCATACTCACACATCACTATACTTCACATTTCCACTCTAGAAACCTTCACCTTTGATCTTACTCTTTATAGAGTCTACGTGATCATCATCTTCTTGGTCAGCCACAAAACTTTAATTAACCCTTAAGGATTATATAAAACTTATAATAATATCAAAACCACCTTCATAGGTCATCCATATATTTTATATACCACCCTTAAGCATCAACACCTTTCAATTAGGCCTATGAAGCTCTTTTAGGTCCATGAAGTCTTATGCACACTTTTAGCACCTTACTAAGCAAAACTAGGAACAAGAGACCACTTAAAAGCACATTGGTATATTATACATGACCCATAATCGATCCTAAAATTATAACATTCATCCCTACACACCTATACATATGCAAAACCTATCAAACATTTGCCTTGTACATGAAATCACCATGAACGAACTAAAAGTCAACTTGTAAGCAATTGTTCATATTGAAGATGAATTGATCAAACCACAAAAATCCATAAGAATAATCATCAAGGAGTATAAAACACTCTAAAATATATAATTCACTTTTAAACATCCAAACACCATCAATAAAAAATCAAACATCCTTCTCGGGTCACTTGTAGAAGAAGGTCAAACCCTTAGTCAACTTTAAACCATAATAAATATAGATGTATGACTAGTCAGACCTCAAAATTATTTTTATTGGATTGAGCTTGAAATTATCTACCATTTTTATTTCTATATCACCATCATATTAGTTAAACATCAAAATTTATAGCCAAAACAATTAGGACTATTTTTCCTTTGTAAATTCAAATATTTGAATTTCAATGGTCAATTTTTAATGCAAATTTGGCTAAGTATGGAAAATAGAGAAATATACCTGGGAGAATAATGTATCACTACCATAAATTTTTCTAGACACCATTTTAAGACATAAAATTTTTAAACACATGATCTAGTCACAAACCTCAACAAACCCATGTGACCATTTTATTCTAAAAACTTCACATGTGCTAATGCTAACAGCATCAATCTGCTCAGTCAGCTTGATTTGCCAAAAGATCAACTAGGTATAAATGACCAAAAGGATTAAACAAATGGAAAAATTTCACTTAAACAAGCACTCCAATCACTCTTGACACCCTACAGGGCCTGTTTAACACAATCACATCATCAATAACATCCATCAACCTACCTATTCCAACTCAACATTGAAGATCCATGCATGAATACTAAAGTACACTTTGTCATTGATTAGCTAGAAACCTTGACACCTAATAAACACTATTGTCCACCTCATGGATAATATTGGACATATTTTAGACATCATTTACAATACCTCAAGAATCTCCCCCTTTATCATTGATGTCAACACCAACACAAAGCTATGCACATACTCTTTCTTCTTTTGCAAACACTTTTTCCCCCTTTGACATAATGACAAAGTGGGCTCACCTACAGATCTTGAGGACCTGTAAATCTTAAAAATATTTTCAAATCCAACATAAATAAGGTATCTCCTCTGAGAGATTATAGAAACTCCCTTATCACTATGCATATTATTTATTACCAGATCTTCACAGTCTTGCCTATTGACAACACACCATCTTGACCATGCCCTAATATATGAAGAAGAAACACATAATATAAAGAAAAATTAGAGTTATCACACATTAATAACACTTAGAGGGACTCCCCCTAAGTCTCCTAACCTTAGGCTCCCTTTGAGTACCTTTAGATCATCTCTAACAATGATGATACCTCTTAATTACCTTCAAATTTTCTCTCACAAGTCAACTCCATGATCACTAACAAATGTTCAAGCCATACTCAAAGCATGAAATATGCTCAAAAAAATTGATATGTTCATATAATAACAATAATACCTTGGTGATTTGGAGAAAATGACCAAAAATCACTTTTCTTCACAGTAGCCTTGCTTAGAGGTTTAATAACCCTACCTGAACCTTGCATAGCCCATAACTTTCTATGTATGCACTTTCATGGATTTAAATTTCATATCTGGAGTATAATAATATTCCCCATCATGCATGCCAAAAATGATCATCCAAATCTTCCTCTACACCATAGCTCCTTCACAAATTCACCTGCCAATTAAACCTCCATTTATACAAAATCTCATCCATAAGACAAAATACATACTCAAAAATGACCTTAAAATAATTTTCAAGCACCCTTTTGGACATTGAAATGGATTAATAAGCCTTAGGTCTCAAATTCATTAGGAAGTTCACCAACTCACATGGTGTAAAAACTAGGGCATCAAAAAGAAATCTAGTAAACTTACCACCTTTCAATCAATTAAAGATGCTAAAACTTCTTCCACACCTTGAGGTCACCAATACATACTTATGTATTAAATATTTATCTTATAATCATTTGGTAATCCATAGAACAATGAAATGGTTTTGACCTTCTAGCCCTTATACACAGACTATCATACCTAAGAGCATTCAAAAATATTCAACTTGAATTCAAAAGATATTCAAACCCTAAAACCACCTAGATCACACCTAAATGTGGTAAACAAACCTTTATATGCCACAAATTTACCTTGAAAGCTCACCAATCCTCATTTGACACCTAGAACCAGTCATTTTGTGTCTGTAGATCCTGTGTATACCCCTATCACTATGCCAAAACACCTTAAAATGATTTGGAAGCCTTCTAACAAATCCTTACCTCATTTTACACATATAAAAATCAAATCAAATGTACCTCCACCCTTTAATATATTTATAGTCCCAAAAATCACCAATTTTTCAAGATGAGCTCTCACTAGGTAGTGATCTTTGAGTAAAATAGACCAACTGAACAAATGATCATTAGATCTACTTATGAATAATCCAATGCATGAAACCTCATGGAATAAACTTTAATAAGTCATATCTACACTCCATACCAACCTCATATTAATACTTCATGATTTAATCTATCAAATTAAGCTTCAAAAATTACATGCCTTTAGGACCAATGTCCCTGAATAGAACTTTTGAAGATTTTCATCACTCATCCATGGAACAAGCTCATGAAATTGTTTCTAACCTTTAAATAATGAATTTATATGATCAATAAAAGGCTTGGTAACATAATATAAACTATCTTGTACCAAAATGGCATTGGTCTCAAATACCAATCAACAACTCTACATACCTCTATACTTTGTTCAACACCTAAAGCACATACACTTCTACACAAGAAATATGTCTTCCCAAGAAGCATTGGTAAATACACCCTTATGTCATAGAGAGACCAAAGGTCCCAAAACATATGATAATCTAATATCTACATGCTCTCACTTGACTTGTAGTCCTTCCTCATCATCAATTTGACTTTGACTAAGATCATAGCTTCATTATTTCCTTTTGACTCAGAATCCTGCTAGATCTTCTTGCCCTTTGAGAAGATAAGGATTTCTCCTTGAAAATCAAATTGTACCTCATTTTGTCATAAAAAATAGGCCATTTTAAACCTATTTCTCATTCACCTCCTTGGGTCTCCATTCATTATGGATCATTTTATTCATATTATGATAATCATTCTTTGAAGTAAAATACTAACCATTCCTATAGAACCTTGGTATGTGACCTCTTTCTTGACACTTGAAATAAATGAAGTTTCTTTGATTGTTCATACCTTGTGCATGAGACATATGATGATTCTTTGAATTTTCATTATCCCATTCATACATCTAATCATTTGGTCTTCTGATGAGGGCATTACAAAACCTTGTAATGTGATCAATCCTTTGACACCTATAGCATAATATGTCATGTTTTATTTTTAGACCTATTGACTATGTTGAGTGATAATGTTCTTCATGATTGTCATTATCTTTCTCATAATTCCATGCAAATATCTTACTAGGAGCTTTTATTTTAAAATTAAATGATCACATGACCAAACTAATGACAAGAGTATTACTAACCATTGAAGGAGTTATCATACCTTATTACATTAGGTTACTTTACTTGATTTGAAATTTTGTAGATTTTGAAGTTGTCCTTATTATTCAATTTTTCATCCTCCTTATCTTTATTATCATTCTCTTTAACGTGATTCATCTCCTGATCTATCATCACTATTTTATTAGTGTTCTTATCCTTTTCAACATCTTCATAGAACCCTAGGTTTGATTTTTCATTTGAGACTTTTTGACTACTAAATAGATTATTAAGATCAATTATAATTTTCTTAAATTTCTGACATGTTTCAAGTTTGCTCATAGCTTTATCTAGTTTCCCTTGCAAAGGCTCCATCTATGATTTATATGTGACACACTCTTCATCCTTACTCTTTATCTCTTCATCAAGGGTACAAACTTGAGATTCAAGATGTTGAGTGATCTCATCATGCTCTTTGACTTCATTACTCAACCTTTATTCAAACAAGCCAATTTTATCCTCATAATACTTGATCAAGGATGATTGATTTTTGTTATTTCCTTGTAGTAGATTCATATCTTCTAAGGTATTTAGATGTTGGTCTCCAAGAGTGACTTTCTCATCTTCTTCCTTTGAACTATCTCTACCTAAAGAGCATTCACCTTCATCATACCCAAGATCCATGAAAAATGTCTCCTTGTCCTCATCATGAGATGAATCATCACTATTTTATGTGTTTCCTTCTTCTTCAATAGATGAGTTACTATCTTATTCATGGTAAAGGCTCTTATTTACTTTATATGACTCCTTGTCATTTCTCTTATTAAAGAACTTTTTGTACTTATTAGGACCCTCAAATTTCTTATGCTCATTCTTATGAGATTCCTTATGAGTTTCCTTGTATTTAGATTTGCCTCTATCTAGGCACTTAGCTACAAAATGACCAACTTTACCACATGAAAAACATTTAAAAATAAGTTTCCCTTTATACCTACTTGATCCTACATTCAGTTTTCTTACAATCATGGCTTCAAGTTGATCTTCATTAAGATCAAAATATTCAAGTCTTAACTTTTTCTTCTTGAATTTTGTCTCATTTATCACTTTGAAGGCTTATTCCTTCTGAGGAGGTCCATCCTCATTTACTCTCATCTCATAGGTAGTAAAGGATGCCATGAAATTCATCCATCTTCATCAAGGTGAGATCATGAATTTCTTCTATAGCAGATACTTTTGAATAAAATTTGAGGGTGAGAAATATTCATAATTTTTGTACCAAATTAACTTATTTAATCTCTTCTCCAAGACATCTGATAATATTCACTACCTCATCAACCCTTAAAACATAGGATGCCACAATATCTTCTTCCTTCAACTTGAGGCCCTCAAATTGCCTTCAGTGAGTCTGTAATTTAGCCAACTTAACCTTTAAATCCCCTTTATACATTGTTTGAAATTTTACCCAAATTTCCTTAGAAGACTTGAAATGGATCACCTTGGTGATCTTAGCCTTTGATAGGCCATAAATTATAACATTCATTACTTTTGAATTATTCTCACTTAACTTCTTGTTAGTTACACTAGTTGGAGGAGTAGGAGGTGTAGAATAGCCATCCATAATAGATTTACAAACATCAAAACCTTGAGACATGATGTATGTCCTCATTTTTGAACTCCAAAAATCATAATTAGACCCATTAAGTAATGGTGATTGATTTCTAGAGAAACCCTGCACATGTTGACTAGCCATATTATACCTTAGATCACTTTCAAGTGGTTAAAATTTGGTAAAGAAGGTATGTATTTGATACCAATTATTAGAGGTAAAATCATTGAGGGGGTATGAATTAGTGATGTAAGTAATTCAAATCCAATTCCAAAAATTCAAACTCTCAAGCACTCAATCATAAACATTCATGAAGCATATAAACCATTCATAAAGAAAGCTATGAAAGATTAATGACACATAACACACGAATTATATGGGAAACCCTCATGGGGAATAAAACCCACAGTTAAACCTAAAAAAATTGAATAAATTCCTATAAGATATCACAAGCAAGATACCTTTAGTGAAGCACCCAATTCACAAGGAACACCAACCCCTATGCATGAACAAGCACGAACTTGTCCTAGACATTTGGAACTAACATAACTCCTCTAATATCAATAAATCTATAAATTTGATTTATTTTCAATATAATATATAAATAATATATAACACCTCTCTTCAATCCTTCACACTCTCTCAATCCTTAACACAAGCAATGCATCTAAAACTCCTTTTTGGATCACTCTATACTTTTTCACTCATCTTCAATCTTCAACCTTACAAGTACACTATTATAAAATAAAAAATATGAGCTATAGGTCGTGAATAAATTAATAAAACTTCTCTAATATTAATCCATTCACCAAACACACTCACACATTACTATACTTCACATCTCCACTATAGAAACCTTCACCTTTGATCTTGCTCTTCATAGAGACTACATGATCATCACCTTCTTGGTCAGCCACAAAAATTTCTTTAACCCTTAAGGATTATATCAAACGTGGAATAATGTCAACACCACATTCATATGTTATCCATATATTTATAGACCACACTTAAGCATCAACACCTTTCAATTAGGCCTATGAAGCCCTTTTAGGTCCATGAAGGTTTATTCACCCTTTTATCACCTCACTGAGCAAAAATAGAAACACAAGACCACTTAAAAGCACATTGGTCCATGATAAATGACCCATAAGCCATCATCAAATGATAAAATTTATCCCTACACACCTCTACATATGAAAAACCTATCAAACATTTGCCTTGTACATGAAATCACCATGAACAAACTAAAAGTCAACTTGTAAGCAATTGTTCATATTGAAGACGAATTGGTCAAACCACCAAAATCCATAAAAATAATCCACAAGGAGTATAAAACACTATAAAATAGATAATTAACTTTGAAACATCCACACACCATCAATAAAAAACTCAAACATCCTTCTTAGGTCACTTGTAGAAGAAGGTCAAACCCTCAGTCAACTTTAAACCATAATAAATATAGATGCATGACCAGTCAAACCTCCAAATTATTTTTATTGGATTTACCTTGAAATTATATACCATTTTTATTTGTATATCAAAATAAAATTATTTTAACATCAAAATTTATAGACAAAACAATGAAGACTGGTTTTCCTTTGTAAATTCAAATATTTAAATTCTAATGGTCACTTTTTAATTCAAATTTGGCTATGGAAAATAGAGAAATATGCTTAGGAGACCAAATTTTTACTACCATAAAATTTTATAAACACCATTTCAAGACTTAAATTTTAAAAAAAAATGATCTAAGAACAAACCTTAACAAACCCATGTGACCATTTTCTTCTGACAACTTCACACGTGTGAATGCTAGCATCATCAATCTACTCACTCAACCTGATTTACCAAAAGACCAACTAGGTCTAGATGACTACAAATATGAACCAAAAGGAAACCTTGCACCTAAAAAATAACTCAAAGAACTATTTACACCCTATAGGACCTTTAAAACATGGTCACATCATCAACAACATCCATCAACCTACCTATCCAACCAAACATTGAAGATCCATGCATGACTACTGAAGCACACTTTGTCATTGACTAACTAGTAATATTGACACTTCATAAACACTATTTGATACCTCATTGAAAATATTTAACACCTTTTATACATCATTGACAACACCTCAAAAATACATACACATATTAGGTAGACACATTGCACTATATGGTCACAAATAAGTGAAATATCCCATAATAGTCACATTACTCTTAAGTCATTTGTTTTTAATGATTTAACCTTAGGATCGATGTTAGTAACCCTACACAAATAAATATAGTTCTAAATTTGAATAAATCATAGCCCCTATTCTAGGTTATTCTCACTGTCAAAACACAGTCATAGATAGTCACTCAAATAGTGAAGTTAAGTACCTTGATCTCGTTAGTATTTTCCAAATATAGTGAATTAGATTATTAGATCAATCTAAATTAAATACATTTAGATTTATTCTTAAATTTCATATATTATAATATGAATTATTTTTTCTATTTTATCCTATTATGATTCAAATCAGTATAAAATTAGGTTAAATATATTAGTGAACCTATATATTGTTTGAACATTACAAAGTTGTAGGTTTTTATTAAGATTTCATTCCTTATTTCTAGAGTTTTAGATTTTTTGCCTAAGGTTTCATTTAAATCCTGATTTTAAAATATGATTTTTTATTATTTAACACTAATCATAATTCATCCTTTGGCCCTAACCTTCTTTCTACTTGCATGTTTTTATCATATGCGACTTAAGAAGGCTAATTACCTTATTCCTCTAAGGCAAAGTGCTAGGCTAAGTGGTTTTCAAATTCAACACAATCATACTTATCTTAATTCATCTAAAATAGATAATGAAAGCACAATGCATATGTATTCTTATTCATTTTATTTTTATGCTACAATTATTAATAAATATGTGGAAATGGATGATAATCTTCACATGCCTAATCGAGAAGATGATAATCAAGATTACTATAAGTAAAAGGACATAATTAAAAAATACATACCTTTACTTACCTTAGTGTTGTATAAAAATAATGAAGTGAAAGAAATGTGAAGGTGTCTAATGTAGATAACATTAGGTGAACATGTATAAATTAGCAAAACATAATTTTTTTTTACAAAATATATATGTAATATGTGAAAAGATTCTCAACAATGTTAGGATTCTAGAACATCTTACGATTCATAAAAAGAGATAATAGAAACAAAGTTATGATTGTAAAATGGAATCTAATTGTAAATATTTGATAGGTAAATAATTTTGAATAGTAAATATAAATAGGGTGAAAATTAATTCATTTGTTATTTTACAATTATGAAAAAATATTTCTCTAAGAGACCCAGTTTGAGCCTAGAGAATGACCATAGTGAGGAGATGAAAACTATGATGTGGAGGATGCATATCAGCCACAATAGGTGAAACATAGGTAAGGGAAGTATTAATTTTAATTTTTTAAGAAATTTTAATGAAAATTAAACTAAATATAGAAAATTAGATGGTAGGTGAAATCTAGACACCAAAAATGACCCTAAGAATTTTTTTTGGTAGAGTAAGGATAGAGCGGGGTATTGGGTAGGAAAATATCAAACCAATAAATGCTTAAGGCATTTATTATAAATGGCCAAAAAATCACCACCACCTAAGAACAGATTCAGCCTTGTTGACTTAGTTTATAAGGTGAGAGAAAACTAAGGGTCAAATATGTAGTAATGCACTGATGTATTATCAACTAATATGGCCGACTATATAGTAGTGGGCTGATCCAATTGGAAACAAGGAAATGGTTGACACAGTACCCTCTGAATGATGTAGTTTGTACTATGTAGCTAATATAGTTTATTAAATGAGGTTAACTATGTATTAGAGGGCCGATATAGTATGTTAGAGCTAGAAAAGGGCTGATTTAGTATCAATTATGCCAATAACATCTTGAAGAATGGGCCAACTATGTATAAGTGGGCCAATGTAATATGGAAAGAAAATTATAAGGCCAATTAAGTATTAAATAAACTGATTGTGTAAAAAAGGGGGGAATTAGAAAAATAAATCAAACAAGATGATGAAGTGATTAATTTATAGTTTTTTGAGAATATTTAAGAATGTATTTTATTATTATGACATCGAGATCTAATATATTCTCCATTGTTTGATGTTTTATAGAGGTGATGTATATTTTGGCACCTGGTGGATGCTCTCTAGCTACTAGATTTATTAGAGTAGTTGTTAGCCATAGATATAGGTCAACTAGTTACCTTGGGTTTTAGAGGCATCATGGAGATGAGGTAAATCCTGCCAAGTGTTGATCTCATTATCATGTTCTTAGGATCACGGAAATGAGTGACCAACACTTTTTGATGTGAGTTAGAGGGGGATACTATAGATGTAGTGATAACCTTGGTGGTTGTTTATGAATTACTTATGTATACACATAATATTTTCAAACTTTTATTGATTACTGATACTTTGTATCGTGTAAGAACCTATTGAGTCTCAATCTCTCTAAATGAATGCCTTAAAGGGTACACTAGGAAAGGGGTGGGTAGACCATTGGTGATTCTTAAGATTTCTATTTCTTTTTTCCACATTATTACTAATCTAACTAGATCCCAAAACCATTCCCTAATCTATTTCTCCTCCTTTAAGTATTCCTCTAGTCTTTTCCTCTTTCCATCCCTCCTTTCTTATCTTAAACTCCTTTTTTATAGTCAGTTGTACTGGGTTGACTAGGTCAACCTAGTACAATTTAGGGGTATTCTTTACTTTCTTAGTTTGTTATCCTTTTGGCCAACCTAGCACAAACCTAGTAAATTGTCCCCAAAAAAGCACTATGTCAACCTTGTATAACTAACCTTCCTAGGAGGATTTAGTGTAAGATCTACTTATATATACAATTTCACTTCCTACCATTTCATAATAAAATAGTTATTAGCAAATAAGTGAGAGCAAACATCTACTTATTGACCATTCTACTTGAGGAGTAAAGATTAGGGTTCCATACTTTCTTTGGAGATACAGATCTTATCTTGTGGATAAGTATTTTGGATGCTTAGATAGGTTGTGTAGCCTGGAGCTGATTTATCTTGGTTATCCTTACATACTATAACAATTTCTTATGAAGCACCTTGGCCAAGGGAGAGATTGAGGCTCGATGGGTTTGTCTTCAAAGGTAAGTATTCCTAGCTTTATTTATCCTTTGTAAGAGTATATACATAATGAATTTGTAGTCTTCTTTCCATGTATTTAGGATTTTGTATACATTAACATGAGTATATGTATTCTAATACATGTTTAGTTTAGTTGTTTGTTTTATTTTTTCTAACCCCCACTTTATGCCACAATCTTTGGTGAGCACTAGATTAGATTTTGATTTCTTATTATTTGAATAGAGTGAATGTTTTAAATCTTAGGACTCTATTAGGGTTGTTGTGTGACTGCATTAGATTGTAGGATTTGTAACCCTTCCTAGCATGATATGTTGTGAAAAATGATACAAGTGATCCCTTAATTAGGTCTAGTAGATCCACATATTGGTTATGCTCCCAATTAACAAGTGTATCCCAATCAAAAATGTAGGTGTGATATATCTTATCTGATCCAAGATTAATTCATAAACATGATGCATTTTTGATTCTATACATTCTGGTGAACCCAATGTGAACTAACCATTGCAGGATTTGTTCACTTTTACTTCATTTATTTCATTCATTTTATCATCATTTTTAACACAAATTTTTGACATTCTAGATCGATTCTGTCGACCTAACTATTTTTATCTGTGTGCAAATTTCCAAGATTAGGCAACTAGATTGACCCAATCAAACCAATATAGGTTTCTAGATTTTCAAACATTTTTTTCAACCTAATTGACCCCTTATAGTTTTAATCATTTAATATTGTTCCTGTACAACTTGATCGATATCATCGACCCATTTTTTAGGTTTCTCAAGCATACTTCTAGGTTCTAGACCAGTAATCTTCTATATTGAATCTCTGATCCACTAAGGTTCCTTTCTACTTCTCTATTTATTTCTTTTCTATCTTTCATTTCATAGTTTGTAATCTTCAAAATTGCCCTTGCATAGTAAACTAGATCAACATTTCCAACCCATTTCTATGTTCTATGTGCTATCTAAAATAATTGGATCGACACTACTGACCCAGTTCATTTTTAGACCTTACTTCTATAGTATATGTTTGGCCCTATTAAACCTATACTATATTTTATGCATATAGTGTCAGCACTATACCTTGTTTAAAAGTTGGAATTAACTTCATATCTACTTTTAATTAGCTCAAACACTTCTTTTCTTGTTATTTACATGCTTAGAATAGTTCACATAGTTTAATTAGGGGATTTTCAATTAATCACTGAGTTTCACTATTTCTATTTTATACACACACGACCAAATCACATAACATAGACAAGAACTTTAACATTTATCTACCCTAGGCCAACCTAATTGGATTTCATCATCAAGGGGGAAGCCAACTTGATGCTCTAGTCAAGTATAAAGCATGGATAATGGTATATTTTGGCTAATCACCCGACACCCTTATCACTGTGGTGTGTGAAGTGAGGATGTAGGCCCCAATACCAAGCCTATATCATTTCCACTATAGTCACTTTTATCTCAAACTACCTGAAACCATTCTTATATTGCTATCTAGTACCTTGCTTATAGGCAACTTCCAATCACATTAAAAATAATTCTTAATAATCTAATAAACAATCATGTTGACCAATTAGTTAGCTTTACTTATCAAGTTTTTTGTTTTCTCTTTCCTCAATTATGTGAACAAAACCTTACATTAGCTAGCATTGGTACAAGATTTTGTATTTTGTGTTTCAATTAGATTGGCCAGTGTTAATCCAATTAGTTGTTTATTTCTTTTCAGTACTTATTGATTTTTCATTACTTGCAAAGTTAGCTTGTTTTATTTTGTAATCTATTTTTAGGCTTCTTAAGTTCCCTATTTTCTATACTAGATCGATCCAGTTGACCCAGTGATTTTTTGGCTTTTGTACACTATACTAGATCGACCTTGTATAGTCTTACAGTCCCTATTTTTATATTGGGTTGACCTATTTGACCCTGTACTATTTTTAGTCACCTCTTTTGACCTTTGATTTCTCATCTCTCTTCTTTCTCCTTCATCATGGAATTTTTGTTTGGTGATGACACTAAATCACAGTCAATAGACATGATGAGCTTTACCAATCTTAATAGGGTTTCCCATAGATAGAGTAGGGATTCTCTTTTGGATGCTAGCAACGTTCATATTTCCACTTTCACAATGAACTATGGGACCCCTCCAAATACCTCTTTATAGCATAATTCTCCTCTTTTCTTAGAGGATCAACCTAAGTTAGAGTATACTCCTAAAATGCTTTTCTTTATTTTTGAATTTCCTCAACATCGAAGAAAGGATCATTCTATCATTTATAACCTCATGATTAGTGGTTAAACTGAAGAGCTTCATTTACCTACTCTTACATTCTCAATAAGATTTAGAGGTACCACTTTCTTTCATTCTCAACATCTTCCTTCAATTTTAATTCCTTCTTATGCCATGAATTCTTCTATAACCTCTTCTACCTCCATGCTTAGTATCTAACTAATATGGTAGGTTTTACATGTAGTGGGCTTCTCATAAGATCCACTATCCTTAATTCTTCCACTAGCTCATTGGTTGCTACCCAAGGCAATCATGCTTCTAGTGCTTCTTCTTCTCAACCATTCACCAATCTATCTTTTACTTCACAATAAATTTTTTCCACTAGTGCCTCAAATTCTCATAGTTCTTCTCAATCTCATTTCAACACTAATAGTAGTACCCATGCCACTAATACCAACACAAATACCAATTATAATGCTTCTAATGTTAATCAAACACACCAAGTTTTATTTCAAACTCTCAATCAAATGAATACATTTCAAGTTCATAACACAAATCAAATGATGAGAATGCAAAACCACCTTCTTAACCTTCAATGTCATCTGTAACCAATAGATTGGGTCACACATAACCAGAATGTCCCCCTCCTCCTCTTCGATATTATCAAGGAAATCTCATTCCTCAACCTCATTTAGTCAACAAAACCATCAATCATCTACAAAATTAACCTCTCACTACTCAAATTGCCAACATTGATATAGGAGGTATAATGCCTACAATTTATTATAGTGGGTCAACCGATCCTAATCTTCACCTCAAAACATTGAGAAATATTTGCAAGGATTGGGTCAATTTAAATACCTTTTCTGATACCAAAATCCTAGCCAAAACCCTCATAGGTGATTCCTTAGATTGGTATAATCAACTTAGAGCTCATTCCATTTCTAGTTTGGAAGACTTGGTAAATGCTTTAGTGTAGGAATTCCAAACTAGTGATCTTCCTAAAAACACTTTGGCCCATTTCATTAATTGAAAACAACATGAAAATGAAACTACCTAAGCCTTTGTTAAGTGATGAAAGAATTTGTCCAAAAATTGTGAACATAACATGGTGGATGGCAATCTTTTTCATCTCTTTACAAATGCTCTCTTTCTCAAGTTACAATATCAAGTCTGCACACTCTCTCCACATATATTAAAGGAGGCTATTGACCAAGATAAAATACAAGATTTACTAATGCATAAATTTGAGCCACCCCAACCTTTTAAAGGTCCTCATTTATTACTAAAGAAAAAAAACCATAATATCACCAATGATGGTGTTACCGATTCTTATTACACCATTCACAATGTTCAAAATGTCATTCCTAACCATTCTTTGAAACCAACTGCTTCTTCTCAATAATTTACTAATATTCATTTCTTTTCACCTAATAACATTAACATTCAAAAACCTCTATTCTCAACTAAATTTATTAAGCATCTACCCAGGCCTCTTCCATGAGAACTTGACCCTACTTGTCCTATGAAATCATGGTATGATCCTAACAAGTATTGTTGGTTTCATGCTAGTTGGGATCATTCTCATGAGACCTATAGACAAATTCAAAATTTAGCTATGGATTTTCTTCTTGGACCTAATTTTGATCATGATTCCATTATCTATAAGTGTCAACAAGCCTATGAGATTACTTTCAAAGAATAAAAATCATATGATAAAACTTAAGCCTTAAATTAAGTAAATGCTCATTTGGCTATCTATAAAGATCCTTTATCTAATCATCAACTGATTCAAGAGACCCAAGACAAGCCCAATCCTTCCACCAATAATGTAGAAGGTCTTGTTAAACCAAATTTTGAAGAAAATGTGGTTAACATGACTAATATGTGAAGGATGGTGGCTTTCATTGATTCTTAACCTATCTACACTCCTTCCCATAAGACATATCATGTTATCCAAGATTCTTCTCCAACTCATTTAAATTAGTTGGGGTGAGAAGATCTTATCACCTTTTATGATCAAATTTATTATTCTCCCTTGGATAACACATCCCATTTTATTTCTATCACTCTTCCATAATATTCCAATGCTAATGATAATAAAGATACTACTAACACTTCTTCTAATTCTCCAAGTCAACTTAAAACAAATGTTCATCGTATCAACACACTTTACCACCATGTTCTAAATCGTCTCCTTATTTCTATCAATAAATATTACAATACTCTTTGATTCCTCCTTTTGAGGACTTCCTTAACCATTATGCACCTTTATCTAACAACCTTCTTATGGGTTATGATGAGTGGGATCCCATTGCAGAACTCACTAATCTCCCATCTCAAATTCCATTCCTTGAGCTTATGATCACTTCTTCACATCATAGAAAATGCCTCATGTAGCTATTATTTTAGATGAATGTCCCTTGTCCTCCCCTTGTAGTAGGATGATAAGCAACTTTATTTGGTTCTGAAGATATTATTTTGTAACAATGTGAAGAGATGTCTATTAATGTTGATGAAACCTTAGACACTTCTCTTTCTCTAAAATTTCTTATCACTTCTATGATTCCTAAAGAGATTAAGCTTCATGAAAATGATCCTCCTTTATTCATTAGCATCTAAATAGGTGAAATCTGAGTTAAGTGTGCCTTAATTAATGAGGGTTCCCACACATGTGTTATTTCTCTCAATTTCATTAAGACCCTTGGGTATGCTAAATATAATCTCAAGTCTACACGTAACACATGCCAATGATATGATAGAAGGGAAATGCCTCCTTTAGGTTGTGTGTGGCTTCCCATTACCATCCCACCTATTATCATTCGTGTGAAGGTGATGATTTTTAACTTCCCCCTTTCGTATAACATCTTTCTTGGTAGGTCATGGACTCACTACATTAGAGATATTACTTCTTCCACCTACTAATGCATTAATTTCCCTCACAATAGATCCATTTACAGGATTCAAGGTGATACTAACCCTTGGAATTTTAGATAATTTTAAGATCATAGTATCTTCAAGATTCCTACTCTTGAGCCTTTGCCAAGTGTTCTATTTTGTGAGTCTCAACATCTTAACTTTCCTATCAATTCAACCCAAGGTTATAGTGGGCATTATGAACTCATTGGTAATATTCCTCCTAACCTTTTAGATTTTGGTGATAATGAGCCCAATGAGATTAACTTAAAGGCTTCTGTGCAACCTTGTTCCCACTAGACTCCTTATGATGACATTCCTGTAGTCTTGACCAAGACCAGGCACTCTATTCACCACACTTCATCAGATGACAAGGTTTTCCCAACCTACGTTATTGATATTCACACCCCAGATTATGATGATGGTTATTTCTTAGTTGATCTTATATTAGGTGGTCTTATATAGGCTCATGATGCTAAGATTGTTTAATATCATTCTTCTTTACTTGAGCCTTTTCATTCATCTCATCATTCTAATTCACTTATAGCTCATTATTTTTGCATTTCCCCCCTTTATCATAGGGTAGAGATGGCACTAAAACCTCCAGTTTTTGAGGAGCCACAATATTATACTCATATATCATAATATGATTAGACTTTATCACTTTTGTAGGTTCCCTAACTCTCATCATTGGTTTAACCCTAAGGTTAGTGCAACCCTACTTAGACTTTCTATAGATCTCTCCCCTCCCTTAGTAGAGCCTTCTATAGTTGAGACTCTTCCTCAAATTTTTATAGTTGATCCTATTTCCACTCCTACTATTGTTGAGCCTACCCCTATTTTTGATACTATTACTCCTTCTATTGAGCCTAGTTTTATTCCTTCCCCATCATCATTTCCCCTTGGTGATGGTTTTCTTCCCTTGCCTAAGATGGCTCCTATACCCACAAAATGAGTTGATGAGTTTTCTTTAGCTTTTTCCACTCTTGTTTTACCTCCTTCCATGAGTACTACTCCTAAAACCACACACTGGTGTATTTATTGCTTTCATGGGATAGATAACCATTCTTCCATAAATTGTTATAAGTTACACAAATATATTAATGCCTTGCATCCTTCTTTCCCATCATCAAACAAATCCATACCTCCCCCAAAGGTACTTCATAAATATTTGCCCATGTATGGAGAGGTATATTATCTATGGCATCTATGCAGTACCTATCATACTAATCGTTATCGTATCCTACAACAACATCTCAAAGATCATCTTATAACCATTCTTTAACCTTATTCTATTCCTACCATAGGTCATTCTCACAAGAAGACTTATCCTTATTCTCCCATGGATCTACCTCCAGTGGTTCCATACCATCCTATGGTCCCTTCACCACCTTTTATGCCTCCATCTATGATTACTTCACATGTGGATCCTTCTCCACCCATGAGTCCTTCACCTATGGATCCTTCTCCATCGATGATTTCTTATCCTCCCATAGATTTTGTTCCCACACATTTTCCTAACTAGACTTTGCCTAACTTTTCTCCTCAGCATGATCCTTTGAACATTCCTAATTTTTCCATTAAGTATATTAGAAAAGAAGTATCTATCCAATATTCATTTAAGATTGATGAAACCTTAGCAGTAGTTCAACTACAACTTTATAAATATTTATCTGATGTATTGGATAATGTGTGTGGATAAATTTACTAGTATTTATGAGCACATGCATGGTGATTTCACATTTATATTTAGATTGGATGTGTGATCCAATCTTATTTCTATCTATTATATAATTTGACATTGTGTCAAATTTTTACTTCTCTCATATCATGATTTCTTACTTATTATACTATATCTTGCTTATCTTATCATTTATTTTCACATATGGTTATATTTTATTTATCATTTATTTTACTTCAATTTTTCCTTGGATTTTTTCTCAAAACTCTCTCTTTATTTTATCTTTATGATTGTTTTGTTTTTTATTCTTATTTTTCATAGATAATTTGTCATGGTGATTCAGTTATACAAACCTTGTTCCCCTTAGTTTTTATCTCCCTTTACCATGTGATCAATTAGAAAACAATCTATCTAATTAATATCTCCTCTTATCAGTCCACTTTGGATCTCATTTTTCCCTCTTCCCTTTTTTGTAAACTAAGGGTATACATGGTTGAGACTTGAGATCACATGCTAGTTCATTGTCAAGCCTAAGTGTCCTAGTCAGTCTTTATCTCTAGTTTTTTAGCTTCTTTTAGCTTTAGCCTACAACTCATTCTTGTGTATCACTATCTCTCTCATGATTGGTCATTCCAAATCCATATGGAGGAGGAATCCTAAAAAAGCCTTTAAAATAAAGTTTAAAGCCAATTCATTTTTAAAAAGGCAATGGTATCAAAAGGTAAAAATATTATTAAAAGTCTAATCACAGTAAAATGTGTGATTCAAATCACATCTCTTTATTCTAGTTGAATCTCAAACTCCATAGTCAAATTTACATAGAGTTGAAGTCCTTTGGGGTGCGGTAGGCTAGTAGATTAGAAGAGGAGAATAAAAAAATATTTTATTGTTACCTACTTTCTCATGCAAGTACCCAATCTTCACAATAGATTGACAACTCTGTAAGGGGTCCTAAAGAGTGGGGAACACATCGTGGAAAGGTAGGCCCATTTTAATTTTCCTTGTACCAATCTACCTTCATTAGTTGATCTTAGTAGCATGCTTATTTGCCTATAGAGTTTTGTGCCTATAGCAAACATGTTTCCTTTGTATATAGAGGACCACTAGTCACTTAGTGTCTTCTCATAAGATGCCTAAGACTTGTTTTTTACACTCCATTTTTCACTCCTTATATCCCTTATATTTCATCTTGAGATTTGTTGTTTGGTGTACTGATCACCCACCTTGGGATTTCATTTGTGAGTTGTATTATAAGACCATATATAGGACCCGACCATCCTAAAAAATTACCATATTTTCCTTATTATTACCCACATCCTTTTATTACCCAATTTTCTAATTTATTCCACCCCATTTGTGTTATCTTTGTTGAGTTGTAGTGAAATACTATGGATGGGACCTGACCCTCCTCAAAAAAAATTCCAATACCCAAGTCACCATCCAAATTACATGTGTCGAATTTGTGATAAGATTCAATTGATTATGAGGTTACACATCATTGACATGCTTCCCAACTTGATTTAGTATTTTTTATTATTACTTCATTTATTTTATTTCACTTTTTATCTTCTTATTTTTTGAGTGCATGTAAAATTTCAACCATTTCTTGAATTTTTCATACTTCCCAACTTGAATTAGTATGATAAATTTAAGACCAATTTTTACAATTTTTTTTTTCTTTCATACCTTCCAGCATGATTTAGTATGATTGATTGACTTTATTTATTTATTATTATACCATTTTTGCCCTTTTACATACCTTCTATTTGTTACATTGTTGTCATACTTCCCAACATGATATTTAGTATGATTTTACTTGTTTTAATTTGGTGCAAAAATCTTTCATATTGGTTTAAAAACAAATTACTTTTTACCATCTTGTTTTGCCATTGCTTGGTTCTTTATACTTAGTCTTCTATTTTTACTACACATTTCCCAACTTGAAATAGTGTGTAGTACACCTTTTTGATTGATTATATATTTCCTAGTCCCTTTTTGCTTGTTTCTTTTTAACCATGCATGTGTTTTTCATAATGATGAAAAATAAACCACATCTTATATTTCCTATAACATATACAACAAAGCTAAATACATGTGATAGAAATAAATTTATCTTAAGCATCTATAGACACAACTTTAATTAAAAAATAAAATCAACCATACTGACAACATACACATCTAACAACGAATATGCCAAAATGATCCAATATATATATCTCATGAGTTTGATACATCATATACAACCATATATAATACTTCAGCTCTAGATCTAGACTCTATCATGTCTATCTCATGGCTTATCCATGTTGCATACTGAGGCCTCAATCTAACTCCTCTAAATGGTACACAATAAGGAGGCCATCCAAGATCTCAATCCCTCAACCTATCCCTACAGGTGTGTTTCCCACATCTATGATTCCATCAATTGTGTCTATATCTCTATCATTTGAGTTACTATAACTAGGTGCACAACTCTCTCATCTAATAGGGCTTGCCATACCTATAGCTCTATAGCACCCATCACTATTGGTGGTTTCATCCTCTCCCTCTATACCTATATCTACCTCACTACCTTTCCAACTAATTTGAACTAGCACACCTGAGTTGGGGAGATGGTAAACGTAGATCCTCTAGTGTCATGGGGTCGTATGGATGTAGAGTGTCATCCAAAACATTATGGATTGCTTCCCTCACTAGGGACCCCCATCTCTCCTCCTCATCCTCACCTAAACCTATAAAATAACATAATATAGATATTAGATCATTTGCATATCTCATAATATATATCTATCTCTAATTTCAAATGAAAACTTAAATAATAAATTAATCATATTTTTACCTGTTTGTATCTTAGCTACTATGGTCTCTCCATCTATGAGACCACCTAGCATAGTATCCCCATCTGCACATCCTCCTAGCACCTCCTCTATAGGATACCTCTTTAGCTCAAACCCAACTACCATGAATCATGTCAGTCATAGCTCATGTCTAAGTGGTTTATCTATAATCTCCTCTAACTCACCTATGGGGTCATCTAGGATGGTAATAGTCTCCACTCTCTCTTCTACCTCCTTCCTCCATCGATGTCATGTCCTCAATGTCCACTACTCATCTTGGTTTAGAGTTGGTAGTGGTACATTAGGTATATCTACCTCTACACCCCTATCCTCTTGCTTAGTTCCTCATCATGATTGACCAGTCCATGGTCACTCTCAACATGGCCTCAGTGTTGGCCTCACTACTAGTGGTCTAAGTCCTCTCCTCCCTCATGAATCCCTCACATACTAATCCCACTACTCAAGTATCAATATTAGTCTTAATCAATGTGGTAAGCCCTTTTGCCTTGTCACCCATGCTACTAGATGTGGCTCTCTCCACTAGTAGTGTCTAACCACCACTGTCCTCTCTATAACTAGTGAAATTGTGTGCCAACTCACCCATATAGCTTTTATATTCTCATTTTTATACCATATGATGTCTACACATCTCATTGACTATAATGCTAGAATGTGGGGCATGGTCCATGTTAATTAGTCCTTCCTCCATTTCCTCACTCAAGGTAACCTATCATCAACCGCATAGGGTAACCCAACCAATCGGTATATAAGAAACCTCTCATAGATCTAAGCAATCAAAATTATGATCAGCCCCATGGTCCTCTTCCCTCTGACTAACATATCATACATATCATGTACTAGTTGGACTTAGATGATAGATCCTAAGTCATATAAATTTTTCTCCTCCAATATCATCTTGCTTAAGGATACCACAAATAATGGTACCTTACCATTTGACTTGTGACATAGCACCCACTATGTCATAAAGCCTATCACAACCTTTTGGATATCCAAAATATGTGATGTATAGATATCAAACATACTGACTCTCCTCCCTGGTAATGTCATATCTAAGCTTGTATCCCACATGGCAAAGGCTGTCCTCTCCTCTAGACTATTTGATATCCCTATAGTCACCTATGCTCCTACTATAGGTAACCCCAAGATGGCATGGACATCCTCTAAAATTATATAAATCTCTATTATATCCCTATCCACCTCCCATCTGAAGGTGTTAGTCAATCATTCCCAACAATTGAGGAACATAACTAACAAGTCAACATTGAAGGGGATCTGACACATCTCTACTATCCTACCTAGACCTATGGCTCTTAGTCTAGCCTTATCACCATTTGATAGCCTATATAAAAATTTTGGTAACCATGTCACATCCATAAGTCACCAAAATCTCCATCATCCCTACACCCAAGAAACAACAAAGGATGTATTAGTTCTTCCATGTCATGTATAGTCAAAATACATTATTTTTAAATTGTTACATAAAAAACAAGCCTAAATTAGTTTATTTTATTCATTTTAGCTTACTTTTAGCCTTCTCAGTCCTTCTTGACCTTATTTGGCCATTTCAAGCCATTATAGCCTTCTTTCAACCTTTTACATGCTTTTTCTTAGTTTTTTCTTAGTTGATTAAAAAATCTAAGTCAACCCCCTTATCTTCCCCTCCCTAGTATTGAGTTTCCATTTTAGACCTTTTAGAACACTTGGCAACTCTAAACTAAGCCTTAAACTTGAAAAATGTATAGGGTTGACCCATACCTACTAGGTTAGCACTATGTATTCTACCTATTTTCTAGGGTACTAGGTTGACTGGGTTGACCTGGTGCTTTTTGCCTACCGACCCCTTGCATTTTTTTAAAAAAGTGCAATTTGCTTACTTTTTCCCTAAATCCTTCAAACCCATTTCCCATCTTCCTATATACTACCCCTATAATCTAATTTTGCCTCATTAATATATATTTAAATTCTTAAAATCACAAATTATTGAAAACACACTTAATTTAATACAAATTTCAAAAACTAGTTTTGAGATGCTTAGTTGCATACCTATAGTACACTCATTGCTGCCTCTAGAACTCCTCCTCACCTAACATGTTGTCTCTTCACCATCCTAGCTTATTTTCTCTCCAAATATCTCTTTTCTCTCCTTCACAAATAAAAATAACAAATAACTTCTCTTTTTCCTTGTTTAAAAACACTTTTTCAAAATTCAAATCTTTCAATTATTATCCTGTAGATTCCTTGTTTTACCTATATCTTTGTTTCTACTCATCCATTTTTTAAACCATAAGATACATTAGATTAATTATGATGTAGATATTATTTTCCACTATTATATGCATATCTTCTAATTTTTTTATTTTTTATTTTTGGCTATTTTTTGTACTAAAGTCTATACATTCATCTAGTGTTCTCTACATTAGACACCTTCACATTTCTTTTAGTCTAGTTCTTTATCTATGACACTAAGGTAAGTTAAAGGTATGTGTTTTTCAATAAATTTATTTCATTTATCTTATTTTCTACTTACTACACTTTACTTAACATTAACATTGTGT
The DNA here is from genome assembly GCA_037957365.1 of Torreya grandis. Lineage (NCBI taxonomy): Eukaryota > Viridiplantae > Streptophyta > Pinopsida > Cupressales > Taxaceae > Torreya > Torreya grandis. Next base: position 3,016,673 of record JARHVA010001326.1, read on the forward strand.
GTTATCATGTTCTTTCCTTGAAGTACCATCCCATGTTGCACTTATGTGAAATGTGATGAGCTTTAAATAGGGCATATGTATAAACATAATATTTTCAAAGTTTTATTTATTACTAACACTTTGTATCTTTCAAAAACCTACCAATTTTCAATCTCTTTGAGTGTATGCCTTAAGGAATGCACTGAGAAAGGGGTGGGTAGACCATCGGTGCTTCGTAAGATTGTTGTCCCTTTTTGCCACATTATTACCAATCTAACCAGATTCTAAAACCATTCCCTAAGCTCTTTATCCTCCCTTAAGTATTACTCCAATTTTTTCCTCTTTTCATCCCTCATTTATTATCTTAAACTTCTTTTTAACTATCGGTTGTACTAGGTTGATTGTATTGACCTAGTATAGTTTAGGGGTATTCTTTACTTTCTTAGTTTATTAGCCTTTCGATCGACCTAACACAAACCCAATAAATTATCCCTAAAAACGCACTGGGTCGAATGGGTTGATCCTATATAGTCAATGTTCTCGAGAGGATTTATGGTAATATTTACCTATATATAATTTCATTTCCTACATTTCATAAGAGAAGAATTATTAACAAAAAAGTGTGAGTGAACATTTTCTTATTGACCATTCTATTTTAGGAATAAATATTAAGGTTCCATACTTTCTTTGGAGATACGGATCTTGTCTTATGGATAATTCTGCTTATATATGCTATGTAGCCTAGATCTTATTTATATTGGTTATCCTTACATACCACAACAATTTCTTGCAAAGCACCTTGGCCAAGGGAGAGATTGAGGTTCGACGATTTCATCTTCAAAGGTAAGTATTACTAGCTTTAATTATCCTTTATAAGAGTAGATAAATAATGCATTTATATTATTATCTCCATGTATTTAATATTCTATAGACATTGATGTGATTATATGTCTTCTAATACATGTTTAGTTTAGTTGTTTTTTTAATTATTTCTAACCCCCACTTTGTGCCACATGATTTGGTGAGCACTAGATTAGATTTTGATTTCTTGTTATTTGAACAAAGTGAATGTTTTAAACCTTAGGAATCCATTAGGGTTATTGTGTGATTGTGTTAGACTGTAGGAGTTGGAACCCTTATTAGCATTATATGTTGTAATAAATGATATAAGTGATCCCCTAATTGGGTATAGTGGATCCCTATATTGGTCATGGTCCCACTTAATAAGTGTATCCCAATTGGAATTTTAGGTTTGATCTATCTTATCTAAGCCAAGATTAATTTATATATATGATGCATTTTTGATTGCATACATCTTGGACTTCTTATTTATAAGACATTGGTGATTTATCAAACATCAGAGTTAGAGGATGAGAGATGAGCCTTGGCCCAATATGAAACATGTTCAGATAGGATATATTTTGGGTTACATGTTAGCTTATTTGATGTTTATCTTACATCCATTTTGGATATCCAAAAGGCCATGATAGGTATTGTGATAACATGAGTGATGTGTCACAAGTGGATGGTAAGGTAATGCTATATGTGATAGCTTTATGTCAATCTATCTTGGATTATGTTGATTTATATGATATAGGTTCTATCATTGGGTCTAGATCATGCATGACATGTATGGGATGTTGATCTAGGGGTAGAAGATGATGGGCCCTATCATTATACTAAGCACATGGGTCTATGAGATATTCCTTATGTATCAGTTAGTTGGATTTCCCCATGTAGTTGATGATAAGTTAATTTAGGTTATTCAATGGAGATAGTACCATGTAGCACAAACTATGCCCCATATTCCAACTTTATAGACTATCACATGAGGAAAGATTGTATGGTAGTTGTACACTCACATAGCCCCATAGTGTCATCTAAGCCTTCAAATTTACAATTTAATTTTTAGATTTTAATAAAATTTAGATGAAAACTATCAATATGTGTTCATGTGTCATTATTATTAATTTAAAAAACAATTTACATTTTACTAAATGTATTGAACATTATTCTCCTTTTGGAAATACTTTACCACTAATTCAAAATGGTCGTAGAGTAAAAACTAGATCAGAGGAAGAAGACATGGATGAAGCAAAATAAAAAATGGATGGAAAAGTGGGACATTAATTTTCAAGAATGTCTTAACATTAATAAGGAAATAAATAAGTTTGTCTTTTAAAAATTCAAGACTGCTAGTGTTATAAAAATTTAGGACTGTCATGTGGACAAATTAAATTGGTCAAAAAAATCACATTACATCAAAGAATTAAATCCCAAATTAGATCATGGTGAGAAGGCTTATATGCAAGCTTATCTTAAGGGAAAGGATAGGATTTTAGTTTCTCAATTGAGGACTAGATCATATCATCTTATGTACGAAACTGGTAGATGGATGATCCTCAAGGAAGAGTGGGAAGAAAGAACTTACATTTTTTGCAGCAAAGAGGTGGTTGAAATTGAATGGAATTTCATCATTGAATGCATAACATATGTAGATATTCAGAGCTAATATGAAAATATTTTGAAATTAGGAAGCCCTAGTGATATTTTTAAGGAGTTTAAGATTCACAATACAACTGGTTTATTTATCAAGTTTCATAATAGAAGATCTGATATCAAAAAAAACCTGAGAATGTCTTGATGTTCTGGCTCTTGGTCCCTTAGATTGCTTGGTCTCATGGACATCATTAAAATATTTCATTTCATGAGTTATTTATAGGAAATAGGCATGGCTTCTTAATTAGCTCATGTTTTCTATGAAGAAAAAGCTAGTTTCTTGTGGGTGGGACCCACCAAGACTTTGGCAATCAACATTACAAATGTATTCATACTAAGTATCAAAAGGACATGGTATGAATTAAAATCTGCCTCCAAAGTGATTTTATTTAGTAACTATTTCCATTTTTTATTTTTTTAAATTTGTTCATTTTTATTTATTTTCTTATTTATTTATTTTATTGGGTTAAACAGGGAATTGACAATGCCAATATCATTATTATTATCTCATCATTTTTAAGGAGTTTGATTTCAATAAGATATTCATATATTATAATTTTATTCAATAAATTATATTAACTGAAAGAGATTCAATCATAAAGGTTTTAAATTATTGACCTCAAGTTGATAAACACTCAATAGATACAAATCGGTCTACTCACCATGCTCTTTATTTTGTAACTTTTATTTGGTCGAAAGTATTTTAGTTCCATTCAAAGAATTGAGTGTGACCTAAAAATTTGTAATCATCAATGATGATATTTCACTTTAACCCTTTTAAAAATTTGCATATACATTTATTCCATGATGATTGAACTTAAATATTTTATCCACGAACCATTTATTTCTTGATGAATAGGCATAAATAAAAAGACCATTTTGCTACATTTGACAAATCCAATATTGATTATTACATAATTTTATTCATAAGTCCCTCACATTTCTATATTGGATTTATAGCTTATGTACATTATCCTATACTTTTTTAAAATATTATATATTTCCAAATAACATTACTTATATGCATTTAAACAACATATTCATAATTAACATTTGGTATGCACGTCTCCTAATTTAATAATGAACTTACTCTATATGGTAGTTCAATTAAGTTTTCTATTAATATAAACCTCTTATAGTATCCTACCCAAATTAACAATATATACACTTTTGGTTCTCATATTTAATGAACATGGACTGCTACACATTGGTTCTTTGAATATACAGGAACATTTGGTTTCAAATGTCATCTTTGTTTTGCATTATAATGCCTTCCAAACTTGAGATTTTATCGACACATGCTTTAACATGTTTGAAATTAAATTTATGTAACCAATTCAAGGCAAATCTATTCATTATCTTTTATGTCACCAACAAATCATCTGTGCCTATTTCTATTGTTTTTTACATTTTCTTTTTATCTTCTTTTTTACTTCACATTTGCATTTAAAAAAATTTAAAACATTAATAACTTTTTTATTTTACTTTTATGTACTTAATATCTATATATTACAGATATTAGTCACTACTACTTTCCTAAATATTATTATGTTTTCTCGATTTAATCTTATTAGTGGTTACTTAAAATTCACTATTACAATAATCTTACATTGTAAATTTACATATAAAATGAACTATAAACAATTCACAAGACCAGGGCAGGGACTAGTCGCTACACGACCCTTGTTAATATTTAGAGTAATGGTATATATTATTATTTATATTGAATATTATTCATATTAATTATATTTATATTTTTTATAGTAAGATAGATAAATAATATTAATATAGAATATGATATAATAAATTATACTAGATTTTAAATACATATTATTATAAATTATAATAATAATTAATATAAATATATTATAATTAATAATATATATTATATTACATGTAGTATAATAATATCATAAATTATTAAAAATTACATTAATTATACACACACACATACACACATAGGTGTAATGTTATTATACATTAAATATTATAAATGTATATTATTTATTAAACAAGATAATGTTAGTTATTATATAAATATATTATAATATTTTTATATATTAAATATTAATTATATAAGATATATGATTATTATATATATTATATAATATATATAAATATTATATTATATAATATATATTCTAATACAATTTTAAATTTTCCTAATAAAATGTGGGTGAGTTGGTTAAGAGATTTGGTTGTTTCAAGGCATATGAAGTTAGTTGTATTCTCAGGGTTGTTAATGATTGTTGGTTATCTTTGAGGCTGGTGGTGGTCACTATTTGTAATAGTTGGTTTACATCTAGTAAATTTTGGTATACATATGATATTTAAGTGGTTAATAAATTACATGGGGATCTGGGCCCCTGATGGTGTCCCATACTAGTCTATGCTCCAATCAAAAGTTTTTATCACTAAAATATATAGTTTTTAATTTCAAAACATGGACATAGTGAAAATAACTTAATCATAGAAGATGGTTAATTAGAAAGGAATGTGAACCCTACATTAATACTAAAAAAAACCTGATTGCCAAAGATGGTTAATTAGAAAAAAGAAGGTGAACCATACATATTTGTACTAAGAATCACAATGGCCCTACAGAAATAGGTTAATGCCTAAATGCCACACCATAAAAATCTATAGAGATACATTATGAGTTTCTTAGCATGACATGTATTGTATTCGAAGGAAAGGCAAGTGATGAATGAACATGATGACTAACAGATAAACTCTGTTAATTAAAACCATTTCATTTGATAGTATTTTAAGACATGTAATTCCACATTATTAAACTGAGACAAATTATCATATCATTGGGCATCATTTTATAGCTACTTATCCTAACACATGTTTCCAAGCTGGTCATCTACCAAAAAACTATTCTTTGAGTAATGAAAATCATGGCATAGACAAGTAGATATCATACATTTAATAAATATCATACCTCCCTCTCATTCCTTTTTCCCATTTCCAAATGTAGTTAGGGTTTGTTGTGAGAGAGAGGGTGTTAGGTGAAGTAGATATAAAACCCATTTTATCTCTCTTCCATGGATATATAAAGACACCTTAGTGGATATCAAAGGCCATCAATTCTAATTTTGTAGATCATACTTTGGGGAAAAAACTAAAAAAAATAAATTGATTTGTTTTTTTGTAAATCATATAAATTAAGCAGTCTATTCCTGGCATGTATTACTAGTAGTTACCCTAATGGTGTAAGTAATGCTATAAGGATGTAATATTTTATTTTTAGGATGCAATAATAAAAATATTACATTATTGATTTGAGTTACACATCAAACTTGGATCCCTATTGTAATCTAATTAGTGCTCATGACATTCTCATCCACCCTCAATAATAAAAAATGACAGAGCAAAGATGTCACCATATTACAAGCTATAAAACCTTTCCAATGGGTGATGCAGGTCAGGTATATCCAAACACTACCCTGAATCTTGTATTAGTGTACAATATGGGCCCCCTAACATATGTTATCACCTAAAATTCTACTCACCATTATCAGCCAATACATGTTTAAATATTTCACTACTTGCATGTTCTTTATGCCTTGCCCTTTCTTCTTAGGGTTTAATTATGTTTTAAGCCTGATTAAATTGATCTAGATGTTAATATATTCATATCATGGAATAACATAAACTAAAAGATAGACTCCAGTATGCTAATGCCTTATCTGCACATAAACAAAACTATAATGCAGATTTGAGTCATTCATTAGACATAAAACACTATCAAAATCAAATCAATATTCATGACATCCTCATCTACCCCTAATAATATAAAATTATCAATAAAATATGTTTATAGCTTATGTAATCTACATACCCCTTTGCAATTATTTTCATGTAAACCCAACAACTGGACTAAATCTAGGTCTGGCGTATGACATGGGGCTTTATGGTGTTCGATATCAAACGAAATACCCTAAAAATATGCACCTTGAAATATTTCACCACTTTTATTTTTTTTACTAACTAGATCTTCCCTACCATTTTATCATTGGTCAATTTCTTTGGAAAAAAAAACATCTCCTCCACGCATAGCTCATTTCCACATGATATGAAGGAACATGAGGGAAAGTTATGCTAGAAGGGATGATGTAATTTTTGATTTTAGTAAAGCATGATTTCATAAATTAAAATAATGTAAATCAATAGTTATTCCTCACTTAAAACCCATGACCACTAAAATTAGTATGAGTTGTGCATGATTTTCTAACAATGTCAAATGAGGTTGTGTTACTTCATACTATATGGCAATGCATTGTGAAGGGAGGAGACATTTTGTTTTATAATGAGCAGGAGTAATGGTGAAATGGTGAGGAATGCAAGGCTATATAGAACATAGAAGTGATGAAATATTATAAGGCTAATTGGGTGGTCATGGTGAGGAGTAATGACAAGGTATTTTAAGTGATGGGATCGATGGACCTTAGGAAAATACACATCCAAAGTTAGGTGATATGTCACATCTATCAATGTAATTTTCAGCATGCACAAATAGAAGCTATAATATAGGCTCTTAGACCTCAATATCTTGTCCTTATAACATTGTTATTGAATCATTGATTCAAGCCACACATCAGATTTAGCTCTCATGAAATCCTCTGTCACTATCAAATGAGTTCTTATGACATCCTTGCCCACCCTTAACAATAAAAAATGACCATTCAAATATGTTTCCATCTTACAAAATGTGGACCCATTTACAACAGATGATGGTCATGTAAATATAAAAGTTGCTTGTTATCACCTATATACATTTCATTTCTCCTCATCATTACCACTCAACTCATTTTGAAATATTTCACTATTTTCATGTTTTGTATGGCCTTGGCCTTTCTTTCATGGTTTCGAGTATGGCATTTTTGTATGTTCTTAAGCTTGATGTAATTTATCTAGGTATAAATTATTGACATCATGGATGAATGGAAGCTACAAGATAGACATTGGGACCTTAATGTATTATTTTAACATAAGTGGTATTGAATAATTTATTTTCACTTCACATGAGATGTGAAGCCTTGTAAAATCAAATCAACTCTCATGACATCCTCATCCACCCTTAAAAATAGAAAACATCCAATCAAATATGTCACCACATTAATTTTTTATAACTAACATGTATCATTCTATAATATTTTTACATTCTCGTTCCAATGTAAAATTTAACATAAAATTATATGTGAGAGTTATTATCCATAAGTCATCACAGAGAAAGATGCTTGTCTTCTAGACAGTAACACGTGCATTAATGCTAATATTATTTTACATTATTATATTTTATATAATATTATATTGTTATATGGCCCCCCTAGTGTATGATATCATATGAAATACCTTCTCATTTCCCCTCACCATCACTACACAACTCACCTTGCAATATTTGACTATTTACATGTTCTATATAACCTCGCCCTTTCTTCTAGGGGTCTCAATATGGTGTTTTCATATGTTTTTAAGTTAGACATAATTGATCTAGATTTCAATATACTAGAATAATTGATTAATGGAAGATAAAATATAGACTCTTAGACCTTAATGTCTTATCCCTGCATCAATGACAATGTGTCATTGACTTTTAGCCACACATTGAACATGGAGTCATGTTGAAATCAAATAATCTCTCATGATGTTATGTTGGATGTATTAACATATTAAATTTAAACATTAGATAAATTAAGCCAATTTTACACACATTTCATGTTGGAGGCCATTACAACTTACACTCTTCAATATGGTAGTTGTATCCTTCATAAAGAAAGTTATAACAATCAGGGTGGTGCCTGATTTGAGATACAACATACCGCCATATTGATTAGAGAGAGTATGTAGATATTAGTGGGGTTTCTCAAAATGAAAGAGCATAAATCAATATTCATACCTTATTTGAAACCCATTACCTTTGATCCCATCTCATTTTTTGTGCACAAAGTGTAAAGAAATAATAATATGATATTTATAATAGATGTGCCAATGAAAAATGAGGTGGTGTGTTCATTCATATGATGTAGCAATAATAGTCTATTAAATAGGGAGTCTATAGGACAAAATCTAATCCAAATTAATAAGAATAAATTTATACATAATATATAATATTAATATTATTATACTATATTAATATATAATATAATAATAATATTATATTAATATGTAATGTAACATAGAATATATTTTAATAATATATAACTAAAATATATATTAATTTAAATTATTTATTATTTAACCAAATTATTAATCACATTTATGTATATGTTATTAATTCATAAAATCATGATCACTTCTTATTCTGCATATTATTAATGTGAAGTATTAATCACGTTAAGTTTTTCTATTATTACAAAGTGATAATATGGTAAACTATTTACAGGCACCTTCCCCTCATACATTACATGCCATCCACCTGGGTATTCAAAGTGTTGATTTTTATTATTTTATAAATAAATTTTCAATCCATTTTCCTAAAATTAAGACAAGTTCTCTAGAAGTGAGTGTTAAAAAGGGTGATAAGACCTGTGTTCAATATTATCCACATTAGTAAGGCATTAAAAAATATTGTTTGTAGATGAGTTATGGATTATATAATAATGATTACATTGAACATGTATTTGATCTAAGCATATAAGAAAAAAAATAGGTAGCTTTTTAAATGCACACATGTTAAATTTAGGTCATAAAAATGCAACATAACTATGATAATACATCTTGAAAAACATAGGAAATCATACATCTTACAATGGTGAAAATAATACATTTTTGTTTGATTAAAGGGTGATCCTTTATGAGGAAGAGTCTCCAAGTGACAAAGGACAAAATAAAAACATGTATACAAGGAATGGTCATACTCAACAGGTAAATTATATGTTAAAAAATAGTGTTGGGTCTAGAACAAAGAGTGAACCAAATGGGGCAAAAAATATCTCTAAGCTTGATGAGTTCAAATATTTTAGAGATATGGTCTAGTAGATCTATGTCTATGAGAACCCAGGATAAAGAATCCATCACTCAACACATATTTTTATATAACAAAGTAGTGAATGTGTATCATGTTTCCACTGACAATGTATACTTTTTTAGCCTTGTAGCTTATTTATTGTTTCATTTGGAAGAAAGAAATTATTAATTTTAAATTGTTTTTTGAATCATTCAATTTGAAACCATCATGCAACTTTTATCAATCAACTTTGAAATAGTTTATCAATGCATTTTTATATTTAGGGTTTCAAATGTTATAATATCAGGGAGGGTTATCACGTCTATGTAGTGTTGTAGAAGAGGAGCAGAGCCTATATTGGACTTAGAAGTCATATAATGTGTAGTGTATAAACTCTAGATAGTCTTATCAAGTTTCAAACCACATACTTTTGTATTTATAGAAAAACCTCTAGAGACTTGAACCACATACCTATCGATTATATTAAAAAAGCATTTGCATTTGCATTTGATTTGATGGCTACAATGCTATAACTTTAGTGGACTAGCTATCACCCACTTGACTGACCAATTATCTTGATGGAACGACATCCAAAAGATCTATGGATGAATCTTAGGTATATTCCTTCTGGTAGAGATGCCTTCAGTGTAAACACATAGTCCTCCAACTTAATTTGGAATAGTTACATGGTTAATGGGAAATTATTTTCATTGATTAGGATTTTTTATTTTTAATAAATTATCAACTTTTATTTTTCATTTTTAAAATTGTGATATTTTCACAATTTCCATGACCTAATAGGAAAATACTATGAAATTCATAGAAATTGATCTTCGGTTGTTTATGAGGTTTTTATGATGCCCATGGATTTTGATGTTATTTAATGGATATCAATTATTGTATGAATGAGCGAGGGTCATAGTGTGATTGAAATTTTATTTAGAAATATATAACGATAATTAGATTTTAAGGATAATATTATCTATTATATTATGTAATATATGTTATATTAGTATAGTAAATTAAAAAAATTAATATATTATAATAATGATATTATAAATATATATTCTATTTAATATTATATAACATAATCTAAATATACATTACATAATATAATATGTAATATCATTATAATATATTATATTAGCATACTAAAATAAAAAATCAAGGTACTATATTAATTATATTTTAAATAAATATTCAATTTAATAATATATAATATAATCTAAATATATTCCTTGATAATAGGGTCAGAAGTAATACTAAAAAAGTAGGAGAGACAATTGGACTCCACCATCTAGCCTTAGGATTAAGATCAACTTTGATGAAACTACTAAAGCTGATCCTAGTATGGTCAGTACTAGGGGGATATTCAAAAATTCTAGGGGCAAATAATTTTTTAGATTTAGTGAAGTTCTTGGCTTCTGCTCCAATAATGTCATTGAAGCCAAATCTCTTTAGCGTGGTCTTTTTTAGGGATTCAAAAGAATTGGCTTGATTTGGATTAAAAGGAGACTCAAAAGTTGTCATTGAATCTCTCTTAAAATAATCTACGCATAATTGGTTCTTAAATAATATTATGGATGATTACAAGACTCTGTGTAAAAAATTAAAGACTTTCTTTCCATTACACATCTTTCATGAAAGCAATAAGCTTGTTGACTATATGGCTAATGAAGGTGTCACCCTTAATCACTTAGAACTAAGTCTCCATATGACCAACAACTTCTCTGAGGAATCAAGGTCTTGGAAGATCACAAAAAATGGTTCACATAACCAATATATTAATGAAGCTAATCATTAATTGACCAGGGTCTAATTTTTTGGATCTATGAAGCATGGGAATTTATTATTGGTAGTGGAAAATGATGGTTATCAGGAGCTGCATGTAACACATGTGTCTCATGGCATGGTATTTACCCCCCTTCTCTCTCCACCTTGGCAATTCTACACCCTTCTCTGCTTTATGCTCCTAAATTTGTGGCACTATCTTATCTGGCGGTATGGATTTAGGAGGCTCAAGCAATAATCATTCTAGGCAGGATAAAAGTAATCCCTATATTGTCAATTTGGTTAATGAAATAAATAATAGTTTGTTACATAACTATTCCTTAGAATATGTCCACTCCTTTTTAGTCCTATTGGATGATCTAAAGCTCTGCCATCTGCTTGACTCAAGTTCCATCTTGGATAAAAAGACTTATTTCATGGATTGGTATTGGACTTTTGGCAAAAAACCCCTACTAAAGGGTGTGAAGGATGAGAAGCTACTAAAATAGATGGCCATGAATCTACTCCATGCCCAGTTTGATACTCATCTCAGTGGTAGCTCCTCAGTAGATTCTATGGAGGTGGTTATCAAGGCTATAAAAGATATTGGTTAGTATAATGCCCGCTTGGACACCCTCAAAGTTGCTCAGCTTATAGGCATTCAAACTATTCTCTTTAGTGTTAGTAATTATATTGTTGTTCATGAAGATGTGGATAATTTAAGTCACTTGATGAAAACCAGGCTCGATCACATTTGGACTTTGATAAAGGCAATGGCTGAAGACAACATCCTTCAATATAGGAAGCTAAAAGCGATTTATGAAAGGTTGGGAATTATGCATGATATTGATGAGATTCACCTAATAGGTTCCTTGGCTACATAAACATGGAATAAGATGTTTGTGATGCTAGTAACAATGCATACATAGTTATCTCTAATGAAGATTAGTTTTTTTGCTTAGTTTTTAAGTACTATAGAGCTACTTTTTTAAAATTTTGGTACTCTTGATGTATTCCCCTGGTTATTTCATGGTTTTTTGATTAAATATTTATTATAGATGGGCTTAACCCCTTTTTTTGACTTATGATATATATATATATATATATATATATATATATATATATATATATATAAAATCTAAATATATATTAGATAATATATTATTTGTAAAATATATTTATTATAATTTATTTCTAAATAAAATTTTGACTATTATTCAAAGCTTGCTTTATTGTATGAATAGAAATTAAAAAAATGATAGAGCCACTAACTTAAAGTTTTAAAAATCAAAATGAAGAACCATGTGGCTAATATATCAACATGTGTCTTTAAACCATGTAAAGATTTGTTTTCACCACCAAGTAATATTTTGAAGCATACACAAGGCCTATGAAGTGTTTTACACAATGGCTAAAACCAAAGTGGTTTCATGGAATATTATGCCTATAGGATATGCAAAAAATGGTTTCTTTGATGATGTTTTAAGGCTTTCAAATGAAATGTGTTAATCAAATGTTGTCTCTTGGAGTGCCAAGGTTGAAGGGTATGCAAAAAATGGTTTCTCTAAAAAGGAATCGAAGGCATTTAAGCAAATGTAATTTACATAAGTGGTTTCATGGAATACTATGGTTATAAGTCTAATAAAGTTTTAACAAACGTATTTAGGTTGAGTTTTGTAAATTAGAAAGGATAGGTGGTGTTTGTGAACTTGTATTTTGACCTTTTTATTGTTACAACCAACCCATCATGAAGTTGTGACTTCAAATATTCTTTTGTTTTGGTTTGGTTTATTATTGAATAGATAGAATATAATAAAATAATTGATGTGTTTGTAATAATGGAAAATCCATTATATATAGCATATCTTATAAGTATGTGTTCTGAGTTTTATTTTAAAAATTTGTAAATTTTTCTATTTTTTAGTTTGTGTTGATGCATTAAGTAGTACTGATAAGGTGTTAGGATAACTATTTGTAAATAATATGTTTATCTAATATAAATTTGTGACAAGGCCAACCATTATGTCATTTAACCCCTAAAAAAGTTTTGTATCTTTCTTTGAGGTGCTTAATTCTATAATAAATGTGAGATACAAATTTTTTTAGGTCAAACATAACTCATATGTGATGCTTCCAAGCCTCGATGTGTAGTTCATATGTAGTTTATTTCAGTAGTAGATCACTAAAAAAAAAAAAAAATCGCATTAGGAATTTGGTTGATGTTCCTTATAGCTTTCAACCTTAAAAATATGCGAATATTTTGTTTCCTAGTCATCTAGATAAAACCTTCTCTGTACACACATGTCATTACCTAATTAGGAATTTTTATAAATAAAAATATGGAATATATGATGCATGTAGACATGTGGTAGTGTTTATTTGGCATAAAAATCAAATATCCAAAATTTGAGATGAATACATGGTTTGTTTCCATAATATAATGCATCCAACATAACTATAAAGGTTATCTTAATTTTAGGCTTGAAATTTTCAAAACTTATCTTTAAATTTTTGTCACTATTGCAAACTCCTCTTGATGGGTTGATTCAATTACATGCCTTTTCCTAGAACTCACTTTATCCCTTATTTATATCTACACTCTAATTTTATCTTCACGCTCTATTCTCTTACACACTTTTCATGGCAAGTATTTTATAAATTTTGCATGTAAACTACTAATTTATATTTTTTACATTGATCTTAAGGATTTAGTTTATTTTTTTAAATTTGTATGTATTTGGGGTCATTTAGTTTATTTTTTTCAGCATGTCTATAACTATATATGTGGCTTACAAGGAAACATTACAAGGAGTTTTTTTTTACAAGGAAACACGATCTTAAGGATTGACAATGAAGAAATTTAAAGAGGTCAAGGAAAAACTTGTGCTAGGAAAATCACACTATATTGTCAAATTATTGTTTAGCCAGACTATAATTTATATATTTTCCTTTGATTGTAATTGTTGATTATCACATTAAATTATATTTAAAAATAAAATAATCCCATTGGCTTGTTGAATTATTGTTTATTCAGACTATAATTTATATATTTTTCCTTGATTGTACTTTTTGATTATCACATTAAATTTTGTTTAGAAATAAAATAAAATAGGCTAAATTTTCTTACTTCAATTTTTTTTATAAAGTTACATACCATAACTTAGACAAGACCATAATTTCACCATTTTTTGCATTCTCCTAGATGAGTTGGTGTTGTGAGAGGAATCTAAAGGGACATGACTACAATAAAGAATCAATGAGTGGTAGGTGAGAATTTTTATCTCATTTATTATGCTATGTGTATCCAAGGAATCTGATAGGGGAGATTAGTATTATGTTAGTCCAAGAAATAAAACTCAAAACAACACACTAAATCCTAACACCTCTAACCTAAACACTAAGGAGAGCTTAATAAAAAACACACATGAAAACTCAACTAAAACACACAAGAAATATTCTTTTACCTTCCATAGATATTACAAATGGCTTGTTGAGTGGCTTGTTCGGTTTGTGCATCAAGAAGTATTTAGCAATGAAGCTTGCTTGGCTCCTTCTCTCCTTGGTGCCATGACTTTGATGTTGCTTGGATTAATGTTTGGGCATTATAACACTATTATCATGAGGCTTATGTAATAAATCCTTTATAAAAGATCTACAATATCCAAAGCTTAGAAATGAAGAGGTATGTGATGAGCCCTAGAATTTTCATATTTTTATTCTCATCTATCATGCTCTTCCTTCTTGTTTATCATGCTTCTGAATTACTTCCCCTAAGTTTTTAGCCTCAGACAACCATATTTTACAAATAACATCATGTTCTCATAATCTTTGAATAGTTAGAACTTTGTCTTGGAATCAAGAATTATATATATATATATATATATATATATATATATATATATATATATATATATATATATATATAGGATGATTTTATCTTTAATGTGTTTTAAATATGTTTTGAAGAAATAGGTATATATCATAGACCATCTTGTAGCCAAACACTATATGACAAAAGCTGCAGATAAACATAATTTGATGCCTAATTCAACCGACTAGTAGAAACTATAAAAACTTTCATGAAACATAATAAATATTCGATTAAAGATTCAAACAACTTTGTTTATCCTAAAACAGTATTGCAATATTCACATAAATGATGAACTTAGTGGAAGGAACTAATTTTTGTTATCTTATAGCTGAATGTTTCTTCATTTGGAATGTATAATGTTTTGTATAAAACAATCTCCACTAATATATATATATATATATATATATATATATATATATATATATATATATATATATATATATATATATATATATATATAAAAGTAAAAATAGGGTTGATAATTAGTGGAGATCAATTAGATAAATATATTAGAAGCACATTTTGTAAGATAGTTGTTATTGTAATTTCCCTACAGTAATTATTTGCTGCATTTTGATTAATATGAAAAATCATTTCTAAGTCCATTTCATTATTATAAGAGTAAGGATTGAAGATGGATTTTTAAGGAGGAAGGCCCCAATTTGGAAGTCTTGAAGTAACAATCTAACCCATAAATTAGCTAAGCATGTTATGTAGTTCATTTACATGTTGTGTGTTTTATTTATGAATTATGTGATTTCTAGTTTTTCATATAACTATTTTAAGGGAGCTTCCAAATATAAAATAGTGTAATCATTCAATTCATAGTATTGTACGAGTGTTCAATTCCAACAAGTCATTTCTTACATGATTTTTAGCATCTTAGATTACAATCAACAAAAGGTCAAATTAGAAGATTGAGTGTGCACATATAGTGATATCATCTTATTAAGTTTACATCATCGAGTTGATATTTAAATGAAATTAGAAGATATAGGTCTGTGGTAACTCTCCTTGTTCATTTAGATCAATATAATTATATTTGATTGTGAATCTATTACTAGTCATTATGGCACCATCAACAAGAAAGGGTGTCACACACACTTATAATCTTCAATCTTGATAGCAGTTATTTCTAGATGTTTATTACATTTCTAGTTTTCAAAGCTTGTTATTCTTTAGATTACATATTTACTATTTTTATAGTTTAAATTTATCATTTTGTAAGTAAAATAGTGGAAATTTTTACAAAACCCCATATTACTACCCTTGTATAGGCAGGGTGGGTAAAAATTTTTAAAAAAAAAGAAAAAGAAAAGAGAGAAAGTGGTTGATGTACATGAAAAATGAAGGGGATTATATAGGAAGAATTTCACCTAATTCATCAACCATTTCTACTAGATCAAAAATTCATCTTGCAGTAGTCAAGGATCACAGATAAATTCTTGAGGATCACTCACATTTGTCAATAGAAAAGGTATAAAAAGAGGATTTTTTTGTAGGATTGGTAGCATAAGCTAGAGACCTTGAAGAGGTTTATACCCCTAGAAAAGACCCACATGTACAACCCTTGAGAATTACCACCCTATCACTTCATACTCAAGAATTTGAAGTTAACCACCTGCCTTTACCCAAATTTATTGCTAAGGAGGCATTCAAGGCTATTCTTGCTCTTAGAAGGAGTACTAGGCTAATAGATTCTTCCAATTTAGAAAGACTCTTTGTTGAGACACAAGATAAATCATCTAAAACCTCTAAACTATCCCCATTGTATAAAAATCCATATATTCCTAAGATAAAAGATAAATTATCCATCTTATACAACCCAGGAGATAGAAGAATTGATAGGAATTTTGAGAGGTGGGTGGTAACAAATTTCAGTCTACCAACACAAAGAGTATTCATAAGAGGATCACCAAGAAGAAAACACTACCAATGAGTCTTCTACTACCTTCAAATTTTCTATCCTTAATCTTGATGAAAATGTTCCTATGAAGAATATTCCTCACTCTACCCTCTCTACTTTTAGAGGAAAAGAATATGAGGATCTAGACACATTTATTTTTGAGTTTGACATTGTATGCCACAACTATGATTATAATCAAGACACTTAGAAACTCAAACTGTTTCCAGTAACACTCAAATATGTAATACTTAGATAGTTCATGGGACTAGGAAAGGATGAGATTTTTAATTAGGAAGAAATGAAGGAGAGTTTTTTGATGAAATACCAAGATTATTGTAGAGGTAGAAACTATAGGAGAGATGACATAGTCAACATGACACAAGTTGATAATGAGTCATTAGAAGAATATATGGAAATATTTATGTTAAGCTTTCAAAAGTCCAAATAGATTACAATGGAGAAAGAATAGGTTAAGATGATATTATTGAAAAGAATTAGATATGATTGTATAGAGGCAATATATTTAATGTGTGGTGGTGATGTTTCTACACTATCCTTTAATGAACTAATAGTTCTGTGTACAAATTACTCTAGATCAACCAAAAATAAAAGTAGGGGAAAAACCCTTCCTACAACATCTACAAAAAGACTGTCTAAAGGTGAAGTCATCAACCTAATATAGGACATGAAGTATGACATTGTTAGTCACATAGATAATTATCTTGATACCTATTGCCCTGAATGCAAAATGCACATGCCATTCTATGTGGCCAAATAGGAGATGAGAATCAAGTATTTTATGTGGCCAAATAGAAACCATGGGTGAAAAGATAAGGTATGCCATCAAACTCTATGTTTGAAAATTCTCAATTCTCAAATAATCCTCAATATATTTATTAGATGAATATGCCCAACCAAAATTGGCCCCAAATAAATTGGCAGCTACCCAAGAATCAGTAATGGATGTAATGGAATGGATAATAAACTCAACCTAGGTAATTTAGAAACTAGTAATGGATCTTTCCCTCTAATCCATGGCAATAACAAGGGAGAGGTAATCAAGGATTTATTCAAAAAATATAGCAACCACAATAGTAAGCCTTAATGCCAAACTCTCAAAAACTTGCTAGACCCAATCAATTACCCACCCAGCCTATCTCAAACCCTACCAATAAGTTGGTTCAACCAACATAATCCACCAAAATAATGCAATATCCAACGTACACCTTTGATATCAATCAAGTCTAACTTTTCTCAAGATGTATTCTTCCACTATCCACCTCACCCATATTCATAAAATATTTTAAAGAACCTGATCCACTCCATACTAATCCATAACCACCCATGGCTAATCCTAAGCCAAGTCCACTAGAAAATGAAAAATAATATGACAATCCTCCTTTTTTGAAGAGATTGAACATATCACGTCTTAAACCAGAACCCAAATTCAATATCTTAGGACAACTTAAAAATGTGTGCATAAAAATCTCATTCTTTCAAGCAATAAAATATGTTCCTAAATATAATAAGGTTGTTGGAGAGGCATGTTTAAAAAATTGGGAAGAAAGAAGAAGGATCCTAAAATAGTCCAAGTTATTGGTGAACTAGAGGATATTATGTTGAGAAACATAGCTCCCCCAAAATACTCTAATCTTGGAAGTCTTGTAGTTAATGTTAACATCGATGGCCAACCTATCTCTAATACTTTAATGTACTTGGGTGTAGCCATCGACATTATGACCATGGAGACCATGCAACAATTAAAACTTACAACTCTCCATCCAACACTCACCATCCTTTAAATGGCTAACATGTCAATTGTTAAGCCAGAGGGGATTGTTGAAGACTTGGTTATCACTATGGATTCTTGGAAATATCTAGCAAGCTTTATAGTCATGTAGCCAAAAATTAACATAGAAGGTTATCCTCTCATCATCAACCACCGATGTTTGGCCACCACTGAATCTTTTATTGGTTTTAGGTTAAGAAAAAAGTTAATTTCAAATGGAACTGACACCAAGAAACTAGTTCTTTATCCACCAGCCTAGCCTTCCCAGAATGATGACCCAACACCTTGGATTGATGACTTTGATGAAGTTATCTCCTTGAAAAATATATACATAATTGAGTAGAGTATATTTGTATGCACAAGAAGAAGACACTATCCTTATTGATATCCTGTAAAACACCTATCGATGGGATTCTATAGCCACAAACATGTTTGAATGTATACTGTGCCCACTTCAGAATATTTTTCCTAAAAATGATATTATTGAACCTATAAGAGAAACTTGGGAATTATATCAATTACTTCCCCATAAATGCAAATATTATCTTTTAATTTCCAATGTTGAAAGTAATTTTATAGTATTGGTCCAAAATTAGAATGATTAGAATGCAATTGATTAGAATGCCTTGTTATTGGTCCAAAATTTGACTAGATTAGAATTGAAAGGTGATGTTAGATGCATTGGATGCATATTCCCATTTATGATGTTACCAATAAAAAATAATAAAGGCATGTGTCTCATGCAAGAGATTTGATAGGAAAGAGAAATCCAAAGCACCTAGGTGCAAAATTGACATTTTAACTCAAAATGATCTAATCAAAGTTAGCTATCCCATAAAGTGCATTACCCCATTTAGGGATAACATGGCCAAAATCAACACTTGAATATGTAAATTTCACATCATTTATCATGTTTTAGTGTTTTTAGGCCAAATTGTGCATTTTAAGTGGAAATTGGCCAAAACCCTGATTGGAAGTTATCGGTGGCCAGATTTAGGTGTCTACAGTTTGCCCCTATCTGGGAAGATGTTGTAAACCATAGGTAAAGCAATGTATTATCAAATAATGAGAGATGGCCTATATGACAAAAATAATATGATGATCAAAGAAAAAAGCTCCAAATGGTTTTGGGAAGCCTATGATGATGCCCCCTTGAGGGAGTGGCCATCACATTTGTTGATGGATGATCCCTTGAAAAGATTCAAGAAGAAAGGTGGAATTAACCCATGGTTGAGATTAATCAAAACAAGAAAATACTTACATGAATTTATTTAAAAACATTATTGATTTTCCCAAAGGTGGTTATAATCAAAAATAAAAGTCAAAATAATGATTTGCCCATAGGTGGTTATAATCATTAAGAGGACTTGGATTAACTAAAGATGATGGTGCCCTAGTTAGGGCTGATTATCAAGCATAACTCAAGGATATAACCTAGAATATAGATTAAAGATGAGTGGGTGCAAAGTGATGAAATAGATGAATAAAAGAATAAGATTGATTAGTGTGAATTATTTAGTTGTACCTGTCAATAAGGAGATGTTCATCCTGATTATCAATGATAGAGATAAAATGGTCAAATGAGTTATATTGATCAAGGGTGGATGAAAGGATTTGCTAAGGTGTCAAGGAGAAACATCTATGGATCCTTTGATTATATACCTTTTTGAAGCTAATTTTTCAATAGCATGTGATGGTAGGATTCATGATAGAACACCATGAAGACTTGGCCAAAATATGCATAAGGACTAACTCCTGATATCCAATAAATAATCAAAATAATATACCAATGAGAAAAACCATGATGATAATATTGAAATATGAATATGGATATAATCAAGAATAATGTGCTCAAGGAATCACCTAATGAACACATATAAATTGAGTTAAGGCAACAATACTAAAAGCAAGCAAACAAGCAAGCGAATAAATAAAAAAACAAATAAACAAACAACCTAAAATAAAAAAATAAATAAAAATATTGAAAACAAAATAAAAATAAAGCATCCTAATAATGATAATGCCCCATTAAGGTGGATTGAGGATAACTGACTAGGCTTAGATAGGACAATTGTTTTTGTATTTTGAAATAGTATGAATGTTTTTGGAATTTTGAGGTATCTTAACTTGTTAGAGAATGACAAGATACTTGCTCACAAAAATGGTGAGAGTATTTGGCCTAGGTTTCTCACAAAAAAGTGAGAATGTATGGAAAATGGGACTGAGGTGACCTCAAAATGAATTGAGCATGACCCACATAGTCATAAAATAACCTCATGTCATAGTAATTCCATCCACACAAAAGGTGAGGAAAAACCAACTAGGTCCCAAAAAGTTTTCAAATCTGATAAATGGCTAGTCAAATGAAAATAGTAATGGTAAGGTGATGTAGTAATGCATGATAAATAAGTGTTTCCCCTAGTTTTCCCATAGGTGGTTATAACTAGGATATAATGGTATAAATTAATGATACTAATTTTCCCATAGGTAGTTATAATTAGCAGCAAGACTGGTGAGACACTAATTTGTCCATAGGCAGTTATAATCAAGCTCACATAAACAAACTTGATAGGATGAAAGTTATCTTACCAGATCAATGTCACACTAATTTCATAGATTGTCATTGAAACATGAACTTGATTGATTGTTGAAACCTGATTAGAATCTACCCATAAAATTTGTGGGAAGAACCAAAGTAACCAAGATCAAAATAGGATTGGGTAGGATGAGTAAAAATAAGCTTTATTCTAGATAGGAAGGGAATGATAGGATGCATAAGATGGTAAGAGGGTTGCCTCCAAGTGATGGGATGAATGATTATCTATGGTTTTTAATTTTGTTATTCCTATTAATGGGGAGATGCACATCCTAATCAATAAATGTTACAAATAAAATACTCAATTATGTTAAATGTTATCCCACACCTCATCTAAAAAGTTGCTTTGTCAAGAACTAGTTGTAAATTTGATTTTCAATAATTCTTTTGTGATCTTCATTGGTCATTGATTCTAACTCCTTCAAGCATCGAGACAAGGTATTTTTGTAGCATTTGCAAAGGAAAGTGTGGTCATGGATGGTAAACAAGGATAAATAATAGATGGTAGGTTTGTTTATAAAATACAATGGTAGATGATAATGGAATATGTAATGGTAGGGAAACAAATGAAGGCCAAGACTTTTAGTCACATGTAATATTGTTGATGCCAAATTTAACATAACTTTGGTTGTGGCAGGGCTGAAGACTTTTTCTCTCAATAGCACCACCAAATTTTTTTATTGTTTGATCTTGAGAGTAGATACCATTTGATTAGGCTATAGATAGGAATCTATTTTTATTTGATCTTTGATTTTATCTTCATCAAGTAGTGAAGAAATTTTGAGCTTAGGTATTGGTGCCTCAGAGAGGTTTTCATCAATGAAGTTGTCTTGATTATCCTATAGCACCTCTGAGAAGGTTTCATTAATGAACATTGGATTTTGACTTTGATTTTCTTCTAGAACTTTTAAAAAAAATTCACTATAATATAGTAATTTTTGTCTTTGATTGTCCCCTAGTGCCTCCAAAATGGTTTCATTAGGAGAGTGCTCTTTTGGTACATGAATGTGGTCTTGGCCTCCTTGCTCTTCTTTAATTGCTATCACCATGTATGTAGTTCAACAAAGTGTGATTTTTTTGATCCCAATCAATACTTGTGGGAGATGGAATGCCAATAATATGGCTATTTTGGTTAATGGTAATGGCCTGTAAAATGGTAATGGAATGGGGAGAGGCTACACAATCTTCATATAAGATACTAGAATAGCTTATGTCAAAGCTGAAGTACTCATCCTCAAAAAATGTAGAAGGATCATAAATGTATTCAAAATGATCTATAAGGCATGCATAACCAATATTATAATAACCACAAATACATTCTTCTTATGAATTTAATTCTAACTCAAGGGACTCTAAATCTGATGTTGATTCAGATTATGATGGTAAATTTGATGTCAATTCAAGAATAAAACCTAACTCTAACTATGATTCTTAATTTGATGGGTACTCTATTACAATGATGTCTTGTTGAATATTTGGTTTGGACAAGTAATAGCTTGTGATGGCATAATGCGCTCCATAAAAATTGGTTTGTCAAAGTGATAATCCTCTAGGATGGGAAATAGGTCAAGAGACAACTCATTAGAGACTGGCTTGTCAATAGGAGGCTCTTTAAAAATAGGCACATGATCAAGGTAATGATTTATCCAAAAGTAGTTATAATCATTAAGAAGTGACACAACAAAGATTGGCTCATCAGAGTGAGACTCTTGATAATTGGTATAGGACCAATAGGTGATTCATCATAGGCTAACTTATCACAAGTGGTTGGTTTAACAAAAAAACATCTTAGATTACTTGGTTTTCTTGGCTTTGGTTTATAATGAATTAGAAAATACTAGTTTTAAACACAACTTAGTCTTCAAAGGCTTGGATCAGTTAAGGTTTGGATGGGATTGGTACTAGATGACAAATGACTTGTGGTTAGATAATGGTAGGGCCTTAGGGAGTATTATTTCTCATATGAGCCAAAGGACAAAGTCTTAAGATGGTAGCGATAGGGCATTGTGGGGATTGATTGCTTGCACAAGCCAAAGGAGTAGGTCCTACAATGATGAATGGGCCTTGTAGAGATTGATTGCTCACATAAGCCAAGGGAATAGGTATTGGAATGATGAAGGGGCATTATGGATCTTGATTGTTCACACAAACCAAAGGATGAGGTCCTGGTATAGAAATGGTTGGGTGTTGTGAAGCTTGGTTACTCTCACAAACCAAAGGATGAGGTCTTGGTATGGGAATGGTGTGACATGGTGGTCTTGGAATAGAAATTGTATGATGTGGTGGAGCCTAATTACTCACATAAACCAAAATCATCTAAGTCTTCCTCATAAACCATATCATCCCAGTCATGAGTTGGCTCATAAGTTGATTTTTGACTGTGTTCCATGTATTCATTATTTCAAAGAGGGTATGGATCCATATACCAAAAGACATTATCTATAGTTGGGTCTTCAAAGTTATCCTCATAATCCTCTTCATGCCAATCAAGGTCTTGATTTAGATTTTGTGGATTTTAACTATGTTCCCCATATGGAGTATTGTAGGGAGAATAATAAAACTCCTTAGAAACTATTTCTTTATAGGGGTTCCTAGTGGGATTTTGTGTAGCCATTCTATCATAAGTTGGATTTTACGTGACTTCACCATAATTATAGCTAGATATATCTATGCAAATGATGAAATATTTGAAACAAAAAGGCTTAGAGTTCTATAAACTCTAAAAAACTATGTCTAAAGGAAAAATGGTTTAATCTTAGTCTAACTTGGTAAAAAGGTGGAGCTGTATTTCCAATGTGGTCTAAAAGTGGAGTAGACATCATGAAAGAGAGGATTGTTAGTATGGTGTTAGTTTTAAAATGAAAACAAAATAAAAGAAACACACTAACTAGCATAACATCTCTACGCCTAGACACTAGGGAGAGCTTGGCAACAAAAACAAATAACAAACACAACTAAAAATTAAGGAATAAAGCATAAGAATTCCTTCAAATTCCTTGGATTCTCCAAATGCCTTTGTAGTAGTGGCTTTCGTGGCTTTGTGCTCATGAAACCCTTGGCAATGGAAGCTTGGCTACCTCCATCTCTCCTTGGCACCTTGTGGCTTTGGCTTGGCTTGGCTTGGAATCAATTTTACATTATAAATTTGCATTATCAATAATTTGAAGATATTTGAGCATAATAAATTTATACCAAAATATATTAGAAATGATGTGGTAAGGCCTCCTTTTTATAAATTTTTGTAAATGTCTAGAATTAACCTGAATCATCCATCTCAAGATTGAGATGTGTGGTTGAGGATTAATTTAATTTTTGTAATTAAGTTTTTAATTATCCTTATCATGAAATTGGAAGAAGGGGAAATTAAGAGGCATAGAGTGCATCATGGAAGGCATTGATGAGGCATGGAGGGCATGAATCCTAATATTTGTGGAATTTATGGCCTATGGATGTCTTCCCAAGAAATGAGGTCACTTGATGATGTAGATATTAAATATTCATTTCTAAAAACAAGTATTCAAAAAGTTTTCATGGAATTATTAATTAGACCTTGATTTGGATTAATTATCTCTTAAGCACGTTTAAGAACTTTGTGCACAAATTACTCAAATTGATTAGAATGCTTTGTTATTGGTCCAAAATTTAATTGACTTAAAATTGGAAGGTGATGTCAGATGCATTCGATGTATATTCCCATTTAGTATGTTACCAATAGCAAATAACAAAAGCATATGTCTCATGCAAGAGATTTGATAGGAAAGAGTAATCCAGAGCACCTAGGTGTAAAATTGACATTTTGACTCAGAATGATTTGATCAAAGTTAGCTGGACCATAAATTGCATTGCCCGATTTAGGTATACCCTGGCCAAATCAGTACTTGAATATGTCTGTTTCACATCATTTATCATGTTTTAGTGTTTTTAGGCCAAATTATGCATTTTAATTGGAAATTAGCCAAAAGCCTGATTGGAGGTTATCGGTGGCCAGATTTACATGTCTATAGTTTACCCCTATTTGGGAAGATGTTGTAAACCATAGGTAAAACAATGCCTTCTCAAATAATGAAAGATGACTTGTATGCCAAAAAGAAGTTGATGATTGGAGAAAAAAGATCCAAATGGTTTTGGGAAGCCTATGATGATGCCCCCTCAAAGGAGTGGCCATCACATTTTTTGATGGATGGTACCTAAAAAAGAATCAAGAATAAAGGTGGAATTAACCCATGGTTGAGATTAATACAAATAAGAAAATGCTTGCATGTATTGATTTAAATAGATCATTGATTTTCCCAAATGTGGTTATAATCAAAAATAAAATTCAAAATAATGATTTTCCCATAGGTAGTTATAATCATTAAGAGGACTTGGATTAGCTAAATATGATGGTGTGTTAGTTAGGATTGATTAGCAAGAATAACTCAAGGATACAACCTAGAATATAGATTAAAGATGAGTAGGTACAAAGTGATAAAAAAAAGATGAATAGAAGAATAAGATTGATTAGTATCAATGATTCAGTTGTACCTATCAATGAGGAGATGCTCATCTTGATTAACAATAATACAACTAAAATGGTCAAATGAGTTATATTGATCAAGAGTGGGATGAAAGTATTTGCCAAGGTGACAAGGAGAAACTTCTACGACTCCATTGATTATAGACCTTCTTGAAGCTGATTTTTTCTATAGCATGTGATGGTAGGCTTCATGATAAAACACCATGAAGACTTATCCAAAATATGCATAAGGACTAACTCCTAATATCTAATAAATACTTAAAAATAATACACCAAAGATAAAAACCATGATGATAATATTGACGTATGAATATGGATAGACTCAAGAATAATGTGCTCAAGGAATCACCCAATGAACACATATATACTGAGTCAAGGCAACAGTGTTGAAATTAAATAAATAGACAAGTGAAGAAATAAACAAAAAATAAAATAAACAAACAACCTAAAATAAACAAACAAAAGCAAACTAAAGCATCCTAATAATGGCAATGCCCCAGTAAGGTGGATCAAGGATAACTGACTAGTCTTAGATAGAATAAATGTTTTTGGATTTTGAAATATTATGAATCTTTTTAGAATTTTGAGGTATCTTAACTTGTAAGAGAATGACAAGATACTTGCTCGCATAACGGTGGGAGCATTTGGCTTAGGTTGCTTACAAAATGGTGAGAGCGTATGGAAAGGGGGACTAAGGTGACCTCAACATGAATTGAACATGACCAACATAGTCCTAAAATGACCTCAAGTCATAGTAATTCCATCCACACAAAAGGTGAAGGAAACTAGCTAGGTCCAAACAAGTTCTCAAATCCAACAAATGACCAGTCAAATGAAAATAGTAATGGAAAGGTGATGTGACAATGCATGATAAATAAGTGTTACCCCTAGATTTACCATAGGTGGTTATAACTAGGATACAATGGTATAAGTCAATGATACTAATTTGACCATAGGTAGTTATAATTAGTAGTAAATCTAGTGAGACACTGATTTGCCCATAGGCAGTTATAATCAGGATCACATAAATAAACTTGATAGGATGAAATATATCTTGCCAAATCAACTGTCACACCAGTTTCATAGACTGTCATTGAAACATAGATTGATTGATTGTTGAAACCTGATTATAATCCACCCAAAAAAGTTGTGGGAAGAACCAAAGTAACCAATATCAAAATAGGCTTTGGTCTAGATAGGAATGGAATGATAGGATGGTATGATTTTTGATAGATTGAATAAAATGGTAAGAGGGTTACCCCTAATTGATGGGGTGAATGGTTTGGATCTAAAATAATGGAAAATGGATATATAACAATGGTAATGGAAATATGAAATGATATGGTACATGTTTTTATCCTGGGTGTGGTAAATGGCATATGATTCTGTTGTTCATGTTGATGGGGAGATGTACGTCATAATCAACAAATGATAGAAAAAAATACTTGATCATGTTAATTACTAGACCAAACCTCATTTGAATAGTTGAAGTTTCTCTGTTAAGAACTCAATGCAAATTTGGTTGCGAAAAATGATTTTTTGATCTTCATTGGTCATTGATTATGATTCCTTCAAGTGTCGAGACAAGGTATCTGTATAGCCTCTACAAAGGAAAGTGTGACCATCAATGGTAAACAAGGAAAAATAATGGTAAGTTTGATTATGAAATAGAATGATAGATGATAATGGAATGTGTAATGGTAGGAAAATAAATGAAGATCAGGACTTTCATTCACGCGTAATGTTGTTGATGTCAGATTTAACATAACTTTGGTTATGGTAGGGTTAAATATTTGTTCTCTCGATAGGACCATCAAAATTTTCTATTGTTTGATCTTGATAGTAGCTACCATGTGATTAGGTTATAGATTGGAAGCTATTTTGATTTGATCTTTGATTTTGTCTTCATCAAGTAGTGAACTTTTGTGCCTAGTTATTAGTGCGTCAAAGAGGTTTTCACCAATGAAGTTATCTAGATTATCTCATAGTGCCTTCGAGAAGGTTTCACTAAGGAATTTTGAGTTGTAACTTTGATTATCCCCTAGCACCTCAAAAAATATTTCAATATGAGAGTGTTCTTCTGCTATATGAATGTGGTCTTGGCCTCATTACTCTTCTTCAACTAATATGTCACCATGGATGTAGTTTAATAAAGTATGATTATGTCAATCCTAATTAACACTTATGGGAGATGGAATGTCAATAATATGGCTATCTTGGTTGATGGTAATGGCCTATGGAATGGTAATGTAATGGAAAGAGGCTGCATAATCCTCATAGAAGATACTAGGATAACTTGTGTTGATGTTGAGGTACTCATCCTCAAAAACTATAGAAGGATCATAAATGTATTCAAACTATCTATAAGGCATGTATAACCAATGTTGTAAGAATCACAGACATATTCTTCTTTTGAATCTAATTATAAATCAAGGGACTCTGATTCTAATGTTGAGACTAATGTTGATTCAGATTCTAATACTAAATTTGATATTGGTTCAAAAATAGAATTTGAATCTAACTCTAATTCTTCATTTGATGGGTACTCTATTACAATGATGTCTTGTTGAATATTTGGTTTTGGATAAGTAATAGCTTATGATGGCATAATGGGATCCACAAAAATTAGTTTGTCAAAGTGAAACTCCTCTAGGATGGGAAATAGGTCAAAAGACAAATCCTCAGAGACGGGCTTGTCAATAGGAGGCTATTAAAAAATAGGCACATGGTCGAGGTAATGATTTGCCTAAAGGTAGTTATAATCATTAAGAAGTGACTTGAAAAAGACTGGCTCATAAGTGTGAGATTCCTTAACAACTAGTATAGGATCAATAGGTGATTCATTATAGGTTGACTTATCATAAGTGTTTGGTTCAACAAAAACATCTTGGATTGATTGGTTGTCTAGGATTTCCTTTCTAATGAGTTGGAAAATACCAGTTTGGAACACAACTTGGTCCTTAAAAATTTTGATTGGTTGAGGCTTGGATGGGATTAGTACTAGATGAGGAGTGACTTGTGGTTGGATATTGGTAGGGCCTTTGGGAGCATGATTACTCACATGAGCCAAAGGACAAAGTCCTAAGATGGTAACGATAGGGTAGTGTGGATCATGATTGCTCACACAAGCCCAAGGACTAGGTCCTAGAATGATTAAGGGTTGTTGTGGATCTTGATTACTCACATTAACCAAAGGATGAGGTCCTAGTATAGAAATGGCTGGGAATTATGGAGCTTGATTACTCACACAAACCAAAGGATGAGGTCCTAGTATAGAAATGGTTGGGAATTATGGAGCTTGATTACTCACACAAACCAAAGGATGAGGTCTTGGTATGGGAATGGTGTAACATTATGATCCTAGAATAGAAATGGTATGATGTGGTGGAGCCTTATTACTCACATAAACCAAAGCATCCAAGTCTTCCTCATAAACCATATCATCCTTATTGTGAGTTGGCTCATAAGATGGTTCTTGACTATGTTCTATGTAATGATGATTGAGAAGAGGGTATGGATTCATATCCTAAAAAAAGTTATCTATAGTTGGGTCTTCAAAGACCTCTTCACAAGCCTCTTCATACCAATCAAGGTCTCGAGTTGGATCGTATGTTTTTCTGTGACTTTGTTCCCATAAATGATTAATATGAGGTAGATAGAAATCTATCTCACAAACCATATTAGCATCATTATGGTCTTGACTAAAGCCATAATAGTCATTTTATGTAGCCATTATATCATAAGTCAGATTATAAGTGACTCCACCATAAGTGCAGTGAGACATATTTGTGTAAATGATGAAAGCTTTGAAATAAAAAAGATTAGAGTTCTACAAACTCTAAAAAATTATGTCTAAAGGATAGATGGTTCAAGCTTGGTGTAACTTGGTCAAAAGGTGGAGCTATATCTCCAATGTAGTTTGAAAGTGGATTTGTATCTCCAAAATGGTTTGTGCTAATACTTGGCATAAAATTGTCTAACATCAAATGTCTAATGTCAAATGTCATACGCGTAAAAGGTCAAGCATTTGAATCAAAACTTGCATGTCAAAGGTCTAGGTCAAAGTTTTCTAAACAAGGTCTAAATAAGGAAAGGGAAAATTTGAGTTTCTAGGCCTTTTATCCAAACATGGAGTCAAAATCTAGGCTCAAACAAATATGCATATGCTAGGAATTTTGGCCAAACGACATCAAAATCTAGACTTAAAACAAAGACTGATTTGATTTGATTTAATCTAACAAGTTTGGAAATGACTTTGACATAAACTCGAAACATAAAATTAAACATAAATATGATCAATTGGCATAAGTAATAAGACAAAAGGGTCTTTGAATAAAGACTATGTTTTTCGAAAGAAAAGCACAAACAATGATAAGGATAGGCATTAAACAAACAAACTATCAATAGTTTTCAATTTTGGGTAATCGATTAACTAAAGTTATGCAACTCAAAAGAGAAAGATATATGTATCATCCCCATGAATTGAGGCCTAAACAAAAACCAATCAATGTTTGAATCCAAACTTGATAAGGTTAATTGGAAACTCAATGTTGAGAACTAGGATTTGACCAAACAAGATAAATAAGATTAGACAATATGATGGTGCATAAATAAGGTCTAAATGGTATATATGACATGGTTTGAAACAAATAGTTTTTGGTGTAAGAGAAACAAGTCTTTAAAACAAATTGAGTATCCTAACGGCATAAGCATGATCGAATGATGCGATCTATGCTATGTTTCAAAAGACTCAAAGGAAAAAATGGTTTGACATGATTTGAGTAACATAACACTACCCTCCTCAACTCAAATACATTGTTTTAACATGGCTTATTAATAAACAAACAAGTTTTAGTCTCAAAATATACCAAGTAAAAATGACCAAAATACACTAAGTATAATCATCCAAATCCTAACAAGGGTATGTCAATGTGGGGTTGACTAAACTAGCAAGATTTTAAATGTTTCTAGGGGAATCAATTGCATAATGAATTTCACGTCAAATGATGAAAAAGATAAGCATGAAAATTAGGTGACTATGACATTAGCTAGTTGTAAAAAGGTTTAGTCCTTTTTACAACCACTACATCCTATTGTTCACTCAGTGTAATGCGATGTCCAAATACAGATACATCCTATTTGCAAATCAGAAGGAGTAAGTGAAGTCAATTCTAGGAGATGAAACCTTGAGTCAAAACTTTCCTAAATAACTTGAGGGAGGTAATGACATCCCCCTAAGAAGCCAAGTTGGCATAAAAATAAAATACTAATAGAAATATTTTAGGGTCATTTCCAAGGTCACCCAAACTTTGATAAGTTTTTGGGGAGTGTTTTAGATGACATTATTTCTAAGCCTTGGACTAGGATTTTTGTAATAGAAATGGCACTTTTGATTCCAAGGGTTCCCTAAAGGGGGAAAATGGAAGAACATACATACAACACCCCTATTTTTTTCAAATAAAAATTTAATCTAAACAACTAAGTAAATACAAAAATCTTTGAAAAGGTGAGTTCATTTTTAAGCCCAAATGGAAAATGAGGTGATGTTCATTTTACTCCTTGGTATTAGTTGCAAAATTTGAAAACATTCACCATAAACATCTAATTTTTTTTTGTTAAACATCAAAACAAGGTTCCTAATTGATTTTTAAGCATACAAAAGGTGATCTAAAATATGTTTTTAGCAAATATCAAGCTTGGTCCTACAATAAAAATGTTAACATGTCCTTTAGCCTTGAATTTCTTTTAGGTTTGAAACAATGAACTTTAAAAAAAATAGCTCTCAGGTCTATGTTTTAAGAAAAACATAATGACCGACATCAGTTATATAACCAATGATGGGTACATTTTCTAACTGATGATGGTTATCTAATCGGCATTAGTTATATCAATGTGACTGATGATAACTATTCAATCAATGTTAGTTTTACTAACTGATGTTAGTTTTACTAATTGATGTTGGTTAAGCTATCCAATCGATGTCGATCTTACTAATCAATGTCAGTTACTGTGTAAACCCATGACAAAGAAAAATGGAAAAATAAAGTTAAAAAAATCAATTTGTAAGAGTTTTAATGGTCCAAATGAATATTTCAAAGCTGCAAAATGATCTTCTTCATGTGTGGGATGCATTTAGTCCCATCAGGTGTGCCATTATGTGAACTAGGAATTTGACTCAAGAGAAGATGGTTAGTATGGTGTTAGTTTTAAAATGAAAACAAAATGAAAAAAACACACTAACTAGCATAACATCTCTAGGCCCAGACACTAGGGAGAGATTGGTAATAAAAACAAATGACAAATACAAGTAAAAAGTAAGGAATAAAACACAATAATTCCTTCACTTTCTTTGGATGCTCCAAATGCCTTTTTAGTAGTGGCTTTCTCAGCTTTGTGCTCATGAAGTCCTTGGCAATCGAATCTTGGCTACCTCCATCTCTCCTTGGCACCTTGTGGCTTGTGGCTTAGTTTGGTTTGGAATCAATTTGGCATTATAAATTTGCATTATCAAGACTTTTAAGATATTTGAGCATAATAAATTTTCACTAAAATAGCTTAGAAATGATGTGGTAAGGCATCTTATTTATAGATTTTTGTAAATGTCTAGAATCAATTTGAATCATCCATCTTAAGATTGAGATGTGTGGTTAAGGATTAATTTAATTTTTGGAATTAAATTTGTAATTATCCTCATCATGAAATTGGAAGAAGGGGAAATTAAAAGTCATGGAGGGTATCATGGAAGGAATTGATGAGGCATGAAGGGCATCATGGAAGACATTGATGAGGCATGGTGTAATATCCCCAACTAGTAGGGACTATAGAAAAACAAAAGCTCTGATACCACTATAATATCCCCTGTCCAATAGGGAATATAGAAAAATAAAAGCTCTGATACCACTGTAAAATCCCCAACTAGTAAGGACTATAGAAAAACAAAAGCTCTGATACCACTGTAATATCCCCAACCAATAGGGACTATAGAAAAACAAAAGCTCTGATACCACTATAATATCCCCTATCCAATAGGGAATATAGAAAAATAAAAGCTCTAATACCACTATAATATCCCCAACCAGTAGGGACTATAGAAAAACAAAAGCTCTGATACCACTGTAATATCCCTAACCAGTAGGGACTATAGAAAAACAAAAGCTCTAATACCACTGTAATATCCCCTGTTTCCCTTGAAATCTGACACTGAATATTATTTAATCACTTTTCTATATTTTACTTTTTTTTTTTGATATTTTGTATGAATAAAGATACTTTTTTGGAAATAAATTCAAATAGATAAATAACCCACAATAGAATCTCTTATATGTTTGCCCAGATGATTACAATAGATGTCCTCTATCATACATATAAAAGAATAGTGAAATACGGTCTTAAGAACCTGAGTATTCCAAAAACTAGGACTAAAACCTGTATCTAGCTCGTCTCAACCTACTGTGTCAAAAACACAGTCGTCGATGTCGGTTATACTACCACCATCGATTTCCTGGTGTTGATAACCTACCGATGTCAGTATGGGTCGGCCGATGTCAGTCTCTATGGCTCTCTGCCTGCCGATGTCGGTCTCTACACTTTCCACAGATGTGAACAAATTTGTATGGATTTGTACGAACTTCATATGGCCACCAATATGATATAGAACAATTTGTATGCTGAACACCTGCTCTCAAGATATATGGCTCTAATACGGAAAATCTCTATCTATGTAATATCTGAATCAAAACCTAATCAAATAAATCCCTATAATTGCCTGTGATAACTTCTATGTGAAGTTATCTCTCAACCTGGTAATAAATCAGCTGATATCTCATATCCTCTGAATCGCTCACACTGAAGAGGGCACGTTCTTCAATGCATATAGAATAATGGAACCCTTGGCTCAGTCTTCTCAAGAAAATTCTTAGCAAAATTTGTCTTCAAACAATAATCATAATCTCATAATCATTCATATGACTTTCCCTCCTATGAGAACCCTTATATCCTCTAAAAAGGTATGCTTGCCCTAATTAGGGTTTCTTAAATTAGAATTAGGGTTTCTTAATTAAAATTAGACCAAATAATTAATATCTAATTAAATCAATCAAATATTAATATCTCCCTCAATATATGTCAGATCCTTGAACCGATTGAAGCTAGTGAATTAGGGAGTGATTCTGCACATGACCATACCAAAATAAGGGTGCTCCACTGCATGTCAAATATCCCTAAATAATAGGAGCTCAGACAAACATGTTTGAAAGACCCTGAATGAAAGCCAACTATATAAATTTTGCTAATCGAAGCCAAGCCAAGCTCCATTATGACTCTCTATCCATCCTATCAGCCTACAAAGGTCGTATAATAGGCTAATCATCAACTCTGAAGATGTCAACTGAAAAGGGGACATGACACATGGAGGGCATGAATCTTGATATTTGTGGCATTTATGGCCTAGGGATGTCTTCCCAAGAAATGAGGTTACTTGATGATGCAAATATTCAATATTCATTTCTAAAAATAATTATTCAACAAGTTTCCATGTAATTATTAATTAGGCCTTGATTTAGATTAATTATCTCTTAAGCATGTTTAAGCACTTTGTGTAGAAATTAATCAAATTAATCAGAATGCCTTATTATTAGTCCAAAATTTGATTGGATTGGAATTATAAGGTGATGTTAGATGCATTGGATGCATATTCCCATTTAGGATGTTATTAATAACAAATAACAAAGGCATGTGTCTCATGTAAGAGATTTGATAGGAAAGAGCAATCCAGAGCACCTATGTTCAAAATTGGCATTTTGACTTGGAATGATCTGATCAAAGTTAGTTGGCCTATAAATTACATTTTCCCATTTAGGGATACTTTGGACAAAATTAGTACTTTAATATGTTAGTTTCACATCATTTAGCATGTTTTAGTATTTTTAGGCTAAATTATGCATTTTAAGTGGAAATTGGCCAAAAGCCTGATTGGAGGTTATCAGTGGCTAGATTTAGGTGTCTACACCATTCAAAATGGCTTGGTCCAGGATGAATAAAATCCTACCTCTTGGGCTTCTATAATTCTAGTTGAGTTGGGATAAAAAAATCTAAAAAAAATTAAAAAATTTAGTAACGAAAACCTTCAAGTGTTATTGGTAGTTGTTATACTAGAAAACTAGGTCACTGACTGATCAACATTCATTAAAAAAAAGCTATAGAAATAAAAACATTTATTTTCATATTATTTTTCTTACAGATTCATTTAGGAATAGAAACACACTTTTATTTTACTACAGGATGAAATTATTGATACTAGAAGACACTATTTCTATAAGACACTTCTTGTTGCCATAAGAAACATTTATTGCTGCTAGATGAATTATTAACACTCCATACATTTCATTTCTCACAAATCATCTTTTATTTTTATCAAATTCTAACACATGTTAGTATGCCTCACATCTGCCACTTTGACTCATCATTTATGCATCAATGAAAGGTATTCCTAAAAAGTATTAAGATAATTATTTTTGTACTTATTTCATGTCATAAGTTTTAATTATTACTAAGATAATTGGTTTTAATGCTATTAAAACACTTCCATAGCTCCATTTTCTTACACCATCTTGAGATATCTTCTCCTTAGTCAATTAATGTGACCATTGAAGCACTACTACCACCACCCCTTGTTATTTCCATAGATCATCCACACATGTCAATTACATCCCTTGAGGATAAGTGACTATTTAAGTTGGAGGGATTTTCCATAATTCAAATTGATTACCTCTCTCCCAAAGTAAATTACAAACATTCTAACCAAAGCTACAGAACCCTGACTGTAAGAGCATAGACCTTGCAACCAAAATTCCATCCTACAATATGGGAGAGGACTTGTTCAAAAATGAATGACTTGATATCTCTCCTATGGCTAATAACTCAAACACCCTGGTCCTATTTTATAATGTAGGATGGGTCCAATATTTTGAAAGGATAAATGCTCTTGATCAAGAAATTGTAGAATAAATTACTAGTTCATTGAATAAAAATCTAGCTACAGTGAGAGGAATGAAAATAAAATTAACTAAAACTATAATCAACGAGAGTAACTAGATTACAATAAATAAGGGAATTATGGAAAGATAAGTTTGATGCTGAGGAAGAGAGATAGAAATTTAATAGAGGAGATGAAATCTTAGAGACTTCAAAATAAGGCATTACACAATTATCATTACTAAGAAGATGGGCCAGAGTTACTATATTCATCTTCATATATTTCACATGTAAAGGGAGATACTCCATGATACATGGAGTTCACTTCAAATTCATAAACCATTTATTCCATGGTATTGAGATAAACATTCCCAACTTATTGCTCAACATGATCATAAAAATGGTGGAGGCATTTCAAAAAGGTAATCCCAAAGTTATCTCTCATCACTGTCCAATTCAATTAATTATTTATGACTTCCTACAAATAACTAGGCCCAATATAAGTTGGGATGATTTTATTCAAATACATATAAATTCCAAAATTAATAGTGAGGAAGATGAAGAGGAAGAGATAGGGGTATAAGAGGAAATTAAATTAGAAAAACATATGGAGATAGAAGAAGACCTCCCTTTAGTTACACAAGAACATGTAGAAGGAGACCTTCTTGTAACCACATAATAACTTGTAGAAGAAGGATTTCTTGTAGCCACACAAAAACCTATAGAAGTAGACCTTCCTCTAGCTATACAAGAACCTACAACAAGGACCAATATTTTAGAAGAGGTTTGCACAATCAAATAATATATAAGGAAAAGGAAACTCATCCTCCAACCTACCCCTAAAGAATTTGAGGAAGAGCTTTCACCTTCCCCTAAAAATGCTAAGGTCACATTTACTCCTCAAAGATATCATAGATTAAGATTAAATATGAAAGGTAAACCAATAATTAAACCTTCTTCTATTATAGACATTAGTAAGGAATCTAAAGAAGAATAAACTATCAGTAGTCATGAATCACTGATGTATTCAATTTTGATAAAATAGAGATTGATAAGGAAGAGTGTTCTCAATAAGGAAATAAAGAGATAGATCAAGATGAACATCATCCTGAATAATTATGAGAATCAATGTAGACAAAGGTATATTAAATGTATCAAAACTCCACACAAGCAAAATTTACTACTTTGGAGCAATCCCTACTAGAAATAGAGTGATTAAGAAAGAAGCTTCAGGATCAGTCAAGAGGAGGGATAGATGCACTTGATGTAGTAGCTTCTTGGTTATATCCATCTACAAAAATCCATCTTATAATTGTTCTTTCCTAGGTTCCTATAGCAAAAAAAACAATAGGAAAAGCCCATAACTACCTAAGTAGTCAGGTATAATTCCTCATGTACCATGTCTTCTAAATTGATGAGATGGATAGATAACTAGTGTGAAAGTTTAGGAGAATTAAAAAAATAAAATAAGAAACTAAAGGAAGAGGTTAGGACTAAGGAAGAAAGGATCTCCAAACTATGGTAAAAAGTTGAAGATATAGATGGTCTTACTCAATCACTCCTTGACTACAGACCTCCTGCAAAGGTATATTCAATTTATCTTGAAGAAAAATGGTATAATTTTAAGTTCATAATAATTTACTGTGATATTCCATGTGAAGTAAGATATTCACTTTCTTTCTTTAAATTATATAAAGAGAGTTCACAAGAAGAACAAACACAACTATGTGAATTCTATCTTCATAACTATGTTATGCCATATGACAAGGAATGGAATCATAACCTGTATGTTGGATATGTCCTTTTAAAGGAATTTTCACCATATATTTTTAATGAACATAGGAGAGGACAAGAGATAACTGACTATAGGAAAAAAGAGAGATAAAATAAATTGGTTATAAGAGGAGAGTCAACAACACCTAAGGTTTCACTGATAGAATAGGACAACATTATGCTGCATTAGGAATAAAGGGATTGGTTTGTCAAAAATGGTGAGGAAGCTCAAGATTTCTACTTAGGGTTGAGAACTTATGTTGGACCTTCAGTAAGATAATCTTACACAGAAAGATGGAATGATCTCACTCCTGAGCTAAAGAGGAAAGAGACACATTTCCCTTTCAATTCAAAAGTAACATTTGATAGAGTAACAAGATATATTCTAATTACAAGAGACTTTAGAGCATAGTTTTTTAGCATAAGATTCTAAGCTCCTCTATTTTGGTACCCCATTCTAGATTGGCTGGATAAAAATCCATTAGCTACAAGCAAAGAAGTCAAAATTTGGTACTTATTTAAATAAAGACATGGATTTTATGCCCATCTATCCAGTGGTGCCTCTGAGCCTACATATTTTAGTGTTATTTGTGAGTTTGAAATGAATAAGCTTATTGCTCGAGGAAGAGAAAAACCTTAAGTTGGGGGGTGTGATGATCCCCAAAATTATCATGTTTTTGTCCTCATCAGTCATGCTCGTACTTCTTATTTATCATACTTCTGAATTACTTTCCCCTAAGTTTTTATCCTTAGACAACCATATTTATAAATAGCATTATGTTCTCATCATCTTTGAATAGTTATAACTTTGTCTTGGAATCAAGTATAACACACACACACACACACACACACACACACACACACACACACACACACACACATCTTTTATTGTAGGATGATTTTCTCTTTAATGTGTTTTAATTTTTTTTTAAAGCAATAGATATATATCATGGACAATCCTACAACAAAGGGATTTTACCATGAGAACACATCCTACATCCAATATATGACTAAAGTTGTAGACAAACATAATTTGATTTCTAATTCAATCAACTCACAAAAACTATAGCAACTTTCATGGAGCATCATAAAGATTCAATTGAAGATTTAAATAGATTTATTTGTCCTAAAACAGTATTGCAAGATTCACATGAATGATGACCTTAGTGAAAGGAACTAATTTCTATTATCCTATAGCTAAATGTTTCTTAGTTTGGCATGTATATTATTTTGTATAAAACAATCTCACTTGTATATATATATATATATATATATATATATATAGGGTTGATAATTAGTAAAGATCAATTAGAGAAATATATCTGAAGCCCATTTTGTAAGATACTTGTTATAGTAATTTCCCTACAGTAAATATTTGTTGTATTTTGATTAATATGAATAATCATTTCTAAGTCCATTTAATTGTTATAAGAGGATGGATTAAAGCTAGAGTTAGAAGAAGGAAGATCTCCCTTTGGAATTCTTGTAGCAACAATCCAACTCATTAATTACCTAAGCATGTTATTTAGTTCATTTACATGTTGTGTGTTTTATTTGTGAATTGTGTGATTTCTAGTTTTGCATAGAATTTTTTTAAGGAAGCTTCCAAATATAAAATAGTGTAATCATTCAATTAACAGTATTGTATGAGTATTCAATTCTATAAATTCATTTCTTACATAATTTTTAGCATCTTATATTACAATAAATACAAGGTAAAATTAGAAGATTGAGTGTGCACATATAGTGACATCATTCTATTAAGTTTATGTCTTTGAGTTGAAATTTAAATGAAAGTAGAAGATAAAGGTCTATTGTAACTCTCCTTATTCATTTAGATCAAGAGAAGTCTATTTGATTGTGAATCTACTACTAGTTATTTTTGGGAGTGTGATGAGCCCTAAAAATTTTCATGTTTTTGTCCTCATTAATCATGCTCATCCTTTTTGTTTATCATGCTTCTGAATTACTTTCCCTTAAGTGTTTATCCTCAAACAAACATATTTTATAAATAGAATTATGTTATCATAATCTTTGGATAGTTATAATTTTGTTTTGGAATCAATTATATATATATAATTGATTCCAAAACAAAATTATAACTATCCAAAGATTATGATAACATAATTCTATTTATAAAATATGTTTGTTTGAGGATAAACACTTAAGGGAAAGTAATTCAGGCATGATAAACAAAAAGGATGAGCATGATTAATGAGGAATATATATATATATATATATATATATATATATATATATATATATATATATATATATATATATATATATATATATATATATATATATATATATATATATATATATAATTGATTCCAAAACAAAATTATAACTATCCAAAGATTATGATAACATAATGCTATTTATAAAATATGTTTGTTTGAGGATAAACACTTAAGGGAAAGTAATTCAGAAGCATGATAAACAAAAAAGATGAGCATGATTAATGAGGAATATATATATATATATATATATATATATATATATATATATATATATATATATATATATATATATATATATATATATATA
The DNA here is from genome assembly GCA_037957365.1 of Torreya grandis. Taxonomy (NCBI): domain Eukaryota; kingdom Viridiplantae; phylum Streptophyta; class Pinopsida; order Cupressales; family Taxaceae; genus Torreya; species Torreya grandis. The sequence goes on from JARHVA010001326.1 coordinate 3,056,849, forward strand.
TATATATATATATATATATATATATATATATAGGATGATTTTATATTTAATGTGTTTTAAAGATGTTTTAAAGTAATAGGTATTTATCATAGACCATCCTACAGCAAAGAGATTTCACCATGAGAGCACATCCTATAGCCACTGTATGACTAAAGCTATGAACAAACAAAATTTGATTCCTAATTCAATTGACTCGTAGAAACTATAAAAACTTTCATGGAGCATAATAAATATTTGGTTTAAGATTTAAACATCTTTATTTATCCTAAAGCAATATTAGATGATTTACATGAATGACGACCTTAGTGGAAGGAACTAATTTATGTTATCCTATAGCGAAATGTTTCTTAGTTTAGAATGTATATTATTTTGTACGAAAAAATCTCCCCTATTATATATATAGGTAACAATAGGGTTGATAAGTAGTAGATATCAATTAGAGAAATATATCAGAAGCACATGTTGTAAAATAACTTTTATTATAATTTCCTTGAAATAATTCTTTACTACATTTTGATTAATATGAACAATCATTTTTTAGTCCATTTCATTGTTATAATAGGAAGGATTGAAGATGGAGTCAAAAGGAGGAAGGGCCCCCTATGGAAGTATTATAGAAACAATCCAACCCATTAATTAGCTAAGCATGTTATTTAGTTCATTTACACGTGTATTTTATTTTTGAATTATGTGATTTCTAGTTTTGCATAGAACTATTTTAAGGAATCTTCCAAACATAAAATAGTGTAATAATTCAACTCACAATATTGTATGAGTGTTTGATTCTAACAATTCATTTCTTACAAGATTTTTAGCATCTTAGATTACAATCATCAGAAGGTCAAATTAGAATATTGAGTGTGCACATATAGTGATGTCATCCTATTAAGTTTACATCCTCAAGTTAAAATTTAAATGAAAGTACAAGATACAGATCCATGGTAACTATTCTTGTTCATTTAGATCAAGATAAGTCTATTTGATTTTGAATCTGTTGCTAGTCAGTATGGTATGGCTTTATATTTATAACCTTAGGAATTAACTCTCACTCAATATGAGTTAGGGTTAAGTTTAGGCTTGGAATGGGTTCAAATTAACCCTAAGTGAGTTAAAAATAACACCATTTTGAGTTAGGGCCATGTGGAGATACATAGTTAAAAATAATTATGTCTTCCATTTAATTCATATATAATTTCAATTTGAATGGTGACTCACAAAAGCAATGATGAAAGGCTTGATATTTCGATTTTAAAATTTCCATTTTTAGATATTCATTAATTTAAAATTGATAATTTAAATAGGCATTTAATTTGGTTTAGATTTTTAATTGATTTAGGTTATCCTTTTAACTCTTTTGAGATTTGATTTAAGTGTGTAAGTTCCCACTTAATAGGTTTATAGGCCAAATTGATAGGTGTTATGCCACAAGGTGATTAGAGATGAATCCTTGAGAGGTTATTGTTGCATATATTAGGATACCTCAATTAGGGATGTCTCAACTTGATTTTGAGCTTTGATAAATGATATGTAAGCAAATTTGATATGTTTAATGATTTATAGGTTTAATTTGCAATGGTTAGTAGGAATTGATTTGAGGTCTGATCAGAGGCTTGTTGTGGCCAAAATTGGGTGTCTATAGTTTGCCCATGTTTGGGAAGGAACTTCAAGCTATAGGCATAGTAGCATATTTTCAAATAATGAAATGGGAAATTAAGAAATGAAGAAGGTAATGATTTAGGAAGAAGTTCAAATCTTTTTTGGGAAGTTTATAATGATGCCCGCTTGAGGGAGTGGTCGATACATACAATTAATGGATGATCCCTTGAAAAGAAGAAAAAAATAAAATTGAAAATAACCCATATGTAAGATTAATTCAGTCAAGATAATGCTTGTACACATTGATTTAAAAATTATTGATTTGCACAAAGTTGGTTATAATTAGTATCAAAGGCCTAGACATTAATTTTCGCAAAGGTTGTTATAATTAGTGGCATAGGCACATGCCCCAGTAGGGTAAATTAGTCATAATTATGATTTTCCCATAGGTGATTATAATCATTAAGCTGACTTAGAGTGAATAATGATTTTTGATTATGCCCTAGTATGGAATATTGACAAGCATAACTCAAGGATATAACCTATCATACAAGTGCAAATTTGATTTTAAGTGTGCAAGTACCCTACTTAATAGGTCCATAAGCTAAATTGACTATTGTGATGCCACATGGTGATTAGGGATGAATCCATGAGAGGTTATTATTGCATATGATAATATACCCCAATTAGGGATGTCTCAACATAATTTTGAGCATTAATAAATGATGTGCAATAAAATTTGGGATGTTCAGTGATTCTTAAGCTTAATTTTCAATGGTTGATAGGAATTAGTATGAAGTCTAGTTGAAATCTAGTTGTAGCCAATTTTAGGTGTCTACAGTTTTCCCTTGTTTGGGAAGATGTTTCAAGCTATAGGCATAGTGATGTCTTCTTAAAAAATGAAAAGGTATTGTATGTCTATGACTTCAATGGTAATGGATGAACTATAGGTTCCCCCTTGAGAGTGATCTACAAAGGGGTAAATGATAGGTCCCTCAAAAGGAGGAAATGATGGGATCAAAAAGATAAAATAGGTGGAAGAGATTGATTTGTCCATAGGCAGTTATAATTAGTGGCATGATGAGCTATCCATGTTAGGTAGATAAATAAGATGATTTTCCCATAAGTGGTTATAATCATTGACATATGTAGGATAAAATAAGAATGAAATTAACCCATGAGTGAGATTAATCCAATTGAGATAATGTTTGCATGCATTTGATTTAAAAATATTGATTTTCCCAAAAGTGGTTATAATCAGCAACAAAGTTTGAGACATTGATTTGCCTAAAGGTGGTTATAATCAGTGACACAGGCACATGCCCTAGTACGGAAAATGATTCAAAATAATGATTTAACCATAGGTGGTTATAATCATTAAGATGACCTAGATTGAAAAACTATATTTTATTATGCCCCAGTAGGGCAAATTGGCAAGCATAACTCAAGGATATAACATGTTTCACAAATTAAAGATGAGTGGGCACAAATATAGATGTAGTGGTATAATGACTAAAAAATCTACAAACAACCAAACACATGAGGATTCACAAAGTGATGAAAGAGATGATTATAAGAATAAAGGTTGATCAATGTGAATGAATATATTATATCTACCAATGTGGAGATGATCATCCTTATTAGCATTGATATAACCATAATGGTCAATGGGTTGATTTAATCAAGGAGGGTGGGAATATTTTCCAAGATTACCAAGGATAAACTTTTGTGTCTCCATTGCTTGTAAGACTTCTTGATATGATTTTTTATATAACATGTTATGGTATACACCATGATATAAAACATCATGATAATGTAGCTAAAATATGCATAAGGACTGACTCTCGATTTAATAAACAATTTAAAACAAAACACCAATGATAAAAACTATGATGACCATATTGACATATGAATATGGATAGACTCAAGAATAATGCACAAGAAATCACCCAATGAACACACACACACACACACACACACACACACACACACACACACACACACACACACACACACACACACACACACACACACACACACATAGAGTCGAGGCACAACAACTAAAGCAAACAAATAGGCAAACAAACAAACAAACAACAAGCAAATAAACACATAAAAATCTTGAAATTAAAAGAACAACATATTATCATCAAAAAAATCAATATTAATGTGTGAAGGCTCAATATAATGATAAATAGGTAGTGCCCCCAAGCAAGGATACATATAAAGGGAAAGATCAAACCCCCAATGGTAGTGGAAAGGATTAGAACTAATAATGTATTTGCCCTAGTAGAGAAGATCAAGGATGATTGATGAGGTTTAAACAAGACAAATGTTTTTAGATTTAGAAAATTTTAAATGTTTTTGGAGTGTTGAGGTACCTTAAATCATTAAATATTGACAAGATACCACTCATAAAATGGAAAGAGCATTGGCTTAGGTTGCTTGTAAAATGGTGAGAGAATAATAGAAAGGGGAACTAAGTTTACCTCAATGTGAATTGAGCATAACCTATGTAATCCCATTAGGACCTCAAGTCATAGTAATTTCATGTACATAAAAGGTAGGGATAACTGACTAGGTCACAATAAGTTCTCCCTAGTTAGTTATTTTACTAGGCTATGCAAATGAGAATATTAATAGCAAGGTGATGTGGCAATACATTATTGTTCCTAATTTGCCCATAGCTGGTTATAATTAAGAAATAATGGCATAGGTTTGTGATACTAATTTCCCATAGGTGATTATAATTAGTAACATAATGTGGGATACCTATTTGACCATAAATAGTTATAATTAGTGGCACCAATAAAACATAAAATGAAAAATAACTTGCTAGATCCACTATCACACTACTTTTATAGAATGCCATTTAAACACAAAATTATGAAACTATTGAAATTGGATCATAATCCCCTCACGAAAGGTGTAGGAAAAACCAAAGGAACCAAGATCAAAAGGGTTGGGTAGGATGGCTAAAAATAGGCTTCAATCTAATAGGGATGACATGGTAGAATGACATATGGTATGTCATAAGGATGATGAAAGGATGGTAGTTGGATATAATGTCAAGAGGGTTAACCCCAAGTGATAAGGTAAGGTATGAAATAACATCAAAAGGAATGGTAAAGGAAAAGGTATGGTTTTTGGTGAATGGAGATGGCAAGGTAAATTTTTTTGGCCAAGCAAATGTTTTTATTGTTCCTATTGATGTGGAGACACATATCCTAATTAACATATGATACAACCAAAATAGTCAATCATGTAAATTTCTAGCCCTCACCTTTTCTGAATAGCTACTCTATCAAGAACCTAGTGCATATTTGGACTCAAAAAATGTTGTTGTGATCTTTGTTGGTCATTGATTCTATTTCCTCTAAATGTCAAGACAAGATATCTTTATAGCCTCTACAAAGGAAAGTCGTATGAGGGATGATAAATTTGGATAAAAGGTTTGATTTGGTGATGTAAAGGTAGATGATAATGGAATGTATAACGGTTGGGAAATAAATAAAGATTAGTATTTTTAGGTACACATAATCTTGTTGATTTTTGATTCAACATAACTCTAGATTTGGTAGGGTTGAAGGCTTATAAATACGATCTCAATAATACCATCATATTTTTCTATTATTTGGGCTTGAGAGTAGTTAGCATCTAATTATGTTATAGATTAGAAGTTATAATGGTTTTATCTTTGATAATGTCTTAATAAGGTAGTGAATAACTATTGTGTTCATCTATTGTCACCTCAAAGAGGTTATCACCAATGAATTTGTCTTGATTATACCATATCACCTCTAAGATTGTTTCACTAAAGAACATTGAATTTTGAATTTGATTGTCTTCTAGTGCCTTAAACAAGGTTTCACTAGAAGATGTTAAGTTTAGACTTTGATTTTCCCCTAGCACCTCTAAAAAGGTTTTAATAGGAGATTGTTATCCTTCTAAATGAATGTGGTCTTGGTCCCCCTAATATTTTTCAAGTTATATATTTCCATAGATGTAGTTCAAAAAGGTATGATTCTATTAATCCCAATCAATACTTATGAGAGGTGGAATGTCAAAATAATGGTTATGTTAGGTGTTGATAAAGGCATTTGGAATGGTAATGGAATAAGAAGAGGTTGCATAATCTTCATAGAATATAATAGGAGAACTTGTGTCAAAGCTAAAGTAATGCTCCTAAAAAACTATGGAAGGGTCACAAATATATTCAAATTGATCTAAAAGGCATGTGTAATGAGTGTTGTAATAACCACAAATGTATTCTAATTCTAAAGTTTGATTCTGACTAAAAGGACTCTAAATCCATTATTGAGATTGATGTTGATTCTGCTTCTGATGCTAAAGCTAATGTTGGTTCAAGAATAAAACCTAACTTCAATGTTAATTCTTCATTTGGTTTGGATGTTTTTATAATGATGTCTTTTTGAATGTTTGGTATTGGACAATAATGGCTTGTGATGGCATAATGGGCTCCACAGAGATTGGTTTTTCAAAGTGATACTCCTCAATGAGGGTAAAAGGTCAAGAGATAACTCAGTAGAGACTGGCTTGTCAAAAGAAGTCTCTTGAAGAATAAGATAATGTTTGAGGTAATGATTTTTCCAAAGGTAGTTATAATCATTAATAAATGACTTAGTAAATATTGGCTCATCAGAGTGAGACTCCTTGATAATAGGTATAATGACAAAAGGTGATTCATCATAGGTTGACCTATCACAAATAGGTGGTTTAATAAAAACACTAGGGATTGGTTGGTTTTCTTGGCTTTAGTTTACAATCAATTGTAAAATACTAGTTTTGAATATATTTTGGTCTTCAAAGGATTGACTCAGTTGAGGATGTACTGATTAGTTGAGGTTGTGGATAGATAATTGGTAGGGTTTTATAAAGTGGGGAATGGTTGGTAATGTTTAGGAGTTGGATAATGATAGGCTTAAAAAAGGTTGGATCCTAGCCTAGGAAGTAACTATAACCCATCAAATTATGGGTTCACAAGTTTGTTGGGATAACGAGCTACCATACTTGGAATATCTTGGAATGGTAATGGTAGGAAATTTCAAATCTTGGTTTCTCACACAAGCCAAAGGATAATGTTTTGGTATAGAAATGGTAGGGCATTGTGAATCTTGGTTGCTTACAAAATCCAAAGGATTAGGTCTTAGTATAGAAATGGTAGGTCATTTTGGAGCTTAGTGGCTTGCAAAAGCCAAAGGAAGAGGTCCTGAGATGGTAATCCTTGGATGATATGGATCTTATTTGCTAACATAATCTAAAGGAGGGTTAATGGTATAGGTGGGGGATTGGATACCATGAGAAATGAGAGGGTGAAAATCATAGGTTAATCGACATAAAGAATATACCACTGAACATGGTGTTTAGCTTTGATCCCCAAATTGAGTATTACAAGGGAAATAAGGATATATCTCATAAACAACATCATCCCAGTAGGGGTATTGAACAAATTCATTGTGTGTGACCATGTTATCATAGGTAAAATTGTATATGGATCTACTATGATTGTAATGATCCATATCAAAATTAATGGTGGATGTTTAATAAAAAGGCTTAGAGTTATACAAACTTTAAAAAACAATGTCCAAAGGAGAAATGGTCCAAACATATTCTATCTTGGTATAAAAATTAGATTTGTATCTCTAAAAAGGTTCGTGTTAAAATTTTTATATAAAATAGTCTAATGTCATATTTATAACGTCAAATGGCTCATATAAAAGGTCAAGTGGTTAAATAAAAATGAAATGCCAAACTCTAGGTATAAATCATTCTAAACAAGTCTAATCTAAATAAAAAAAAGTTACTAGTTATTTTGGAAAAACAAGGCATAAAATCTAGGCTCGTAACATGTATGTGCTAGGTCTTTTAGAAAAAGCACAAAAGTTAGACTTAAAAAAAACAAGGTATGATATTTAATCTAAAAATTCTGAAACACTTTGGCATAAACTAGGCACTCAGATATAAACATGAAATTGGTCAATTGGTATAAGGTATGAAATAATAGTCATATGGGAGATAGACTATTTTTTTCAAATTGAGGCATAAATAATGTTTTTAAATTGATTAAAGAATTAACCTAAGTTAGACAACCCAAAAGAGAAAGATAGATGTCTAGTTGAAAACTGCATAATATAGGTAAAAATCATTTAATGGTTGGATTCAAACTTCTCAAGGTTAATTAAAAACTCAATGTATAAAATTAAGCTTCTAAAAATAAACAAGCTAGATAAAATTGGATGGCATAATGACAATAAGTATAGATCCAAAATACACATGTAGTTTTGGTTTCAAAAATTTGGCACAAGGCAAGAAGTCATTGAAACAATTTGAGTAACGTAATGATGTTATCACACTCTAAAGATATGAAAAATGGTTTGTTTTAAGACTCTAAGGCACAAAACTTGAAATGGATTGGGCATCATAACATTACCCTTTCCAATCATGTGACACCCACATAAAGATATGTCAAAAGACTAAGGTAAAAGGCATGATGCCAAATGGATAGTGTAATGCCTCCTCAAATAATGGAGTGATGTATAAATAATACTCATTTTTATGTGGAAATACAAATAAATATTTAGACTCAAAACCATGCAAGAAAGGATAAAATGACACAAACACCTAAGTGTAACATCCTAAATCCTTAAACTGAAAAAGTTGAATAATACTGTTAAATTCCATAAATATACTCAATCTTGGAAGGATTTTAAGTGTTAATCCAAAAACAAAATCACATTAAAAGTAGGGTTTTTAGTCCCCCTCTTCTCCCAAGAGTTTTTACTATGATATGGAACTTTAGACTACTTGCCCTGCATCAATAGTATATCCATGGTAAGTGGGGTTTTGTCTAAAACTATAGGTTTTATGCATCTAGATGGTCTTAAGTGTGGTTAAAAATAGAGATTAAATCATGTAAATTTATTTCATACTAGTTAACTTACTATGCAAGGGTCTATTCCTTTGCATAGAAATTCCATCCATGTACTTTTTAGTGGAATCCCTTGGTTATCAAGATCTAACTTGGGTTTTCATTATGAATAGAGAGACTAGCCACTCAGTCCCTTGGAAATCATAGTATATATGTAGTGATTTATATACACATCCATGAAATCGGGTTGGTACAATGCTAGGAGATGAAACCCTAGTTCAATTCACCCATAGATAACTTGTGAGGGAGAAGCGATCTCCCACTCACAAGCCAAAATGTATGCAAATAAAAGACAAGTGAAAAGACTTTAGGGATGAATTTGGATCACCCAAACCATATAGATTTGGGGGGGACTTAATGACATTATTTTCATACTTTTGGACTAAAGCAATAAAGGTAAATAATGATCACTTTTGGTCACCTAAGTTACTTAAAGTGGATGGGGAGAGAACATACACACATTAATCATTTTGCTAAAATAAACAACTTCAACAAAGAAGTAATGAAAATGAAACTCTTAAGAACATTTATCTAGTGTAAGAGTTCATTTTAATCATGAAAAAAAGATGTGTTGTGAATTTTGATCCCCTTGGCATTTGTTATTGAAAACTTTAAACAAAACAAAAAAGACTTAAGTGAAAATATTTTAAACACCAAATTTAGATGTTCGTTTTGTAACTTAGAGTGTTTATAAGTGTTTTATCTTGGCCTTTGGGTCTTGGAAAATATGTTAGGGGTTTTATTTGTTTTCTAGAAAAAATTATATTCCTACAAGTTAGATCAATAAGACACAAAAATTAATATTAATCTATGAAAACCTACAAGTAACAAGTTAGAAGCTTAAAAATAAAATTGAACACATAAAACATAAAAACTAGCAGTCAGTGTTTGATCATAACTTATAAAATATGCACTAATTTATTAGGAAATATTTGGAGGTTGTTGATAGGTGTAAGGTACAACTCTCTAAAAAAATTTAAAAATAAAAATAAATAAAAAATAAGTTATTAGCTCTGTACCAACTATTTTTAATCAAAAAATAGAAAACAAAAGTGATAGTTACTAAAATGATCATAAATGCTAAAATATAAAGAATTTTGTTTTGAAATTTTTAGAGAATATTAATAAAATAATGACATATATTATTAAAAAACATTATAAAAAAATATTTAATACATAAAATTTTATTAATTCTTTATGGTCCATTTTTACTTTAGCAAAGCAAAAAGAAAAACAAAATTAAAAACTATGAACAAAATAATTTTATAGGGTGCGCATCTATGAAGAGTCCCACTGGAAGTGCCATTATGTGAACAAGGAATCCAATAAGAGAGGTTAATAATATGTTATTTCAAGTAATAAAACTCAAATATAAGCACATTAACACTTACATTCCAAGCCTAGAACTTAAGGAGAGTTTAAAAATAAAACCAAATGAAAATCACAACTAAAACATAAAAGACAATAAATATTTTACCTTCTTTGGGATCTCCAAATGATTTGTTGAGTGGATTTGTCATCTTGTGCATCAAATAATATTTGTAAAATTAAGCTTGTTAGCTCCTTCTATCCTTGAAACCATTGGCTTTGATATGGCTTGATGTAGCTTGGCTCAAAATTTTGGCATTATAACATTGCTTGCAACAAAATAACTTATGTCTCTCTCCAAATTATAATATAAATTTGACTTATGAGAGCTTGAAAATGAATAGTCATGGAATTGTATTTATAGCCCAAGGATTTAACTCCAACCCAAGGTAAGTCAAGGTGGAGTTTAAACATGGAATGGGTTCAAACCTAACCTAGGTGAGTTAAATATAACCCTAGTAGAGTTAATAGTTGTCAAGTAATTATGATTTTAAATGAATAAGAACGGGTCTCCAAAATAGATATTATAGAATATTTTTAAAGAGATTGAAAACTCATAAAAGTAATGATGAAAGGCTAGGATGTTTTGAATTTTTGAATTTCTTTTTTTAGTTATTCAATAATTACACATGGATAATTCAACTACACATTTAACTTGGTTTAACTTGTTAATTAATTCTAATTAATAATTTTAGCATTTCCAAGATTTGATTTTAAGTGTGCAAGTGCCCCACTTAATAGGTCCATAGGCCCAACTAACTATTGTGATGACACAAGGTGATTAGGGATGAATCTATGAGAGGTTATTGTTGCATACGATAGGATACCCCAATTAAGGATGTCTCAACATTATTTTAAGCTTTAACAAATGATGCAAAAACAAATTTGGGATGTTCAATTATTCTTAGGCTTAATTTGCATGGTTGGTAGGAATCATCCTGAAGTCTAGTTGGAATTTAGTTATGTCTAGTTTTAGGTGTCTACACTATGATCCTTCTAGTGTTCACACAAATTCATTCTACATTTTATCTCATTATTCATGTGTCTATTTAAACTCAAGTCTTAGAAGTTTAGAGAAGTGATTGTATAGGATGTGTCAAATTCGATCACTATATTGAGGATTGATTTAATTGAGAAAGCCATTGAAAATACAACCATGTAGAAATAGAAATTCAAACATAAGAATTTCTATATTCAAATATTGTGTTTGAATGTTTGAATCCTAATATGTGATTATTGTATTGAGAATTTTGATTTAATTGAGAATGTCATTGAAAATACAACCAATTAATTTTACTTTAATTAAGAATGCCACTAAAATTTTAGCAAAAATATGACCATGTAGAAATAGGAATATAAAAATAGGCTTTGAATGTATGAATCCTAATATCCACATCTGGCTACTTTTTATAATTTGGATTTTTAAGGTGAAAAAATTCTAATATCCACATCTGCATTTTATACTTAAGATTTATTAGGTTTTTAACATAATTTTACTTTTTTATTACCTATGACAATAGGTACTTGGTAGTATAATATTCACATTATAGAGATGTTTTTTCAATTTTAACTAGTAGGAAGGTTTTATAAGACTAAGTGGTTGATAAATTTAAATTTTAGCACCATAAGTTTTGGAATATTCCTCTAGGGTCTTATGAGGGAATATTAATTTTTTTGTATATTTTTTTGGTTCTTCTACCATTTTATAAAATGGAATTGAGTATACAAGTAATAATAAATACCCGATGTAAGTGGTGCATCACCACATTACATTCTCATATAAGAAATATATCACTCTTGTGCAAATGCAAAGAGTTTTAAGTTATTAATAATGAATTCCACAGATACCTCTCACCTTTTAGTTATATTTCCCTCTTGCCTTTCTCTTTTTGGTATAAGACAAATTATTAACCTTTGGTTAAATACTTCAAGTATGGGAAATAAAAAATAAAATAATGTATCTCATATTATACATACGCATCTTGTGTGTGCTTTATCTATGTACCTAGAGCTTTGCCATCCAAGGAATAAATTTGATGGCCATATGAATGCATTTTCATTTTTTTATTGTAAAATACATTCATATTTTTGGTTAAACCATATCAAATGCAAAGGTGAAATTTGGACAGGATGTCTATTAAACAAGGATATTAAATAATTACATTTATCCTCTACTAAAATTTAAAGCAATTATTGGATAAGTATAAATAACTAAATATGTTTATTTCATCATTCCTTGTTTATCATTATGATTTCTCCATCCACCATAAGATTATACTTGTTTACATACTTTGATTACTCTCTCACCAAATATAATGTAGCTTCTACAATATCCTTTGCTTTAAGGGTGACTTCCTTTAAGTTGGATGTGAGTTTATAAAAGGATTCACATTTATTTTCTCCTCTTCCCATGAATTATTTTATATAAGATTGATTATCAGATTTGTACAAACTAATAAGGATAAATACAAATTACTTTGACACCATATTTTTCATGGAGGGGGGATTTCTCACCTAGTGTTGTTGATAAAATCTAGGGTCCTTACTTTTTTGGTCCCATGGATTTTATAATTATTTTGTTTTATTAAATTTTAGGTGAAAAATTATAGAATTACATGTGAGCCAAAAAATATCATCTAAGATGTCACTTGGACCCAAAAAAAATGCTCTAAACTGGCTAACTTCTATTTTATATAAAATGATTCACTCTTTCACTTCATGTGACTATTTCAACTCTATTACCAGTCTTGTAGTAAAAATGGGACCAATGATCAATATAGAATGTGACATGTTATGCATGTAGATATTTAAAATTTTGAGATAATTTAAAGGACTATGAATAAAACTAACTAAAAAAATTATCTTTATTAAATTTTAGGCTTAAAATTTTCAAAACTTGTCTTTAAACTTTTTATGTTATCATCACAAACTCTTCTTGGTAGGCTATTTCATTTCTATGCCTTTTGACAGAACCCACTTTGGCCCTTATTTATATCTACCCTCTACTCTTCTCTTCACACTCTATGTTCTTACACACTATTTCCATGGAAAATATTTTACAATTGTTGTATGTAAACCACTAATTTTTCATTTCTACATGGATCTTAAGAATTTATTTTATATTTTTAGGGTTGTGTATTTAGGGTCATTTAGTTTATTTTTTGTAAGAATGTCTATGAATATATATGGGCTCACAAGGAAACATTGATAAATATTTTCCATACTTGTAATTGCACTACACATCTTATCTTCTACATTGCTCTTATTATTTCGAAGTTTGCTTGAATGGATGTTAATGGAAATGTAAGGCCAACTTTGGGTATGCTCTTTTGTAATGTTTGGGCTACATGAATAACTATGCAAACATGTCTATATTTGTATTCTCTTTTCCCTTAAAAAGAGGGCTACATTAAAAGGTATGCCATCTTAATAATAATAATAATAATAATAATAATAATAATAATAATAATAATAATAATAATAATAATAATAATAATAATAATAATAATAATAATAATAATAATAATAATAATAATAATCATTCTATGATGCAACTTTATGGTACTTGGTATGCATTATCTAGGACTAAATTTGAAGGATGTTGGATTGAAAACATCATGGTATGGTATAGCTAGTTTTTTAAATCTTGCTTATTGTTACAACATGGTCCACATTTAATGCAGGTTAATCTGAAAGATGATCTTTAATATTGACGATAAAGAAATTTAAAGAGGTCAGAGAAAAACTTGTGCTGATTCTACTGGATTATAGATTTATTGTTTAACCCTACTATAATTTATATTATTTTACTTGAATCTATTTTTTATTATTACATAAAATTATCTTTAAAATTAAAATAAAATTGGCCATCTTTTCTAATCTTCATTTTGGTTTTTTCACAAATCTTATGCATTAGAACTTAGACAAGATCATAATTTCACTAGTTTTTGCATTCACCTGGATGAGTTGGTGTTGAGAGAGAAATTTGAATGGACGCTAGAACTTAGACAAGACCATAATTGCACCATTTTTTGCATTCACCTAGATGAGTTAGTGTTGAGAGAGAAATCTAAATGGACAAGACTGACATAAATAAGTAATGCATAGTAGGTGAAGATCTTTCTCTCCTTACTTATGCTATTGTCTTTCCTATGTTCACACAAATTCATCCTACATTTTCTCTAATTATTCATGTGCCTCTTTAAACTAAATTCTTAAATAATTTTGGAGAAGTGATACAATAAGATGTGTCAAATGTGATCACTATATTGAGGATCAAATTAATTTAGAGTGCCATTGAAAAAACAATCATGTAAAAATAGGAATTTAAACATAATAATTTACATTTCTAAACATAGTTTCTAAATTTTTGAATCCTAATATGTGATCACTATATTGAATATTTCACTTTAATTAAAAATGTTAGTGAAAAGATGACCATAGAGAAATAATAATATAAAACATAGTCTTTGATTGTATGAATCCTAATGTCTACATCTACCTTATTTTTATAATTTATATTTTTTAAAGTGAAAATATCCTAATATCCAAATTTGTGTTATATATATATATATATTAAAAACCTATATATATATATATATATATAGGTTTTTAATATATATATATATATATATATATATAGGTTTTTAACATAAATAATTTTTCAATTTTAACCATTACAAAACTTTTATAAGGATTTTTGAAGTCAATAATTAGGTTTTTGTAGCTTTGCATTGATGAGCCCTTAAGCACCTCTACCACACTATCGATTACCATAAATTTAGGTAGGATATTGATTTTTTCACATTTATTACTGATTTTGATCAATGATTTGGCCTCTGGGAATTAACCTATTTTAAATGACCACTACCTCCCTCTTTTCATTTACAGATGTAGAGAATGATGTAGTGAGTGAGCACAACTATAGCCCCAAAGTAGGTGAGGAAATTTGTCCCAAAAGTCTTCCACTAGGTAATGTTGATGATTCTAACTCTCTGTTACCTGATGTTGCTTTGGATATACCTAAATTTGATAAAGCCTATCATTTATTTAAATTTTTTAATTTGATTGCTCACTTTATTAGTAAAGTTCCCCCTGAGAGCCTTTTGAAGCAATGGGTTCATAACTATTGGCAAGGCCATGGTGTGAAACTAGGAGTCCAAAACCTTACCAAGGGATGTTTTTTTGTTTCAATTTTCAAACCCAGAGCTCTATAAAGCCATTTTTAACTATGGGCCTTGGTTTATTCACAACACTTTGGTTGTCTTTTCTCACTAGACTCAGTATTTTCAAGTCTTAGATAAAGCAAAGTTAAAATTCCCTATTTGGGTTGAATTTCCTGGCTTACCTCTCCCCTTATGGTGTTTTATTGACCAAATCATACAACCCATAAGACACTTCATGTGCCATGATCAAACCAATTTATTTATGGTTTGTCCCCAAAAGAGGGTTTATTTTGAAGTGAATTTATCCTAAGTTTTTAAAGATTATATTGATATACAAATTAGCACTAACCATTTTTCTTAGTGTGTTTTGTATATCAATCTCCTTAATACTTGATTTTTGTACTATTCCTCAAAACATATGATCCAAGAATATCCTCTGATGGTGCATGCACCCCCTAATCCTTAGGAAAAGGGTGTATCTAAAGCCAAAATGTAGAATGGCAATAATGATGGTTAGACTACCATCACCCAAAAAAAACTCTTCCAAAGGTGGTGGTAGGCCACAAAATTCTTACAAATATGTTGAAAATAAGTAAACCTCAACTTCTACTAGAAAAAATATTTTGCCTAATAAATATTCTCCTCCACTTATGCATAATCTGTAAGTAGTGGTCTCTCTAGTTGAGATACCACCCTCAGTGCCACCATCACAACCCTCTCCTAAGGTGAGTGTTCTAGAGGAATAATGAATTTTGGTCACCTTGGAATGTAAAATAGTGTTTTGACACTCTCACAACCCTTATCCATCTCCCAAGGAGGAAAAATATATGGCACATAAGTAAAAACCATTTAGAATCAATGATTTCTTGCCCAAAAAATCCATGTTTTATTGGTTTACTATGCTAGAAGATCTCATAGAGGAGAATGACATGCACCTCAATAATGCCCAATGATTGTTTCCTCTTGGAATGTTCTAAACTTTACTGATATATTGCATAAGTATATAGTCAGGAGTAGTTTTTAGCTCTTTAGCACCATGAAATATCTTTTTTTGTAAGAGATCAAAATTTCTAGCTTATTACTACAAAATGTAATATAAATAATCTGGCTTGGAGCCATATGTCAGGCTATTAGGAATGAATTTGTGCATGGTGGGGATATCACTTTTTTGGCTTTAGAGCTTACTCAAAATATTATTTCTTGGGGCTCAGAACCCACCCATTAGGTGGTGTGGACCCTTTTTGAATTTAATAAAAACATCATTGGGTTGGTTAATTTGTATGCTTATATTGATGCTGTGAAATAGGCTACCTTATGGAGGTGGTTGGCCAAATCAATTTTAGATGAGCATTGGATCCTCTATGGTGATTTTAACATGGTGGAATCAACTAAGGATAAATAAGAACACCTTTCAATGTAGTGGCACATTAGTGAACATGAATCCTAATTTTATATTCAAAATAAAATCAAGGTGTCTAATCCTAATCATCACTAGATAAAAACTTTAGACTCTCCCTAGTTTACCTAGTCCAACTTCCAATAGGGAGAAGATAGGGTGCTTCAGTGGCTTAACTAAACCTTGATGGCTGAGCAAGATCTTTTATTTTTTGCCTCAATCCATGACATGCCAATATCAATCATCCTTGTTGCTTTTTTATTATGTCATCACCCTATTTGATTTAATATTGAGTGGACCACACCTCAAGTTAAGCCTTCATCCACTCAATTTTATCTCAATACTAGTCAATTCAAGTATGAAATAATAGTGGGGCATATCTTCCAAATTTATAACTAGTTTTTCAGCTAGAGGGAGATACTGGTTGGATTTATTGGTGGTCAGATGTTCTTGCTCATTCTTCCACCTTTTTTTAGATCTATGTCAAATAAGTGACTTATTTTAGATGGCATATACATAATGCTACAAATTGTGAATATATCTAAGTTTCATAGGAACTAGAGAAATTGCATTTCAATGTTCACCTCCAAACTCAAGTGGCACATTAGAGACATAATTTCTAAATTGAGGAAACTCACAAGGCTAAAGGAACTCAACTGTGAGCTCATATGCACTAGTTAAAATTTGAAGACAAAGTCTCTAGGGATTTTTTTGCCCTTATCCATTCTAGGAGAGCTATTGATAGAATCAAATATGTCAAGGAAGGAAACAATTGGATTACCAAACTTCTTAACATTCTACAAGCTTTTGTTAATAATTACCATGGTGTTTTCATAGCACAAGCTTCTTCTCTAGAATGTGAGGTAACTCTCTATCAATGCCTCTAGGTGGTGCCCTACAAAGTTTACAATTCTCAAAGAGTAGCCTGTGATAGGCCCTTATCTCTCAGTGAACTCTATGAGGTGATTAAGTAGATACAAGTTGATAAAGATTTAGGAATTGATGGTTTCCCATGTGATTTATAGAAAACCCTTTGGGATACTATTGGTCCTAATCTTCATCAATTTTATTCTAAATCTATTCTAACCAACTCTTTTGGATCCCTTATAAGCTAGGGTAATATCAAGTTTATTCACAAGGCTGGTGATCTTGAAATTATCACCAACTGGAGGCCTATTAATTTTCTCAATGTCTCTTATAAAATTATTACTAAGGATTTAGCCCTCAGGGTCAAGAACATTATCCCTTTAATTGTAAGGAGTGAGCAAACCAATTTTAGTGAGAATAGATTTATTTTGAACAATGTCATTGCCATTTAAAAAGGTATAGAATGGGCTTGACTTTCTAATCAAAAGGCTCTATTTTGCAAGATTGATTTTGAGAAATTTATGATCATATTGAGTGGATATTCATTCTAGCTATGTTTTAAGCCCTTAGTTTTGGTCCCAAATTTGTGTAGACATCTAATTTCTAACACCATTCATATTGAAATTATCAATCTTACGCGAATTACACTCAATTGCATAATTTAGGCCAAAATCACTTAAACACACTAAATGATTTGAGCTTGTCATATATAAGTGAAGATTTAGGCTAATGTATCCCTAAATAGGGAAATACATTTCATGTGATTCCTAACTTTTCTTAAATCATTTAGATTCAAAATACTGTTTTTGTATTTTGGTGTTTTGGATCATTCTTTTCTTCTAATTCATTAGTACATGTCACATACCTTGGTTATTTTGTGTCAGCAACATCCTAAATGGGATCACGATCTATGAATAACTAACATCACCTTATAATTCTTCATGAGCCAAATTAAAACCTAGCAATATGACTTTCTAATCAGTTTGATTAATTGTGCACCATTTTTCAAAGAATTGCACTAAAATTGATTAATATTACCTAGGCAAATTAAACCAAATTATGAGCTTACGTAAGAATTACATGGAGAAATTGAATATTTCTTTATTGAAAATTTGTTCTAAATATATGCATCACCTAATGACATGATCAATGGGGTGGCATCCTTAATCCATAAATGCAACAAATATCAGGGTTATGGGCACCTATGCCTAATCAATGCCTCTTCCTCCTAAATATTTATGATTATATTTATGGATTTTAATTACATAATTGGATTAATTCATAGCCACACATCTTGATCTTGAGATGCGCTATCATGGTTGATCCTGACCCATTTGAAAAATCTATGAATAGAAGGCCTCTCACTCACATTTTTAAACTTAAATTGTGTAAACTTATAATGCAGGATTATCTCCACAAGCTTTCTTTGTGTTGATTATTGTGTTTTATTTGCAATAGGATAGATTCATTTGATAGGCATATTAGTGATTTCATATCATGATCCTAGATTATGCATGGTGATCTTGAGATGATGGAGGAGCTTGGCATACATTGTTGACAAAGACAAGAACACCAAATCAAGGGGAAAAACACACTTGGAGCTGATTTTGGATGGTGGAACACTTTTGGGAAGGTAATAGGTATATGTGATTTCTTTCAATTACTTCTTATTGTCATTTTCAAATCTCATTGAATAGTTTGGCCTAGATTGTTAGTTCTTATGCATTCTTTTATGTTTTTCATGACTAATGCTTGAACTAATCCTCTTTGTAATCCAACACTAAATTTTTACACACCCAATGGGACCATAACATCTATTCAAGCAAGGAGGACACTCTGGAAATCTTATTTTTATATTAAAGTCATTAAAAATTTCTTTAACATCAAATTTTATGCTCATTTTCTAATGTTTTTAACATTTTTTATACACACACAAGTCACATAATGATTGACATTGGTTCTGAGTGATTGGCATTGGTCAAGGCCAACTAGCATTAGTTGGGTTACATGAAAAATGGATAAAAAATTTGAATTTTAAATCTTTTTTCAAAGTTATATTTCTTAATTTAAGTGTTTATGTCTCTGGTCTAAACATATTTTCTGATACAAAACCTTTTATTTTGGAAATCTTATCCTAACTAGTCTAACAAGTGTTTTTTGTCTAAATATTTTCCTACATTTGGATTCATAGGTGACCATTATCAATCATTTTTAATTGATCATGGTTAAGTTATAACTAACATCAGTCTTGTAGAAATTGGTATTGGTCAATAATGATTGGCATCGGTCTTTGTGTTTTTAAAATAGAGAAAACTCGTGAGCATGTTTTTAAAAAGTGTTTGCCTCAAACTCAATTGTGCTTCAAAGCTAAACAAGAATGTATATTTTTAATTGCAAGACCTATGAGTAAAAGTGTTTATTTGAGCATAATTATATATTTTAACCTTCCCTTTGGCGTTTAAAAGGAATTAAGAACCTTCTTTTTAGTGTTTAAAAGGAACTAAATGGTTTGATTAAATGTTTTAGTAGATATTTTTCAAATTTTTTGCAAACTAAGGCCAAGGGGACAAGAAATTCACTTCACATTTCAATTTGTTTTTATAAAACTTAAATTTCACTAAAAAGTTCAAATTTTTTGAAGTTATTTTATGTAATTCATCTATCACTTTATTGTTAGATTTTTTAAGCAAGAAGAATTGCACGTGTATGCTCTCCTCCCATCCCCTATAGAAAACTCAAGTTACCAAAAGCACATTTTCATTATAATTACTGCTTTGTCTAAGGAATAAAAAGGAAGTTGTCTAGTCTCTCCCCAAAACTCATATAGTTTGGGTGATCTAAAAATAACCCTAAAGCCTTTTTACTTAGATTTTATTTCATGTAATTTGGCTTGTGACGAGATGTCATTACCTCCCATGGGTTCTCTATGGAAGCATTGACCTAGGGATTCATCTCATAATAGCGTTTTAACCCTACTCCATGATAGGGTATACAAATTAAGGTACGCATACCATGAGAGCTAGGGGGTTGAGTGGCTAACCTCTCCTTTCATAATAAAATCCCAAGTCAGGTTTGGTTAATCAAGGGATTCCACTAAGTAGTCAACAAATTGAATCACCATGAAAAGGAATATACCCTTGCATGATAAGTTAATCAGGATGAACTCAATTGATGTGTTACATCTCTTATGTTAATCACACTTAGGACCATCTAGATGGTCATAAATTGTAAGTTTTAGAAATCCCCACTTATCATAGAGTATTGTTGATGCAGGGTGTACCCAAAGGTCTATGTCACTATATTATCACTTGGAAGAAGGGGGTGTAAAATACCATACTAATTAATGCACTTTTATTTTGGATGAACACTTAAAATTCCTTCTAAGTATATGCATATGATGGATTTCAATAATACAAAGTAAACCTTGTCAATTTAGGGTTTAAGATAATTACTTAATTGCATTTATATTTGGTCTTATCTTACTTGGTCTTGATTTGAGTCAAAACTTTCTTGTAAACACATGTCATAACCAAAAAAATTATCCACAATTTCTTGAACAAGGAGGTGTTACGCTATCCATGTTAAAATCATCTTTGCCTTATTTAAATTTGTCATCTTAAACATTGTGTTTATCATATCATCTAATTGGTGTAGGTATGCCTCCCATTTGATTCTAGACCACTTTCCAAAAATATTTAAGTCCTTTATTGATAGTTCAAATTTAAAATTTCACCTTTCTAAGTTCTAGAGGTTGATGTGTTAATTGGGTTTGCCATTTGCACTTGACTTGAGAAAACTTGGGTTTAATTTCCCATTTAGATTGAAGGACATTTATAAACTCATTATCATCTCATCATTATGAACTTGGGTCATCAAGTGTATCACTCATGCTCCAAGTTATAGAAAAATTTTATACTACCATTCCTATTACCATGTGGTGCTATTGTGTTACCCATTTAGTTCTAATTTTATACATACGAATTATTTCATGCTTTGACATCAAGTTTTTTTGGTTTATATTGTCTCCTTCCTAATCCAAAGGGATTTATTCTAGTTTCCTAGTAACAACTCATCAAATTTTAACTAGCCTCTAGAGTATTGATGTATCTCAAAATTTTATGTTTTAGTGTACTAGTTACACTCTAGGCTTTTTGAGTTATCATACCTTATTCTAATTCATAAGATTTCAATCTACCCAAGGTTGAGTAAATTCATGAACATCATTATTCCAATTGTGTGTGATACTATACCACCCTCCCTTTTATTACAGTTTCTTTAGTACCTTGTCACCTTGTTTAAATGTTTACCAAACATTTTCCAAATCTTAAGAAACATAGAGAATAGTCTTTTTGAGCATGATGTTGAGGTATACTCGTAATAGGGTCTATTGTGGCCCTAGTTATGAAGAAGATAATTTTTATGGTAGACATGAGCACTTCATCTTATTTGGGGATTTTCCCCTTTTCGAGCCTATTTATTGAATACCAATCAAATCCATGCTGATTATTGTATATCATCCTTATATTTCCCCTTTGATTTGTGTACCACACTCAAAGGTTACCATTTTAGGATATCCTCATTTGATTTATATTCTACACTCAAAGGTTACCATTTTAGGTTATCCCCCTTAAACATTTTCAAGAAATAAAGCTCCACAACATTCCAAGGTTACCATTCTAGGCTATTCTCATTTAGCTTATGTGAGCATCAAGCTCTATAACACATGAAGGTTACCATTTTAGGACCTCTTCCTTTGGTTTATGTAAATAATGAAACTACGAAACATCCTATCATTACCATTATAGGCCCATCACCTATATGTATTGAACCTATTGTTGAATAAACTCCATTTTATGAACCTAATTTTGTTGATCTCTTATTCAATAGTCTAATTTTTGGAGATCCCATTATTAAACCTCAAACCATTGTTCACACTAAACCAATTGTTCCCCACTTTAGAAATTTTGTGTCGATCTTCAAGCCAAAAAAAAAAAACATTACCTCTTCAAGAGACATATTATGAGGACCAAAATGTGTTCCAAGTTGATATTTTGTAACTAATTATTAACCAAAATCATGATATTATTATTGAAACACCCATTTGTGATGATTTAACATGTGATGAGTTACATATTCATATTTTAACTATTTTTAAAGAGCCTCATCTCCTTGACAAGTGTTGGAGAGTTGTAAATGATGTCATGGTGATGTAATGAAAATGTCTTAGTGATTTTATGGAGTGCCTTGATAGCCTAAGTAGTAATGACAAAGTGTGTAATGTGTTTATCTTGGTATGCTTGGTTGATCTTCTATTTTGGCATGGTTAGAGATGTTTAGGGATGAGTATGGAGTATTGATCATGTAAAAAGGGTCTTCTAATAGGTTTAATATGATTGGAGAGTTTATGTACACAAATTGAATTCATATGGTAGTCCATAGTTTTCATCTAGATAGTTTGGGTCTAGAGGTAAAAACTCTGAGTAGGCAACTTAATGACATCATAATTGCC
Source organism: Torreya grandis (assembly GCA_037957365.1). Lineage (NCBI taxonomy): Eukaryota > Viridiplantae > Streptophyta > Pinopsida > Cupressales > Taxaceae > Torreya > Torreya grandis. The sequence continues at coordinate 3,079,699 of JARHVA010001326.1, forward strand.
ACATGTGGATGAGTCAAGGGAAGTTGGTCATATGGTTGTGATAAAATTAGTCCATAGTTATTATTCACTATATATAAATCCATGCATCAAAGTTTGGTCCAATATATGAGGGTGAAAAGTTGGGCTCCTAGGATTTTTGCTAATGTTTTCTCATACTTAGCCAAATTTGCAAAGTGGCAAGAACAACTAAGTAAGCATTTTGATGGTGGAATATCTCACACATGTGGATGTTTCAAGAAAATATGATAATATGGGTTTGTTTAGTTTTTAGACTAATTTATTTATGCTAAATTATATATCATTCACTAAGTCATGTCAAAAGATATGCATGTTCAAAGTTGGTCTCCCAAATAAGTTCTAAGCATAGTTGGTTCTGTGACAGAAGATTTTGAGAAGGCATTTTAATGGAAATATATCTCTCACATTCAAAGGTTATAATATTAATTTTTTTATATGGATGGATTCTTATATTTGAGGAGATCATATGGTCTAAAATTGATATTACACACCTAAGCACAAAAGAAGTTATTAAGATTAAAAGTAGGCTTTCTAGGCATATTGCAGTTAGTCCCCATACTTAGTCAATTTGCATGATGTTAAAGATATGGACCTAGTGGATATAAAAAGGATCAAAAGAGTTTGTATAGTGAAGATATATAGTGCACAACATTTTAAAGTGGTCAAAGTGTTCACTGGTTAATAGAGTTAAAGATCAGGACCAAATGAAGATCCAATAGTGTACGAGTGATCATATAGATCATTATCTAATGGTGTGTATTGATCAAGATGGTAAGAAGTGTTTGAGGTTTAAAAACTAAGAAAATTTACAATATTTATAATACTAGTATATAATAGTGAGTAGGTGTTCATATATATGGATTGAATGGTGAGCATTACTAGTTAAAGACCTGGTTGATCTATAGAAATCAACGGTACATGATAAGTCAACATTGCAAGATTGCACGAGATGAGGTCAAAGTAAATAAGGTTTAACATTTGAGCATTGGTTCCTGTGCATTAAATTTTATAAAATATCAATGGTGTGAGATTGATCAAAATCTAAGAGGACATGAGATGCGAGTATTGTGTTCAAGCTTTAACTATGGCCATTGCCATTTGAATATTTGATTTTGATAAGGGAAAAACTAGTGCTCAGTAATTTGTCCATATATTTTGATAGAAGATGAATTTTCTCATGTAGTAATAAAACAAGTGGTAGAAGAATCCAAGGAACATATGGAAATATAGATTTTTAGATCTGTAAGTGTGTAAAGACAAAGATATTCAGATTTAAAGTTGACTATGGTTTCATGCTTATTCTACAAATGACCCAAGAAGAATAATTGAGCTTATGTAGATGTTTTTTTGATGTTTCATATTGAATTGGATATTGAGGAGTGTTTTAGACTCCATAAGTATGCTTTGTGTGTATTATGAAGGATTGACCAATTGTGTGTTGTATGATTTTTTTTTTAGAAGATGACTGTGTGTTTGCTCATAAAGACTGTGTATATAGAGACGTGTTTTATCCATTTGTGCTTAATCTAAACGGTAATATGATGGTAATTGACACTTAAGGGTGACCTATAAATCATGTATAATGGTTCCATGCTTCTAAAAAAATTCCTATGTTCTTTATTTGTTTAGATAAGTGTCAAAGAGCTGAATGGGTATCCATAGGACCTAAAAGTGACTTAGGCCTATTTGAAATTAGATTGTGCTTAAATGTGACCCATGTGAGATGCCTTAAGGGTGAAGGCATGTATTTTGGATGATAAGGAAATATTTTGGTATTTTTAATTCATGGATGTTGTATAAATTTTGGAACTAAATGAGATGGTTTCTAGGCTTGTGAGTGAGACTTGGTGTGGAAGACTTTGTATATAAGAGAGACTTGTGCAAGGTAGATGTGAGATTTATGAAGTGAAGGATAGGTAATGTGCTTATTGGGTGAGTTAATAAGTAAAATAGTTTTTTGACTGTGTGTATGACATGTACATCATTTTCCTACTATCAAGATAGTGCTCTTACAATTTGAGGATATGTGAAGAGGTTTGAGTGTGCATGTGAGGACAGTTTGAGTGAATAAGAAAAGATTTTGTGACATGCTTATGTGAGAGGCCTATTTGAGATAGAGAGAGTTTGTGCATAGGGTAGAAAGTAGAGATCCATCATCAGGTGTTGAAGAAATAATTTCTAAGGTGGAGGTGTTCAAACGAGGATCTACATGACTTGGTCTTCCATTGGGGTAGTTTTTCCTTGTGAAATAGGTGTTTTAATAAATACCTTTGATTAGGAGGACATGATTAAGGTTTGTTGATCTAAAGGATTTGATCAGCCTCTTACTTGTAATTTCTTATAAGATAGTAGTTTATTTATGTTGTAGGCTTGAGAGTGGGTTTTATTCCCCATGAGGGTTTCCCATAAGAACTATGGGTTCTATGTGTATGCATTTAATGAATGATCTCTCTTGTTATTTTTATTTAATCAAATTGATATATGTTGATTGATTAATAGTTTAAAGGAATAAAATTGAACTTGAAATATCTAGGCTCATTGATTCACCCTCCTCCTTTTAGTTATTATACCTCTAATAATTGATATCAGAATGTGTCATTTGGTAAAGGCTTAATAGATTGAAGGTGATCCAACGTACATTGGCTAGTCAGAATGTGCAAGGTGGTTTCTCTACTAATCAAGCACTAATGTTCAATAGATCCAATTATGATTTTTGGAGTGATAGGATGATGACATATATTATGTCCCTAAGGTTTTATGTATGTTAATCTATTTTGGATGGTTATGTTGCTCCTGCTATTCCTCCATCTAGGGATCTAGACAAGAAGATATTTGAGAAATTTTTTAAGAAAATGAATGCCATCACTTGTGGTCCTACAAAGATTGAGTTCACCAAAGTAATCCATTGCACATCTACCAAGGAAATATGGGATAGATTGAAGATTTTTTTAAAGAGATTCAAAGGTCAATCTTGCTAAGTTATAGACTCACAAAAGGAAATTTGAAAGTCTCAAGATGGATGAAGAAGATACTATGGCATCCTTTCTACAAAGATTTGATGAGATTGTGAACATCATCAAAGGTCTTGGAGAGAACATTGAAGAGGATAATATTATTCAAAAGGTATTAAGATCCCTATCCCTCAAGTTTGATATGAAAGTATCTACTATAAAATAGAGTCATGACCTTGCTTAGTTTAAGATGGATCAATTGCATGGCACCCTTAATGCTTATGAGATGAGGACTAATGATGATATACCACCAAATAAGGAATCAACTTTTAAGACTAAAATGAAGACAAAAAAGAAGTTCCAAGGTAATAAAATCAAGGAGGATGACATTGTTGATATAAATGAGGATGAACTAATTGCTTTGATTTCAAGGAAAATAAGAATAGGTTCATGTAAGTATAAAGTAAGCTACCCCTCAAATACTTTAATTGTGGTGAGATAGAACATTTTGCTAAAAAATTCCCTCATAAGTATAAGAAGGATGATGATGATGAAGAGCATGATCAAGGTCATGATGATGGAAAGAGATATTTTAGGTCTAATAAATTAAAAAGAGATTCAAAATGTTTGACAACAAGAATAAGTACATCAAAGATATGAAGAGTCTATATACCAAATAACATTGTAGCTCATCAGATGAGAGTGAAGTTAGTGATTTAAAATAAGATCATGAAGATGATGGTCCTATTGAAGATGAATATATGTTCATGGTTGAGGAAGGAAGTTTCTCACATCAAGAGGAACCTACTTGGAGTGATTCAGATGATGATGAACATGAGGTGGACTATGAGACTACATTGATAAATGCTCATGAAGAACTGAAGATTGAGAAGAAGATCAATAAGAATATGAAATATAAACTTAAGGAATCTAAGGAACAATTCAATGTGTTTGAGGAAAAAATGGATGAAGACACCAAAGAGCATGAAGATATGGTCAAGCATCTCAGTTTTCAATTGGAAGTCCCATCTACAAGCCTAAAAGCTAAAGAAGATGAGTGATCAAGGTATGCTTCTAAGATTGTGTCTTTGAAATATGAATTAGAGAAGTTTACAAATAATTTAAAATCATTTTTCAAGTTTGATAAAAGTTATAATGATTTGGATGATATCTTAAAGAGTTAAAAGTCAACTAGTGATAGATATAGATTGGGTTTTAATGAAGAGCCCAAAGTTACATCTTAAGTTGATATGAATGTAAATAAGAGTAAGGTGGATCAACCTTTAAAGGCATATCATCAAACAAGGAATGAAGGTGTTGTCATAATGAATATAAAACATATTAGATAGCCAAATGCCATGAGGTATGAAAATTTTAGTGGTTACTGCTATAATTGTAATCAGTTTGGTCATAGAGCTAGAGAATGCAGAAGACCTATCAAGAATGAATTTTCATGGAACTATGATGGGGGGTCATCAGTTAAAAAGTGTAAGAAAGGTTGAGTGTTTCAACTATTATGATGTGGGACACTTTTTAAAAATTTGTCCATTTCAGGTAAGACAAGCTGATTTTCCTTTAAGAAATGTTGAGTGTTATAGTTGTTATGATAGCAGTCACATTGATAGGTTCTATAAGCAAAGGCATACAAGTCATAATAATTTTAATTAGGCTCTTATATTACATTGAATAAGACAAGTTAACTTATGGAGACCAAATGTGGTTAGTATGAGTTATGATTAGTTTGCAAGTCCAATTAATATGTTTGTTATGGTGGAGAATGCTTCAAAAGTTGAAGAGTGTCAAGGGCTCTCATTATCTGCTCATGTTGAGAATAAAGAGACCAAGCTTAAAGAGAAGATCAAGGTACTAGTTAAGGATACTCCTAAGATATATATAGATCTAAGTGAACATATTGATATTGTTGAGCAAGCATCATGCAAAGAACATCAATTGTCAATGCCTAGTAATGAGGTTACAAATTTCAATGAAGATTCTTCAGTTAAAAAGGTATGTCATGAATCTATGTTATCTCCATATGTTGTCAATTCTATCATAAAAGAGAATGAGAATGTTTTAATAGAGGACAAATTTATTTCTCTTAGGCCTAAGAATAAGAAGTATAATATGTCTTATAGATATAAGCTGATTCTAGTGTTTACTATAGATATGTGGGCCACTCCTGGTTTTACTCTAGTTTAGAGTATTATTGTGTAAAAGATGTCTCTGTCTATGCTTCTTAAAGAGACTCCTTTCAATGGAGAAGTAAGTGTTGCTATGGTGTTATTGAGATGATCCTCAAATACTATATTTGAGTGTTCTTAGCTGGAACATGTATATCCAGGTGGAAAATATGTTGAGGTGATGTCATGATGTTGATAACTATATATGGAGTAGTCTGTAAGGTCAAATTAAAGGTTACCAGATGGCATAATGAGATTGATGCAATATCAATATAATATTTTTGCATAGAAAGGTCTGTTGACCTTATTCTATCTTGATCTAGGTGGTCTTGTGATTTAAAGGTATGTTGAAGTCAATTTGGAGATTCTTATTAACTCTTGAGTTTCCCAATTTGTGCTTAAAAGCTTACTGGTCCTAAAATGGGTTATAGGAATTTAAGTTTATTGATGGTGTGAAAGCTCAAATCTTGGTCCAACAGTGATTATTGGTTATCTTTAGGTGTATAAAAAGTTTTAGAGGTAGACGTTGACTAGAATATGTTGTATTGACCTTGTTTGTTTTATGATTCTAAGGTTTTAGGCTCTATTAGAAAAGTGGTTTTCCGTATGAGCTAAGTTATAAGGATTATTAATATGTTGAATGGTTCAAATGGGTGGTTAAATAAAGATTCACATAGAATTGAATGTTTGTGGTTATCAAGTTATTTAAGTTTTGGCCTAATTGGAGGCCTAATAGGCTAGTTCATTTATGAAGGAAGTATGTTTTAGACATTGAGATAGTTATTTTCAATTGGTGTGTTTAAGGGGGCATATGAGATTGCTCTAGATATGAAGTTTCAAGTCCTAAAGATGTATCTAATGAAATATATGGGCTCTTCAAGTTCTAGGTAGGTCTACTAGACAGGCCTAGCATGAAGATTTGATGTTTTGGCTCAGTGTTTCCAAAAGATAAAGGTATATATGTTTTAAGGAGATTTATAAGGTTATTTTAAAGAATTTTTCTTGTTTTTTATGTGGCATGAAGTTCTGTTGGTGGTCCTTGAGGTGGTTTGATAGAGAAGGCTAGTAAGCCTATATGGTGGTTTCTCATGATGTATGGAGATCTAAAGATGATCAAGTGGTGAAATGTCTCAAATATATTAGGGGGAGTACCTCTCAGATTTTTTATTGGTTATTTCTCTTAGTTTTAGTTTTTTACATGTTCTTTCTTCATTAGTTGTAGTGCTTGGTTGAAGAATGTTAGTATGGAGCAAGAGGAAGTTGTCAAGGTAAGAAGAGACATGCTCAAGGTAAGGGAGAGTGTGTAATATATTTATAATATGGTATAATACTATTATTATTTTTCTTAGGTCCTAAGGATCAGATTTTTCCCACTTTTTCATTGTGTCAAAGGGGGAGAAAGTTCTTAGTGGGAGAGTGCTTGAAAAGAGAGAAGGAAGGTGAGTAGTTTATTATTATATATGATGGTTGTTGACATCAATGATAAAGGAGGATATTATTGGAGAGTTTTCAATGATTTCATGGTGATTTCATGGAGGTTTCCTAGTAGTGTATGAAGTTACTTGATACCCTAAGTAACAATGACAAAGTATGCAATGTGTTTATCCTAGTATGCTTGGTTGATCTTCCATTTTGGCATGGTTAGATATGTATAGGGATAAGTATGGAGTATCGATAATGTAAAATGGGTCATATAATAGGTTTTATATAATTGGAGAGATTGTGTGTACAAGTGGAATTCATATTTTAGTCCATATTTTTCATGTAGATAGTTTGGGTCCATGGTAGAAAATCTAAGTAGGTAGTTTGATGACATCATAATTTCCACGTGTAGATGAGTCAAGGGGAGTTGGTCATATGGTTGTGATCACATTAGTCCCTAGTTTTTATGTGATAGATATAAATTCATGTGTTGAATCATGGTCAAATATATTAGGGTGCAAAGTTGGGATCCCATGCTTTTTAACAATGGTTTCTCATACTTAGCCAAATTCGCAAAGTGGCAAGAAAAGTTGAGTAAGAATTTTGATGGTGGCATATCTCACACATGTGGAAATTTTAGGAAAAGGTGGTAATATGGGTTTGTTTAATTTTTATCCTATTTTATTTAATATAATTTTTAGATCATGCATTGAATCACGTCAAAAGATATGCATGTTCAAAGTTGGTCTCCTAGATAAGTTCTAAGCATAGTTGGCTTTGTGATAGAAGATTTTGAGAAGGCATTTTAATGGTGATATATCTTGAATATATGAAGGTTCCAAGAGTAGTTTTTTATATATATGGAGCCTAAATTTTAAATCCTATGTCTAAGTACAGAAGTTATTAAGGTTCAAAGTAAGCTTTCCAAGCATATTGCAGTTGGTCCCCATACATCGTCAATTTGCATGATGTTAAATATCTTGACCTAGTGGAGATATAATAACTCATGAGAGTTTGTATAGTGAAGATATATGATGTGCATCAAGTCAAAGTGGTCAAAGTGCTCACTAGTTAATAGAGTTAAATATCAAGACCAAACGAATATCCAATGATGCACGAGCAATCTTACATATCATGATCTAATGGTGCACATTGATCAAGATGGTAATAAGTGTTCAAGGTTTAATGAATAAGAAAAGGTACAAGATAAGGATCTAATGGAAATCATTTATTCATACATATTGATTGAATGGTGAGAATTTATAGTTAAAGACCTAGTTGATCTATAGAAATTGATAGTGTGTGATAAGTCAACATTGCAAGATTACAGAAGATGAGGTCAAAGTAACCAAAGTTTAACATTTGAGCACTAGTGATTATACATTAAATTTTATAGAAGATCGATGGTGTGATATTTATTAAAATCTAAGAGGACATGAGATGCAAGTATTGTGTTTGAGGTTTAACTATGACTATCCATATATTTTGACAAAATATAATTTTGATCATACAATAAAAATAAAAGTGATAGAGGAATCTAAGTTGCATTTATAAATATGGATTTGAAGACCTATAAGTGTGCCCAAATAAAGATATTGAGCTTCAAAGTTGACTATGGTTTTGTCCTTGTTCTACAAGTGACTCGAGAAGAGTAATTGAGCTTATGTAGATGTTGTTTCGATGTTCATGGTGAATTGGATATTGAGGAGTGTTGTAGAATCCATAAGGATGTTCTGTGTGCATTATGAAGGATTGACCATCATTATTTGTATGAACAAAGGCTTAGAAGGTGACTATGTGTTCACTCATAAAGACTGTGTATATAAAGAAGTGTTTTAGCTATTTATGCTTAATCTAAAGGGTATTATGATGGTGGTTGGAACTTAAGGGGGACTTATAGATCATGTAGAATGGGTCCATGATTTTTGAAAGTGTTCCTATATTCTTTTTTTATTTATAGAAATATCAAAGAGCTGAATGGGTCTCCATAGGACCTAAAAGTGACTTAGGCCTATTTGAAAGTGGATTTTGCTTAAATGTGACCCATGTGAGATGCCTTAAGGGTGAAAAAATGTATTATGGTTGAAAATGAAATATTGTGGTCTTGTTAATTCATGGATGCTCTCTAAATTGTGGAACTAAATGAGATAGTTTCTAGGCTTGTGAGTGTGACATGGTTTGGAAGACTTTGCATATAAGAGAGACTTATAGAAGGTGGATGTGAGAGTTGTGAAGCAAAGGATAGGTAATGTGCCTATTGGGTGAGTTAATGAATATAATAGTTTATTGACTATGTGTATGACCTATAGGTCATGTTCTTACTATCAAGATAGTAATCTTGTAGTATGAGGATATACAAAGAGGTTCAAGTGTGCATATGATGATAGTTTGAGTGAAGAAGAAAAGAGTTTGTGACATGCCTATGTGAGAGTCCTATTTGAGATAGAGAGAGAGTTTGTGCAGAGGGTATCAAACAAAGATCCATCGTTAAGTGTTGAATACATGATTTCTAAGGTTAATGTGTTCAAAGGAAGGTATAAAGGACTTTTTCTTCCTTAGGGGTAGTTATTCTTTATGAATTAGGGGTTTAAATAAAAACCTTTGGTTAGGGGGACATGATTAAGGTTTGCTAATCTAAAGGAGTTGACTATTCTCTTCTTTGTAATTTCTTATAGGACAATACTCCATTTGTGTTGCAAGATTTAGAGTGGGTTTTATTCCCCATGAGGGTTTCTCATAGGAACTATGTGTTATGTGTGTATGCATTAAATGAATGAACTCTCTTATTATTATTGCTTGATCAAATTGATATATGCTAATTGATTAATAGTTTAAAGGACTACAAATGAAATTGAAATATCTAGGCTCACTAATTCACCCCCCTCTTAGTGATTATACCTGTCAGTCTCTGTAGAGTTGTATCTTGATATTTTTACACTCATTGAGGAGTCTCCTTTTGACAGACAATATTTTTTTGAGTCATCCTTCAATCGGTTCTCTCTCTTTGATGGGATTCACTTAGATGAGCTAGTCTATGTTTAACCCTTCTTAGATGAATTACTTTTTATAGAGCCCATTATGCCATCACAAGACATTACTTATTCGATACCAATCATTTAATAGAACATCATTATAGAAATAGCCACATTAGATGAAGAATTAGAATTAGAGTCAGTTTTTATTTTTGAACCAACATTAGATTTAGCATCAGAAGTAGAATCACTATCAGAATTGATACCATATTTAGAGTCCCTTAGATTTGGATTCAACTTCAAAAATAGATTGTAGTCATGGTTGTTATAATATTAGTTAAAATTTCTTTGTGGATCATTTTGAATATATTTGTGATCCTTCTACTATTTTTAAGGATGATTACTTCAACATCGACATAGGTTCTCCTAGTATATTATATGAGGATTTTGATACCTTTCATCATTCCATTACCCCCACCAACATAGCTATTATATTGACATTCCACCTCTCACAAGCATCAATTTAGACCAAAAAAATCACACTTTGTTGAACTACATTCATGGAGACATATCAAGCATAGAATATTAGGGGGACCAAGACCAAATTTATGTAGAAGAAGAATAATTTCCTAGTGAAACCTTTTCAAAGGTGCTAGAGGATGATCAAAGTTAAAACTCAACATATTTTAGTGAAACCTTTTAAAAATCATTGAAAATAATAAAAATCAAATGTTAACATCTCTTCATGAAACCTTCTTGGAAGAACTATGGGATAATTAAGATAAATTCATTAGTGAAAACCTCATCGAGGTGCCAATAACTAAGCCCAAAAGTTCTTCACTAATTGATGAAGATGTTATTTAAAATCAAGCAAATATAACTTCCAATACATAGTATAATAAGATGGTAGTTACTCTCAAGATCAAACAATAGAATAATCTAGTGGTCTTATCAAGAGAATATTCAGAGGTCTTCAGCCCTGCCATAACCAAAATTATGTCAAATCTGGAATCAACAACATTATGTGTGGTTAAACGTCTCGATATTCATTTATTTCCCATTCATTATACACTCCATTATCATCCACATATTTATTAACCATTTATATCATTTATCCTATGCCTAACATTATTTACAATTCTCGGCTGCACTTTTCTTTGTAGAGGCTATGATGGTATCTTATCTTGACATTTAAAGGAAGTAGACACAATGACTAATGAAGATCCCAAACACATTATTGGGATCCAAATATGTAGAAAGTTATTGATAGAGAATATTTTCTGAAAGGGTATTGAGATGCAATTTTTATGATTGATCATTTTTATTATCTCACATATTGACTAAGATGTGAATCTCCATGTCAACAAGAGCAACAAAACCCATTTTTGATTTTTCCATTTACCATTTAACATTACCATGATTTGTCTCTTGGGGGTAAACCTATGGTTTATTTCATTTTAGCTATTTTATACCATTATGTTTCATTTATCACATTATTTAAACTACAATGACTTGAGGTCCTTTGGGACTATGTAGGTAGTGCTCAATTTTTATTGAGGTCATCTCGATCACCCCTTAGCCACGCTCTTACCATTTTGCAAGAAAACTAAGCCAACACTCTCATCATTTAGAGAGAAAACTAAACCAATAATCATTTTGGGGGAAACTTTGTTGCCATTATAGCCAATTATCTTATGATCATTATCTTTATACCATTTTTATTATACCATTCCTTTACTATTGACCAAGGTTTGTTTTTAGACATCTTGCTTGTCCTATTTTGATCTTGGTTCCTCTAGTTCTTCCTATATATTTTTTCAAAGGGATTCTAATTTAGTTTCAATAGTTTTAGAATGTTATGTTTAAAAGATAGTTTATGGGAGTAGTGTGACATTTGATCTGGCAAGTTATCTTTTATCTATCATCTTATCTAGTATCATTGATTATAACCACCTTTGGGAAAATCAATATTTTATTTGATACCTCTAATTATAACCACCTTTGGGAAAATCAAAATTATGACATTATCTCCTAATTATAATTTACTATGGGAAAATTAGGAACAATGCCTTTTTATCATGCATTGTTGCATCACCTGGTCATTACTATTATCATTTGCCTTTTTATTTACCTTTATTTATGATCTTGTTATGAACTAGTCAATTTTTCATCACATTTTATGTAGGTAGAATCACTATGATTGGAGGTCATAATGGGATTACGTAGGTTGTGCTCACTTCATGTTGAGGTCAACTCAGTCCCCCATTTTCATTACACTCTCATTATCTTGCTATATTTTTTTAAGTTAACACACTCTCGTCATTTCATAAGCATGCTTTGAAAAATCCTAACCATTTTGTGAGTTGGATCATTATATATCTCTTAATTATCAATTGAGTTTAGATACTTATAAAATTCCAAAAACATTCATAAAACACCAAAAACTCAAAAACATTTTATTTTATGTGCGTGTTTATTTGATTGTTGTTTGTTTGTTTGGTCTTTTTCTTTGTTGTTTGGTCTTGTTCTTTTATTTTGTTTTTCCAAGTACATCTTAATGGTATCATGGATCTTGATTATTCATATCTTGATCTCATGTTGTTAAGATGTTCTTTCCTTAATTTTAAATATTCTTGTTCCTACTTAAATCATGATTGTTCTATCTCAATTTACATTAGGTTCATTTATGTTTTCTTTTTTCTTTGTCTTTGATTTTTTGTTTAAATGTAAATGGTTGTAACTCTGGTTTTGGTCATTTTTTTACCATTATCCTTAGTTATAGGTATTTACATTTGAACCAAATCCACACAATTAAAATACCATGTCATTATGAGTTCTTCATACTTGTGATGCCTAATTTCTTTTGCTATAACAAGCACTTTGTGCTTTGGATTTAAGTCTAAAAATTAACACATATTTGATGAATAACTCTCAAGATCACCATGAATAATATAGGATCAATGGGTTTAACACCTAACTCTATACTTAAGATATGCATCTCTTAGAATACATCATGAGTCTAATCAAACCACTAGTTAGTTTTCATCATCCCTCATTCCATTCTCTCCCAATTATGGGTGAACTACATTGGCTTGAGGTCCTTTTGGATTTTTTTTGTAGCACTTGGATACTATACATATTATGGGTTAGATTTTCCACCTTCATTTTTGTTTTCATCTCTTTCCTCACTTTGTGCATCTTTGTATGGTTGGTTTTATGGATTTTACAACCATTACACCATCACATCTATATTTGCACCTACTTATCTTTAATATATGGAATGGGTTATATACTTGAGCTATTACTTGCCAATTTTCACATGTTAGGGAAAAAATATTTGATCTTACTGTAAGAATTAAATCAGCCCTATAGAGGCAAACCATTCTTTATCAATGATCAAAATCTACCTTACTAGGGCAAAATTTCTTATACACGATCAAATTTACTCTAATGGAGTGCATTATTATTTCTTTTATCTTTAGAGACCATGTTCTCATTTTATTTTAATTTAAAGCTCTCCACACTTTTTCCCATGATGGAATATTTTAGTGTGAAACTTGTCTCAGGATTGATCAATTCTAAAGTGTACAACTTGCATCCTACCTTTGGGTGTGTTCAAATTGTGTTGCTTCTATTTTTGGATTGTATCCTTCCCATTCCTCCCATTATAAGGGCCATTATATTATAATTATATTTTGATCACTAATGGAATCAATGCATGAAAGCATTATCTCATCTATATTTAATTTATAACATGGGTTAATATTACTTTCTCTCTTTTTTTAAAAGTTCATCCTTCTTAATCCTAGTATGTCCTCTCGAGGGGGAATCATGGATCATTTCCATTTTCTTCTTGAAAAATATTTTCTTTGAAAAGATGTTTTTTTGCTTGAATGTCTCTATATGCCTTCTAAAATAAGGGGAACATGTAGACATCAAATTTATAACACCATTCATGTTGAAATTGTTAATCTTACTCGAATTGCACTTAAATGCACAATTTAGGCCAAAATCACTTAAACACACTAACTGATTCGATCTTGTCATATACAAGTGAATATTTAGGCTAATGTATCCCTAAATAGGGAAATACATTTTATGTGATTCTTAAATTTTATTAAATCATTTGGAGTCAAAATAATGTTTTTGCATTTTGGTGTTGTGGATCATTCTTTTCTTCTAATTCGTTAGTACATGTCACATACCTTTGTTATTTATGTCGTCAACATCCTAAATGGGATCATAGTCTGTATGCAACTCACATAACCTTATAATTCCTCATGATTCAAATTATAAACCTAGTAATATGAATTTTTTGATTAGTTTGATTAATTATACACCAATTTCCAAAGAATTACACTAAAATTGATTAATATTATTTAGGCAAATTAAACCAAATTATGAGCTTAAGTAAAAATTCCATGGAATAAATTGAATATTTATTTATTAGAAGTTGATTTTGAATATCTACATCACCTAATGATATGATCAATGGATGGCATACTTAAGTCATAAATGCAACAAATATTAGGTTTATGGGCACCCATGCCTAATTAATGCCTCTTTCTCTCAAATATTTATGATCATATTTATGGATTTTAATTACACAATTAGATTAATTCATGGCCACACATATTGACCTTGAAATGGATATTCATGGTTGATATTGACCCATTTGAAAAATCTATAAATAGAATGCCTCTCACTCATATTTTTTAGCTTAAATTGTGTAAACTTATAATGTAGGATTGTCTCCACAAGTCATTTTTATAGTTTGATAAATGCTTAATTTGCAATAGGATAGCTTCATTTGATAGGCATATATTTGATTTCATATCTTAAGCCTATATTATGCATGGTGATCTTGAGATGATGGAGGATCTTAGCATCCATTGTTGATAAAGACAAAATCACCAAATCAAGGGGAAAAACATACTTGGAGCCACTTTTGGATGGTGGAATGCTATTGGGAAGGTAATAGGTATATGTGATTTATTTTAATTGGTTATTATTGTCATTTGCAAACCTAATTGAATAGGTTGGCCTAGATTATTAGTTATTATGAATTCTTTTGTGTTTTTCATGACCAATGCTTGAATTAATCCTATTTATAATCCAAAAATACAATTTGTTCAAACTATTAACATGTTATTTTAGGATGCTAAGGCTTATATCACTATCAATGACACCTAATATTCTTAGTTTGAAATTAATCATTATATTTTACAAGGATGAACTTTATCCCCTTATTTATATGTGCTATCAATAGAAGGATTTAACTACATCTTAACTAATTACACTATTAAGGGTTTGGTGAAAGGAATCTACCTCCCTTAGTCTGATACATAGATTTTAAATGGCCACTTCAGGGATGATTCCTTTCTCACTCTTCAAGAGGAAGAATATTCCATTAGGAATGATATGTAATGTCTTGATATTTTTTTTTGGCTTCAGGCTTATCTATTCAATGGAGGAAGACTCAATGTTGTCATCAGTCTCTAGGCCCCAAACCTTCTTGGATGGAGGGATATCAATGGTAGTGGCTTCTTCCATGGGTGTAATTTAAGTTTTTTGGCATCCATTTTTATTTTTGGGCCTCTCCCTTTGAGTTATGGTCTTATGTGGTGCAGAGAGTTGAAAGAAAAATTCTTTTTGGATCACAAAGCATTTATCTCTTACTGGTAAATTTGAAATTTTCTCTAAAGTCTTGGTAGCTACTCATGTGTATTATTCCTCATATTAGGCCCCTTTTAATTCCACTTATAGAAAATTAGGAAAAATTCTAAAATATTTTATATGGAATAACTCTAAGGGTCATAAGGGTTTACATATATTTGCTTGGAACATATGTTGTCGACCTAAGGAAGCTAGGGGACTAGGTCTCCAAGATATTAAAATTCAAGGCCTTACCTTTGGTGTCAAATGGATTATTGTAGGTCTTATTGGGGATGAATCCTAAAATATTCTTATATGCCATTGTATCTCTCAAGGATTCCCATGTGGTATAAAGGCTTATCATGTCTTAGGACTTCACTCTATGCTCATAACCCTAACACCTATTAAAATCAAGGGTACCTTTGTAATTAAAAGCCTATAAAAAGTTTGGGAAAATATTAATCCTCACCTTAACTGGGTAGGTGAGGTTTTTAGGAATGACCTCTCTATTAACTCCCAATCTCTTTGGTGGTCACCTTACCTAAATTTTCACAATGTTCCCTATGCCTTTGTCCCTTGAGATAAAGGTTTAAGTCTTTTAAAAAAAGGTGTGAAGATTATCATTGATCTATTTTACAAGGAGAACATGGCTTGGCTCCCTTGGAAAAAAATTAAGAATAAATTTCATTTAAATAATTTAGATGTAGAGGCTATAAAAAAATTCAAGGTTCCATACCTGATGAGTATTTACACAAAATAGTGGTCAACTCTCTTGTTCCTTAGTAGAAGGATTGGCATTGTCCTACAACCACCCATTTACTTGATATTATCCTCAGTTGGGGTATAATTTACTATCCCCTCAACATATTCTAGATGAAATTATCAACCTCGAATGGAATCTCCAATCCAAACATGGGGTTTGGGCCTGATGATTTAGTAATATGTAGTTTGCTATTATTGAGCCCAAAAAAGCTCATTTATTATGGCATCTCTTTTATCAAGGCCTACTTATGGGTGACTGGCTTAATCATTTAGGTGTGTCCAACCCCATTTTCTCATTTTATCAGTAACCAAAGATTGTTAATCATATTTTTTGGTTTTAATCTCATGCATAATATGTGTGGCACTAGATTCATTCCCCCTTTTAGCCCTTTTGACCTAAATTCTTCTTGTGCAAGATGGCTTTCTTAGGGGACTTAGATTTATTACCTAAAAAATATAATAGATTTTGGTAGATCTTTTGTTTTGATATTTTATTTCAAATTTAAAAAGCTATAGATTATGCTTTATTTAATCATGAAGAGCTAGAACGTAAATTTTCTATTACTAACAAAAATATTGTTATATCTATTGTTAATCATCAAATTCAAAGTCAAACAAGGTTATTCTATAAATCAACCACCTCCAATGATTACTCAACCACTATGGACATTCCCCATATGTGATTATCTATGAACTTCATGAGCCCCCATAAAAAATCCTATGCCTCCTTAAGGATGAGGGTGTGGGCCAAGTCAATAGTGTTCTAAAACTAGACACAAGAGTCATTATCCTCACTGCTCACCACCTTATTGGTATTCTCCTCATTGTGGTGGTCTAAGTGGCTCTTCCAAATCTAGAGGTGATGGTAGGGGATGGGGATCTCCTCCCCATCTTATTATGGTGACATTGGGAGCTAGGGTCCTCCCCCTCAAGGAAAATTTACATGCTTGGATTTGAAAATCTTGCCTAAAAAAAATCTAGATGAGACATTAGAGGCTCAAAAAAACATTGGTTGGGAGCCCTTACCTATAGATGAGGATCCTACTACCTTAGGAGGATGGTGTGGTAAACCTTAGGACCTACCATATCCACCATCTCCCCTAATATCTATCTTCTCTATGACTGCTTAATTATTCTCTTTATTATTATATGTTATTTGATCTATCTACTTTACTATTTATCTATTGATGTGATGTTTCTTTTTATAGGTGTTATCATTATTTGACCACTTTTTAAACTTTTACATAGGTGCCTTTGCCCTGAATGTGATTATGATTGTGGGGTGTGAATTTGTAACCCATTTTTTTGTATGATTAACATTGTACCATATCTTGTTTGATTAATATATAGGTGCTCTTCAATCAAAAAAGAAACTTTTATAAGACCAAGTTCTTGATAAATCTAAATTTCAGACTATAAATTTTTGGAGTTATCTTTAAGGGTTTTATGAAGGAATATTCCCTTTTTCCATAATATTTAACATTTTCCCTATTGTTTTGGCATGAATTATTTTTGTTCTACTGCCATTTTCTAAAATGGTCTTTAGTTTAAAATTAATAATAAGTACTTGGGGTAAGTGGTGCATCACCAAATCACTTTATTGTACAATAAATACATCACTCTCATGCAAATTTAGGGAGTTTTATGTTAGTAATAATGAATTTCATGGCTTCCTCCTACCTCTACTTCAGTTTTCCCTCATGCCTTTCTCCTTTTGGTATAAGATGTATACCCCAAATAATTTATTAACCTCTGGTTAAATACTTTGAGTAGGGAAATAATAAATAAAATATTGGATTTCATATTCCACGTAGGCATCTTGTGTGTGCTTTATCTAGGTACCCAGGGCCCTGCCATGTGGGGACTATATTTGATGGCCATATGATCTTATTTACATTTTTAGCTATAAAATTTAATCATTTTTTGTTAAATTGTATTAGATGCAAATGTGAAATTTAGATAGGACGTGAAAATATTTAAAGGTTTTTAATAAATATATAAATTATCTTTAATTTTTTAATCAAAAATATATAAATTATCTTTAATGTTTCTTTCTTCTACTATGAACTATATTAACATTTTATCGATAATGTTGAATAAATAACCATCAGGGAGGGTCTATTATCAAATTTAGTATTTTCTATTATGTATATATTCCTATGATTTATTTTCCCAAGTCAAAAGGATGCCCCTAGTCTCACTACTTGATGGATAATTTTGAATAAATAACCGTCAACAAAAAAAATCATGATAGATAGGGTCAACTATCAAATTTAGTCCTTTTTACCATATATACATTCCTATGATATCCTTTCCCAGAGTCAAAAGAGCACCCCCAGTCTCACCACCATGGCCCTCCTATTTCACAAAGTGGGATTTCCAAGCGACTAAACTTGATGGTTGATGTTATGTATTATAAATTTTATATATGATAACCATGTCTTTCTAATTCTAATATAGATTATAGTAGAACTTCAAATGTTGATATAGTTTACTGTAGAAAAGGAAAAAACATGAGAATATATAATAATATAGTTATTAATAGTCTAGCCAAAATTTCATAATACAAGAGGGCATTATTGAGGCATTCTTCTCAGATGTTGACATCACATATGAGAGGGTATATTTTGGTTGTTGTACTATTGTTCTCCTTTTACAAAATCCATGTACTCATAATGTCTCTATTTTTAGATAAAATTAACTCTCAAGTTTTTAATTCTTTGAAATGTTTATAAAATTTAGATAAAGTTCATAGAAAATGAACACAACAAATTTTATAAAATTACCTAAAAAATGTGAAATTTAAGGAAGCCTATTAATTATTGTGTGCATAAGAAAATTGTTTAAATGTTTCTAAAAATAACGAGTTCAATTTTTTTTTACAGTTGAAGTTATGACTTATGGAAAGATAATTGGTTTAGATAACTATGTACATGTGAATAACACATGATAAACTATGAATTCAACTCCCTAAGGTTAGGTCGAGTAGCCAATATAATGGATGGGTTATGGATAATACTATGAGTTAGACTGGTCATTGGGTAGAATGAGATTTGGGATGGGATTTAGAATGGGTGGTGCCAAGGGATTATTTTGATATAATCAAAATATTTCCACATATAGATACTCATTGAGAGCATCAAACTATGTGGAAATGAAGCTCTAATGTCCTTTGATCTTTGAGATTATGAGGAGACAAAGATCCTAATCAATACTAAGACTAGGGAAATTAGGGAGGTTAAGCTAAATGACTCACAAAATGAGGTTGATTTTACCAAGTTAGCTATGCCCAATCAATTTAATTCATAAATGTGAATGATATATGATAAGGATAGATTGAAGGAGAAGGAAGAAGATTATAGTGTCAACCTTTGTTATGTGGGAGGATAATGATTAGTGGATCAAGAATCAATTTTTATTTCTTTAGAGTGTTGAGAGAGTACACAATGAGGTGGGGGATTAAGGTGGAATATAAAACCTCTCTCCTAAGTTTGGTGTTGATATCAAATTGCTAATTTATTATAGTACCAGGTAACCTAACCCCAAGGAAAATACCTTCTCTAAAAAAGACCATGTGTTTTAGGAAGTGTCATCCAAAAGGGACTAGGTAAGGTGTAAGTATACAAGCTTATCTAGGTAGTTGAGCATTTTAAGGGACTTTTTATATTGTTAGAAGCAAGGTTTTAATTATGAGGCTTGCATAATTAGGAAAGACTTTGGATTTTTTGTTTTAAGAATGTTTTTGAATAGAAAATGAAAAGTAACTATTTACTTATATTAAATGACTTGAAAGTAAAGAATGATAAACAAACTAAAATTGAACAAAGAAACAACACTTTGTTTAATCTTTTCAGAGAGAGAGAGAGAGAGAGAGAGAGAGAGAGAGAGAGAGAGAGAGAGAGACCTTAACTAGGAAAATGTTGATTCTTCCAACTTTTCTAGATGCAAGCTAGTTGAAGCTATGTGTGTTTTTATTTAAAATTTTCTAAATAAAGCATCAATACACGTACGTAAAGGATAAAATGTCTATTAATATTTTAAATGATTCAAGAATAGGTTTATATTCTAAAAAATAAAATGCTATTACGCTCTTAATATTCATATATTGGATGCACATTAGCTATGAGAAATATTTTGTCTTGAATAAAATGATTGTATAAATTTTAATTTTCTATTATTATGGGCTAAAAATAATGTTCTCAATTTTTTAAAAATAATAAAAAATTGAAATTGAAATAAGACCTTTTGTCTACCTAGGTTTATGTAGGGTTTTCTAGTTACGTGTGTGCGTGTGCGTGTGCGTGTGCGTGCGTGCGTGCGTGCGTGCGTGCGTGCGTGCGTGCGTGCGTGCGTGCGTGCGTGTGTGTGTGTGTGTGTGTGTGTGTGTGTGTGTGTGTGTGTGTGTGTGTGTGTGTGTGTGTGTGTGTGTGTGTGTGTGTGTGTGTGTGTGTGTGTGTGTGTGTGTGTGTGTGTGTGTGTGTGTGTGTGTGTGTATTTGTGTGTGTTAGAGTGAAAAGAGTTCATTTTAAAATAAAAAATATATTTTTACAATAGTTAAAAGTACATGTTTTCTATTCTAATATTCACCTATGGTTTGAATTAAAGGTTTTTATACTATGAATGAATTTAATGAATGCAAGCAAATAAATAGACTAACTTCTTTTTTTGTTGCAAGGATTGGGATAATAAATTATCCTTTTATTATCAATTTTTTTTTGAGTATAAATGTAATCTACCACAATAATAATTTATATAATCTAATATGATAAACAAAATAAACTAAAAATAAATAACTTCCAACTGGATCAAGGTAGATATTAGCTGAAAGCATGTAGTATGTGTTGTTATTATCCTTAGTATGCTAGATTCTTTATGTAGAAAAATATTTAAGGAACTATATAACAAGTAATATGAACAATTATTTTCACAATAAAGGGAATAATAAGAGAGACACAATCCCAAACAAAAAATAGCTAATCTATGGTTGGTTGAGTGCATTATTTGAAAGACTAGGTTGCTGAATCAATGACACTTCCTTACTTGAAATGGTGTAGTCAATCAAAAAAAAAATAGAGATAGAGATTTAAAATTGTGGTATTAGTCTATGGTTGTAGAAATCTTAAAAAATATAGGCTCTAATGCAAAATTTTATTTACAAAATCAAGACAAAATTGGCTTGCTTGTAGAAGAGTAATAGAGGTTGCATATAATAATTTAATTGAGTTGAAATAGAAATAGAAATTATTAGGGACATACAATGATTAAAAATAGAAGAGAGAGTGAGATAAGATATATTAGAGGTGAAATAAAGGTATAAAAATCAAGAAAAGTAAAATCAACATGAAAAATTGTGTGAAAGAATGAATCTCAAGAGCTAAATTTGGAAGACTGAGAAGGTGATAGACCTGCTATCCCCTTTTACAAGGGAGGTTATGAAACTATTGGTACCCATAAAAAATTAACCACTTTAAGTTACAAAAACAATCCTATTTTAAAACAAAATTACTCTATTAAGATATAATTTCCATGGTGGCTCTGAAAAGTAGGCAATGGTTTTATAAAATTGAGTGGCAATTTTGCTATGAAAAGTGGTAGTTCTATCATACTTGGAAGTATTTCAAAACTTGAGTTGTTAGAGGCTAAAAGGACAAAAAAAAAGAGGCTAAGGGGAATTCAAGAGGAATAGGAAGGAAATAAGGTTGAGTGTCTAGATAGAACCTTACTCTCAGTATTTATTTAGAGATCACTACATCATCATCATATGTTATACTAGATATATTGCATCATATAGTTTTATCTGCATAAATATTTCCCCTTTAAAAATACACCTTATCATGAATTGAAAAGGGTTTGGTCCTGAGTAGTGATGTGCATAATGGAAATAGGAATTTGGAAATACTTACCTTACTTACCTAAGTAGCACAATGAATCTAGTTGAGACTACATGCAACATGTAGACAAAATGAGATAAAGTGCAATATACTAAAAAATAAAAAATAAACAAGTTATTTAATAAAAAAAAAGATGAAAATATGTATGATATGTGTAGGGAAGACCATACTATATGATTTAAATTTTAAGGGGATTATAGAATATAAAACCCTAATTTGTTAAAGTGATTAAATAATAAATTAGGAAATAAATATGCAATAATTACTAAGATTGATTTATACCATAGTTGACCTTTCTAATTATTCTATATATAACAAATAAATTATAAGAGATGTACTTAGCTAGAAATTGACTTAGATGGGTGAAAAGAGGCTAAAAACCAGTGCATGGGTTATGCAGAGTGTCATAAACTAGAAATAAGAGTCAATAACCCTCATATATAGTAGTGTGGTCCTATGGATAGTAGCATAATGTGTTGGTGTCCTCAGGGGCATGATAGTTGTAGACACTAGAAAACTACACCACATGATTCTATTTGTCTTAAAATACCCCCTTGGCCCCCTAGTTCCTTAGGTTAGGATATTTACTCAAATCCCTTAAAACACCCATTTACCCTATTGAGATAAATTAATTAGTTAATTAAAATAATTAATCCCATTTACACCTCACCCCACCTAAACCCATGGCTAAATGAATGACACCTAGCCTTAACACTATTTCCCACCTTGGCATTGAATGCCCTAACCTCTTAGACCTCTTCTTCATGAATACCCATGTTACCTTAAATAAGCTCTAACCACTTCTAATGGTCTTAATGGCAAAACTTAAGTGTAAATGGATATTTTGGGAAACTTTAAATAAATCTCCCTTGACCAATGTCGATTACCCCTTGACTAACACTAGTTGACTAAGACCAACATTAGATACTTAAGGTAGCCTTAAGACCCTTACTGAGGCAGTTGAAACTTTTGATTGAGAATCAAAACTCTCATGCAAATCTAGGCATCCCAGTGAACTAGAAAGCCAACCAAGAGATAAAAAAGTGCTTCAGTACCTCAATATAGAGGACTCAAGAACTGTTACTCTCTCCACATTGTTATAGGTTCCAAAATAGCTTAAATTAAACTTTAGGACTTCTCCAAGCTATCAACTCCCACACAAGCTAAGTATATTGTACTTGTTTTAAGTTAAGTATTTAGTTTGTAGTAGTTTATTTCTTATACCCACTTATAATCTCTCCTCATATCCTCTCTTGTGTTGGAGTTCTACAACTCCAAACACTCCCTCTTCCAATAAACACCCACTAAACATTCCCAATACTTGAGTGCTAAACCCCTAAGTTTGATATCCTTGATAACCTATTTTTTCCTCACGACCATCATCCAATCCTAAACAACACATAAAATAAAATAACTTTTACCACTATCCCAAAGCCCATTTTTCCTAAAACTAGAACCCACAATAACCAACATCGGTCACCCCCTAACCGACATCAGTTACCTTAACCAATATCAGTTTCATAGTGACTGGTATCAATCAATGTTTAATTCATTTTTCTAAAAATAACAAGCTAAATTCACCCATCATCCCTCACCCAAAATCTATTTTTTTATTTTTATCACAACACAAAGTCATAAACTAATTTTTAAATCAATTTTTGGCATTTTAGCATTAGTTTTGAACAAGTTAATGCCATTTTGATAAAATCACTCATTTTCTCTTTAAAAACATTTCTTTCATTGTGATTGAGTACTTTCTATTACTTTATGTAACACATTTATTTTTATTTCTAGAACTTAACTTATTTAAAGAGTGGATTGAAAACCCTCTAATGAAGTCTAGTAATTCTTGGAGCTAGCATTTTGTTAGGACATCCACCCACCTATCTTACTACTGAATCCATTTCTAGCTAATTTCTTATTGCAAGTCATCCTCCCAAGACAAAGAGGAGTTCTCTACATTGGCTAAATCATGAGTGTGCAACTAAATCTAGGTTCTTCTATATATTACCCTTTATTTAAAGTTTTATTTGTTCTCTAAACAAAATATAAACAAATTAACACAATACATAATTCTATTTCTTCTACCATAAATTAATGATGAACCCAAGAAAACTCTACTACCACTTGGACTTCACTACCAAGGGGAGAAACCAAAACTCAGTACACTGTCTGAGTATAAACTGTAGTAATTTGGTATATCTTGGCTAAGCATCTAATACCCTTATCGTTATAGTGTGTAAAGTGAGGGGGTAGGCCCCAATATCAAACCATGTACCAATTCTAGTATATAGATTTTTAGAGCCTTAAATAAACCCAAAACCATCCATAGAAATCTTATTCTAGTACCCATTTTACAAACCAAGTGGAGTCACATAAACTTCTAAATTGAGGCATACGCCTAAAAGTGAGATAAAAATAATTATAGGATTTAACATACTCTTGGTGTGTGTGTGATTTTTTAAAATCTTTTATTGTTTTCTCTCTTTTTGAGTGTGTGAGTTTATTTCCACCAAACTTCCAAAATTCTTCCACCATTCATTGCATGGTCTTGACAAGGCAATAAGCTAGAGATAAAGCAAACCAAAACCAACCTCCCCACCAACCATCTTCATCTTCCTCATCCATAGAACACACTTTAGATGTGGAAAGTTCCCCATACCATTTTAAGAGTCTTGATATGCCTCAGTATTTTGCTCAGGGAGATATGGACTTTACCAACCTCCTTGATAATAACCCCATGACCCTCCAAAACTATCTTTACATAATTATTAACCATACATCTACTTCAGTTCTTTCTGTTAAACCACCGTATGGCATGAAGACTTACCTTATGGGTGAGACCTTAATTGCCACTATCTTTACCACCCAATCCATAGTAACCCAAGCTTCCTCTTCCATTAACAACCCTTCAACCACCATTACCCAAAACCAAGCTTCCCTTCCACAAACCAATTCCCAATCACCCTCTACTTCTACCAACCCCATTACTAACCCATCAAATGTAGGGGTAACTTAGCCCATGAAAACTTATGTACCACTTACCATTGGGATGCCTTGCTCTAGTATTTATTCCTTACCTCTTGCCACTCAAAACCCAACATCCTCCACCCCTTTCCAAAACATAGTGGTTTCCATACCATCTACTCTCCCACCCATAAGCACCAAGGTAACTACACACCTTCAACCAACCAACCCAACCATGCCTATGACCCAACAAGTACCTATCGTACCTAACCTAAGATATATCCCAAACCTATAAGGATATATGCCTCCACCATTTTCCCAACCTTCCATGGCTGATTACCAATATGTGGCCTCTACCCAACCTTCTACTAATTATCAATATATTTCACCCTCACAACCCCAACAACACATACATTATAATTATGTGGGTGCACCACCACAAACTGGTCTCATTAAAATGTTGATGGATAAGATGACCACTATAAAAACATCCATTTCTAGAGGCCATAATATTTTATCCTATGATCAGATTTGCAATGAGCCCATCCACCCATCTATACCAATTTGACATTACCTCACATAATGGGAACTTCCCAAACTTTCCAAATACCAAAGCAAGGAAGATCCCCAATAACAACTAAGAGCATTTAGGAATTCATGTTATCTAATTGCATATGATGATTCTCTTCTTCTCCAAACCTTCCCTATGTCCTTAGTGGGACCCATGTTAGATTGGTATAGTGCCATCACTAGGCACTCCCTCTTTTCTTTCAGTCAACTAGAACAAAACTTCTTGGACCACTTTTATATCAATATTTACAAGAAGGTATCTATAACTAACTTATATTCCATTTGGAAATTTGAGGATGAATCTATTGCTAATTTCATTTCTCATTGGAGAGGGTTGATCAACTAACTCTCATTCTCCTTACCTCAACCTACGTTAATTAATATTTTCTCTTGGGCACATGCTAAACACATCTCATCCACCCTACAGGTGAAAACCTTTTGAACCTTTGATGAGGCATTTACTATGGCTATAAATTTGGAAATTTGAGTAATTAATGAGGGTAAACTTAAGTTGAGGGATAAAAATGCTAGTTTCAAATCTACTTAAGCTTCCTCTAAAACCTCAAATCATGTCAATACCAAATCTAAAGGAACAACCTTTACGATTGTACTTAAAATGGCTCCTCCTTTGGTAGTCAACCAATCTAACCCCTCTACTTCATCGAACCAAAATTTTAAATCCCAAAACCACTTTGTGAAAAATCAATATACTAGGCTAGGGGAGTCTTACACTTTAGTTTTGGAGAAGTTATTGAAGGCATCCATAATTCAAATTCCTTCAATCAAACTACCTCAAAAATTTGATTCATCTCATCTTATACCAAGTTGATATAAGGAAAATGAGATGTGCATCTTCCACCATGTCAATGGATATAATGTTGATAGATGAAAAACATTTAAAAACATTGTCCAAGACTTGATTGACAAGGGGGAGATTATGATGGATAACCCAAATGCAGCCCCTAATCAATCACTTGACATCTTCCAACAACTATTCCCAAACCACCCACCTTCTATAAAAAATGACCATATTAATGTAGAAATATCTGACAAATATGAGGTTCATACAGTTAATGATATTCTTAAAGAACTTATAGTTAATGAAACCATGGCCCAAACTACCACTTATTCTCTATTCACTTTCATAGTGGAGTTACCTACCCTTCCTTTGAAAAGCATAATGAAAAAATAAACCACTATTTCTTCTCCACTCACCTCTATAGTGTAAATACCCATTTACCCTTTGGAAAACATAACAAAGGAAGAAACTACCATTTATTCTCCACTCACTTCCATATTTGAAATACCCATCTATCCTTTGGAAAGCATAATGAAGGAGGAAACTATCACTCCCATACCATTTTCTTTCATGTTAGAGCTATTTACCCTTCCTTTGGAAAACATAACTAAGGAAGAGATTATCTTACCTACTCCTTCCATGTTAGATTCACCAACCAAATCCTTAAAGCCATTGATATAAGAAAAGGAAAACATTACCATCCCACTTCTGCAGCCACTTGGTCAGTTCTTAAATAGCTTCACCAAACACCGATGAAGATGAATTTGTATGAGTTGATCCATGTAATGTACCTAGGGATATGATATATTAATGTATATGGGTTGATGGAGATGCCAACATGTGTCACACATCCCCTTAGTTAGTTATATGGGTACATATATTGAATATTTGAATCAAATCAATATCATATCAAGTGGTATTAGAGCTTCAATTTGGGTAATTTGTGTGGAGTGAAACCCTTGTTTTTTTTGAATCATCAATATATTTTGATTGGTTGTGAAAAATTTTAAATTTTTTTTACTTGATATGGATAATATTTTAAATAAGTCATAGTAAAAAAATTGAAAATTTTTGATTAGTTTTGAGGGATTTATTGCTATTTTAGGGTTTATACTAAGTTTGCTATATCTTCCGAAATATAGGGAATTTTTATTCTAAATTTTTACTAGATATGTAAGAAGATATGAGAGAATCAAATTAAAAATTTCACAATTTTTGGTGTTGTTTTGAGTGATTTGTTGCGATTTTATGGTTTTTCATATATTAAATCTATAGGTCAAAATTTATGATATTTTTTCTCAAAATTTTGACTAAGGTTCAAAAATAATTATAGGAAGATAAAATAAAAATTTGGGACTTTTTGGATTAGTTTTGTATGAGTTATTGACATTTTAGGGTTTCATGAACCCTAATTTTTTTTGTGGATCATGAAGTTGCAAAAAATTTCAGGGGAAGATGATGTTGATGCTAGAGAATGGTGGCTCATTTTTAAGGAGAATAATACTAAATTTTTTTTATGAAAAATAAAATTATCTCTTTCTTTGTCTGGGCCTGTACAACATTGGTGGTTTAATCAATTGAGCTTTGCACAAAAGTATTCTTTATGGGAAGCAATGGAATAAATCTTCCTAGATTGATGGGATATAAAAGAAAAAGAGGATGTAGAAGAGGAAGAAAATAATGATGATGATGAAGAAGAAGAAGAAGAAGAAGAAGAAGGGTTCAAATAATTTGGCTCCAAAGAAATCTGAGTCAATTTTTTAATTTATGGATGCATTCAAAAGAAGAAGGTGGTTGTGTCCATAAACCCTACCAACAAGTATAAAATCATTAACATGAATGTGGCCAAGCATCTACATGTTCAAGAAAATAATATCAAGGAGATTCAAGTAGATGGTAATAATATTTCAATGTTTGAATATTTAAAGCTCATTATGGAAAAATATGATTTGCATTCAAATTTTTAAGCTTCGGATATGGATGATGTGGATATAGTTCTTGGATATCCATGGTTAGAGACTTTGGGAATAATGAATATTAATTTTCAGAAAAAGTTCATGAAGTTTTGGTATAGGAAAAACAAGATCAATTTATAAGATATCATATTGAAAAAGGCACCAATAAAAATCTAAGTAGATCATGAGGATGAGATTAAAACAGGTGATGAAGAGCATGATGAAGATTTAGATGATATAGATAAAAACACACTACAAATAGAAATGAACACTTCATCTACTAAAGAGACAAAGAAGGAAAATGTGGAAGAAGTAGAAGCAAAGGTGGATAAGGTCAAAATATTGAAAAAAGTTGAGGCATATAGACACCCACATCATCATGAGAGTAAATAATCATGGAACCAAGTGAGATAGTGTCATAACAAAAATCATTTTGTCTATAAAGGAAATAAAATTTACAATCATTATGGATATGCATGTAATCCAAAGAAAAAATAATATGGCACATGGAATGAATGGGAAAATCACTATGATTATGCATGGAAGAATACCTATTATGGTCATGGTTGGAATCATAGTAGCGCAGCGGAATATGTTACATGCAATAAAAGGAGGAATAATTATGCTTGGACACCAAACAGTATAATTATGATCATGATTGAAATTAGAGAAGCATAATGGAATTTGGAAACAAGCTTAGAGAGCTATCACCCACCAAGATCACATATGGATGGATAGATTATTGAGATTGGAGACAAGTGTGTAATGATTTGAAGCACACTCATTATTTGGTTTCTTCCTATGTTTTAGGGAAGAAACATGTCAAGGAGGGAAGTAATGCTATGTACCTAGGGATATGATATATTAATGTATATGGGTTGATGGAGATGCTGACATGTGGCACACATCGCCTTAGTTAGTTATATGGGTACAATATATTAGGATAATGGAGTAACTTGTGGAATTAGTACATTGAGTAATGGTCAACCTACATTGGGATTAGGAGGTTACCCATCCATTGGTTAGATATATGTCTATATAAAGGAGATGATTATCATGGTAAAGATATCAAGTAAGCATGGAGTCTTCTATTGTAAGAGGATATTGGAGGTTGTCCCCTTGAAGAGACATTGTGGAGTTATTCCTTCCTAAAGGAGTATTATATGGTGTTTCCCTACCTTAATGGTACTTTTGCATATATTGAATATTTGAATCATATCAAGATCATATCAGATTGACTCATTTTTAGTGACTCAATTAACCATCTCCATCAACCCATATACATTAATATATCATACCCCTAGGTACATAGCAATCCAAACCTCACCCCAACACTGTCAAGCTATGATGGAGACCTTACAATTGATAAAGGTTCAACCAAAAGATCTACAACCTCTGGCAGTACTTGTTGGAGCCCTTTAGTTATCCATCTTCATCACCTTTTAAGATTCAAAGATATCCCCTATTCATCCAAATGATTTATGTTTTCCCCTATTTATTACTTCCCACATCAACCAAACCCAGATCAAAAGGGTTCTGATTGATGGGGGAGATAACATTAACATCATTTCCTCCCATGTATACGATCAACTTAAGCTCTCAATGAACATCATATCATAAACTACTGATATATTCTGATATTTAAATGATACCATGGAAAGTACCTTAGGGATAGTCATCTTGCATATACATTTGGGCCCTCACACTCTTCCTAAGATTTTATACATGGTATAAGAATATTTTTAATATAATGTATTTCTTGGATTCCTTTGGATCCATTCCATGGGTTGTGTGTCATCAAATTTTCATAGGGGCATCAAGTTTGAACATGAGGTCGAAGTCCATGTCATTCCAAATGACCTTAGTCCTTTCAATTCATGCAATATGAATTAATGAACTAATGATATTCTCATCCCATTAAAAGAAGCATCCCCTTAATTTTCCATCAATCAATATTATATAAGATCATCTATACCTTCATCACAAATCCCTATGAAAGACCCCTTCGAATCTACATTCTGATGTCTTTTGCTTGGGGAGTATCACCTATTAACTTTAGATTCCCTTCCTACTCTCTAAGAGTATGGAAATATTGATCAACATCATAGCTATGATTCCAATATTAGAACCATCATTCCTTTTGGTCCTCCCAAATTCCAAAATAATCTTGTCTATGGGGGACTTGATCAACCACTTTCTGCTTTCAATGCCTCCTCTTTTATTAAATTGTTCACCTTTGATTTCTCTTTCTTAGATAGACCAGAGTTTGGAAAGACATACCTCTATTAGTGTGCTTGGAAGGGATTTAATTTAGGACACTATGAATATGGACCACATGAGTTGATACCATGTAAAACTCATAAACTTTGTGAATGATATGGTCTTGGATTCATCCCACTAGAAGAGCTAACCAACCCACCTTCCATCACCATCATTGAAGAAGAAATATCATCCTCACCATCCCTTTATTCTTCAAAATATAAGGATATCAATACCATTCTCCATAATGTTTTTGATAAATATGATTAGTTTTCCCCCTTGACCTATCAAAAGGATGAAAAAACTAGAACCCTTCCTCTAACTCATCCTAAGATGGTAGAAGACAATTCTCCTACCATTAATATTATCTAGTGTCAAGATGATGATTCCTTTCTCACCTATCTTGGTGCTGAAGATTCCTCCCTTCATAAATCCCTTATTCTTGAGAAATCAACCATGTTGAATGAATCTACCATTGACATAAACTTGGGAACTTAGGATAACCCCCACATAATAAAAATCAGCCAATCCTTAGATTATTCAAAGCATCAGGATTTCTCTTCCTTTCTATGAAACCATAACATAACTTTGTTTGGTCTCAAAGTGATATAATATGAATTGAAACTTCCATAGTCATCCATAACATTGTCACCAACCTCGATGCCAAGCCTATTTATCAAAAGCTTCGAAGGATGCACCCTCATATTGCCCTTTTCGTTAAATAAGATCTTCAATATCTCTTATCCATTAACTTCATCCAAATAATTGGTTATGCCCAATACATATTTAATGTCATTCCTATCACAAAATAAATAGGGTGACTTCATATTTTCATGGAATTTTGTGATCTTAACCTTGATTATCCAAAAAATGACTTCCCTTTGCCAAAAATTGACTAGCTTGTTGATTTAGTTGCCAACCATGAGATGCTATATCTTATGGATAGAATCTCAGGCTATAATTAGATATTGATCACCCTAAAAGGTCAACATAAAACTAACTTTATCACCCCATGGGGAAATTTATGCTATAAGGTCATGAATTTTGGTCTAAATAATGATAATGTAACTTACCAATGTGCCATGACCTATATATCTCATGACCTTATCCATAAAACCTTAGAGGAATATAAGTATCCATAATAGCAAGAAAGTTCAATAATGACAAATGGTAAAAGGAAAGTAAAGTAAGTGTAGAAATATAAATCATGGTGTAAATAAAGAAGAATCCATAATTTTTCAAACATGTTATTTCATTCTAAGGATAGATAAAAATGAAACAAAGTAGTGCTAGCATGTTTTTAAGAGATGAATAAGAAGGAATTGAAAGAATATGAAAAACATATTTGGAATCACAATTTGTCTATCAAGGGGGGAAATGAAATGGGTGAAGGAGAGTGGGAAAGAAAAACCAAGGTAGAGGAACTATTTATCAAAGTCAAGACACTCAATTTTGGTTTATCAAAAAAAGAGGACTTTCGACCTTAAGGACTATGAAGAAATTCTCTTAGATGCACAAGTATTAGGTTAAAAAATGTAGTATATAGATCATCCCATAAAGGATATATGCATGAAAATTAAAATGGACCTACCTCCCCACAACATGTTCCTCATTCTTCAAGACCTCTTATAGAGTTGTTGATCTCCTACACAGATTGGGTACTCGTGTGAGAAAGTAGGTAACACCATAGAGTTTTTTGAATTCCCCTATTCCAATCTACTAGCCTACCATACCCCAAAAGACCTTGGTTCTATGTGAGGCCAACTATGGATTTTGAGATTTAATTATAGATATGAGATGTGTTTGGAATCACGTCTTTTGGTGTGATTTTGAATTTTGAGATTTATATGTTGCCTTTTATATGTCATTACCTTTTGATTAAAATGATTTGGCTTTTAACTCTATTGATGGATTTTTCTATTCCTCCTCCATACAAATTTGGAAAACCAAACCTGGGTGCTAAATATGACTTTCATTTAAATACTTGGGATAAGGTTGCTAAGAGAGAGAATTTCAAAGAGCATGAGGTTTAAGAGTCTCATAAATCTAGGTGAAATAAAAGTGCTATCTTAATTTCGACATTTTTAATTTAATGTGGAGATGAAATGAAAGGGAAATCAAAAGGAGTGACACATAGAATAATTTTAATTACTTCAAATCACAAAAAATGTGACAAAGGGAAAAAAAAATACAATGATAGTAAAGTGTGATTCCTTATCATGAGAGTCAGGGGAATGGAGGAAAACATGCTAACACAAATTATTGTTTAGATTTAATCTATCAAAAGAAGCAAAACCTAAATTTGAGAACAAGGATCAAGAACATAAAAAGGTGGTAATTTTATAAGGAGGGTCAGGTCCTACCCATAGTCTTATACTGTAACTTCATAAAATAAGGAAAAAAAAAATCAAAAGAGTTGGTAGTTTTATGAGGGACATTGGGTCCTATTCATGATCTTAAAAAGCAACTCACAAAATAAAAACCCAAAGGGTGCGAAAACAAAATTGGCAAGCAAAAAGTGTGAGAAAAAAAAGATGGTGGTTTTGTGAGGAATGTTGGGTCCTATCTATGGTCTTTCAAAGAAACTTACAAAATAAAAAACTAAGGGGTGCCAAAAGAGAAAATGAAAGAAGAAAAGAAGACTATGATACATCAATAAACCAAAAGACCGAAAGGGAGGAATAAAGTTTTATGAAAAAGAGGAAATTTTCTATAGAGGGAGAGATCCATGCTTAAGTAACCTAAAGTAGATGACCTTCGAAAGTCTAAATGTCATAAAGATCATTTGGTTATACTTAAGGTTATATTCGAATGCCTTATCCACTTTCATGTTCACCTTAACCCAAAAAAATACATCTTTAGGGTCTTTTTAGGTAAACTTATTGGATTTATTATTTCTATCTATGGAATAGAAGTTGATCCTATTAAAGTCAAAGAAATCCTCAACATGCCTCCTCTAACTAGCCTCAAGTAACTTCACAGTATATAGGGGGAGATCCAATCCATTTGTCACTGTATCTCTCAATTATCTAATAGATGTCAACCATTTCATCAATTCCTTAAG
Source organism: Torreya grandis (assembly GCA_037957365.1). NCBI lineage: Eukaryota > Viridiplantae > Streptophyta > Pinopsida > Cupressales > Taxaceae > Torreya > Torreya grandis. The sequence goes on from JARHVA010001326.1 coordinate 3,113,164, forward strand.
AAGGATATATCCTTTAAGTAGAATAAAGACTATCAAAAGGACTTTGACTCACTCAAAGAATACCTTCTTTCCCCACCTATTCTTATCCCTCCAAAAGAGGACCAACTGTTCTACCTCTACATTTCTACCATAGACCATTCCTTAGGTGCCATGCTTGCATATCATGATGATCAACATAAAGAACAAGTAGTATAGTATATAAGTCAAACACTTATAGAGTATGAATATAATTATACCGATACAGAGAAATTATGTCTCACCTTGGTCTTTGGGGCTTTCAAAATCCATCGCTACCTCCTTAACCATAAAACCTTTGTCATCACCAATATCAACCCACTCAAGTACATGCATTTTAAGTCATATCAAAATCAACGTATGGCTAGATGGCTCATGCTTTTAGCTGAGTTTAATCTTGAGTTCCTTTAGCAAAAGTCAATCAAAGGGCATATCATTGCTGATCAATTGGTTAAAGCACCTTTAGTAGATAACCAACCTTCTAACTTTGAGTTTCCTAATGAGTCCATTACAATTCTCTCTCAAGAAAACATTTCTTATCAAACAATTATATTATTTGATGGATTAAAGTGTAAATGTGGTGGGGGTGCCAGAATCATCCATATCCCCCTTGAAGGTGAACCTTTTCCCTTATCTTTCAAAGTTGACTTTGATTGCACCAACAACATGGTTGAGTATGAGGCCCTAGTTCTTGGTCTCAGGTACTGAAGATAATGAAAAGTTGGCCAAACCATTCATGACATAGTTACTAACTCCATCATAAGACAAAATTGATAGCTTTGGAATTTTGGGTTCACATCTGCTAGTTTTTTGTGTTGACATTTAATGACCTCCTGCTACTAGATCTAGGTCTTTCTCCAAGTGTCCACTACCTATACATGCATAGTGGTGGTTCCCTTTTTCTTTTGATGCCATATTTATATTTGCAAACTTGTGCATGATGGCCTAAAATTCAAACCCTAAATATTACCTAAAAATAATTAAAATAATTAAAGCGTCTTTTATTTTTATTTAAAATAGCTTTTCAGATTTTTTAATTAAAACACCTTCTAAAGAGGATTTTTCAAAAAAGTTCATGTAGGGGTGAATAGGCCAAGTATTTTTGACTTTTGTTGACGTGAGAAGGTCTGTCATTCTATTTTGATTCCAATGAGTGGTTGTAAGGCATATTTTACTTCACCCAAGGATATTTTTTTAAGTTTTAAGTGCAAGTTTTTACTGAATAGGTCTATTTATGAGAAATTGTATTGTTAATATCATGAAATGGTAACTTAAAATTGAGTACCATCTTTTGAAAAAGTGTTTATTTTTTATTTTCCACACATTGGGCCAATTTTACTTATAAAACACACTACTTTATAAAGTGCCAAAATTTGGGAGGGCTACTTGACATAGTTTTAGGGGGGTTTATTGTGGGCCCTACATTCTCTCTTATGCACATTCAATTTTTCATAACTATTATCTATGCCCATTTAGTGAATGCTTTCATATATTTATCTTATATTTTTGGATGCATTTTCAGTAGAGCCTGATGTCCATTTGAGCATGTATTATCACTTATGTACTGATTTATCTCACTTGATTGGACTCATTATCGACATAGTCTAAATTCCATCTCCAAAGCATGCACTATTAATACCTGATGAGGAATGTTGAGTCTCTAATGATCCTTCTTGGGAAGGACAATTATTATTCATGGCATGCTTACATGAAACACTTGCTCACACATAAGAATTGTATTCCATTCATATATGGACATATTTTTGTGCCCATTGATCTTATTCAATTTAATAAGTGGGATAATACTTATGATAAGGTTTTTAAAATTCTTTTACTTCATGTTTCCATGAATATTTATTTCCATGTGGAACATATAGAGTGTCCCTACACTATTTGGAGCATACTACAGAGTATTTTCAGTGATCCTACTGAGACTTACAAATCTCCTCCACTTCCTATCATCTCTTTTGAGACTATTGTACTTTTCCTTTATTCTTCTATTTCTTATGATGATACATCCTTGGTGGACAGTGATCTTATTTATATCAATCCCCCACTATAGGATGAGATTATTCTAGACCTTAGTTATCTTATTGTAGATTCTACATCTGTTCTTATGCAAATTATTGCTCTTTCAAATCCTTCATAGAATTACATTTTAGAGAACTTTTCCAGTGAGGGTATACACATTGAGAGTATCTAAGACTAATATGTTCTTATGGGCATTCATCTTGTAGACTTGAGTCCTTCATTTATAGATTAGTTTTCAATTTTGATGGTTGTTGAGCCTTGATCTCCTATTCCCATGGACATTCTTTCAATGAATGTTCCATGCCTATCTTTTTCTCTAGATATTCTCTCTCCTTCATTATATGATTATTCATTTCCATCTTCTATATTTATTATTATGATACCTAATCAGACTTTGGCATATTTAAGCATTAGTAGGGAGACAGTTGAGCATTTTCTAGAGATCTACATCATGATTCCTATCTACATTCCAATTGAGTGGGAATTCAACAATTTGATAGCTCATGGTTTCTTTCTTCCAAAAGGAAGAGATAACATTTTTTATAGAGGGACCTACTAAAACATTCTCCATTTGAAATTTTGTGCATACATTCTCTCTCTTCTTTGTGGAGGCACACATCTTTCACATTTTGTAGGATACTAGGATCATTATAATGTATGTGGGTACCTTATCATGGCTTGTTGTTAGGTTCTATTTTTTGTATCATCACCCACCTAAGCTGAACTTATGGGGGTTATTGGTTTAGGCATTTTTCCCACTAGGTTTTTCTTACATGGTTGTATTAGCTTGCTTAGGGATCTAGAGGTCATTTGGGTTACTTGGGAAGATTAGTCCCACATTCATTGGAATGTGTGGTATCTTTCCCTCTCCAACCTATATATGCATATCTCTCCCTTCATATTTTGAACGCAATATATTGTGTGGATTATTGGAGCATTCATGTCTTGGTGAAATTATTTCTCTTTGATTTCATTCTTGTAGATGCATGTGTATTTCCTGTATTGTCTTGAATAATACATGTCTTACATTGCATCTTGAATCAATTCATTAATTTAGATCAGTATTATTAGAACTCATTCTGATAGGAACTACTCTTTGGAAATATCAAGACCTTGCATTTTGAGAACCATACACCCTCTTTCTCATGTTTAAACATATAAAACTGTAGGTAGTCATTATGATGATTGGAGTGTTAAGCCCATGAAATGTGAACTTCATCAATTAGGTCGTTGACAACATAAAGGTGACTAAACTTCATTGAAGGCTTTTTCTTATTATACTATAAGTTTAATTGAACCTTTCATAACATTTTAAAACCTCTTCCTTCTTGTCATCATACATAGAAATGTGTATGATTAATAAGGCCTCTAGACCCAATATTCTTAACCCTCATTGAATTTCACATAGTTTAGATGTATATTGGTCTATGTTTGTTTCATATCTGCACTAAGTTATACTTCAACACCTATTCTTGTTAGAGGTAAAATTACTAGGGGTGAATCAATGAGACCAATTAATCCAACTTAAATTATGACCTTTACAAACACTTAGTCAATTAACATAAGGATTCATGAAGCATACACAACATTCATATCAATGAGTAAGAGAGATAATGAAAGATAAATCACATAACACATGACATACATGAGAAACCCTCTTGGGAAAGAAAAAAAACTAGAACCTAAAATTGGACTACTATAATATAATAACAATATCTAATTTAGACCATATATAAATTATCAAGGATCTATAATCCCAATTTAGTGAGACTACAATTCCACAAGGTATTACCACACCTGTCTAGCTGAGCTGCAACAATAACCAAACCTTTTATCAAGTTATTCCTTGTAAGGAGGATATAACCACCTTAGATGTTGAGATATTAAAATAAAACCTATGAATACTTCTACTTTTAAACTAATGTATTTAACACTTGATGATGTACGTTTGTTTATCACTCTTCACCTTCACTCACACTCAAATAGTAAGCACATAATTCTCCCAACATAGTTATGACCAATAGATCATACAAATAATCCTCAAACTAATATTATTATCAACTAATATTTAGGTCACTCTAACCCTCCTTCATTTCACAATCCACACACACAAGCCTCTCTCTAATCTCTTCTAAATCTCTCACATACATGTCTAAAAATTACTAGCTTTAATTTCACTATTTATAGAGCAATATTGATAATCACCACCTATTTCATCCATTAGGCATGCCTTAGTCCTTAAGGCATCTCTCATATGAATAAATGGCTCAAAAAAATATTCATATTTTGGCCATAGCATCTATGGATCAACCTTAAGAAGTTACACCTTTCAATAAGGCCCTTGTAGCTCTTATCGGTCTCATGGAGACCTATTCACCCATTTAGCACACCCTCAAGTAAAATAAGAACACCTGACCACTTTCAAAAACATGGGTCCACTCTTTATGTCCCCTTTGACATCCTCAAAATATCATAGTCATCTTATCTCACCTAAGCATATGTTCAATCAACTCAAACAAAGATATTATACAAAGGAACACCATTATCAAACACAAAGTCAACTTCTTAAACATTATTCAAACCCAAGATAAATAAATCACACCTCAAAAATACTCATAGATGATCCTCATGGAGTATAAAAGACTCCCTAACACTCCCTAATAGCCAATTCATCATTAGATAGAGAAACAACATCAATAAAGGCTTAAACATCCTTCTCAAGTCACTTGTAGAATAAGCATGAACACAAAGTCAACTTTGAACATTAATATCTTTGATTGTATCAACTTTCATATCTTCAAATCAGGTTCATTAGATGTGCCATGGATTCCTCTTCATATTTTTTTAATAGTACTAAAAAATTTAACTTTTATCAAAAAATATGGATAAAATATAAATATCTAGTTTTTACCTATGTTAAATTCAAATATTTGAATAACAACAGTCATAGTTAACCTTTGAACATAATGATCGCATCTTGTGTCCTCTCAACTCAAATCAAATACGCACCATCAATCTTGTTTGATCTTTAACACATAGTACACCAATGCCAAATGTTAAACCTTAGTCACTTTGACCTCATCTCATGTAATATTAAAATGTTGACTCAATGTGCTCTATTGATCTTTGTAGATCAACTAGGTCTTTAATGATCTATGTTCACCATTCGATCAAACTGTATAAATGCCCACTCACCATTGGATCCTTATCCTATAAATTTGATCTATAATTAAACATCATGTACCTATCCTCATCTCACTACATCCTAACATATTAGAGAAAATGTGCTCCATAGATCTTGCTCAAACTTTAACTCTATAAAAAATGACTATGGGAACCTTGTTTATCTCCCTAAGTAGCCATTTTTGAACCTTAATAACTTCTTTTTCACTCACACACATGATCTCAAATTTGGACCATATGATCTCCTCACATAGGAGAATCCATTCATGTGACAAATTAATCTATAAACCTTTGCAAATTTGAGATATAATTCCATTAAAATTCCTTAAAATATTCTATCATAGAGCCAACTATGCTTAGAACTTGTTTGGGATACTAAAATTGAACATGCATATCTTTTGACATACTTTAGTGCATGGTCTAAATTTTAGCAAAAATTAACTAAAATAAAAATTGAACAAACCCATATGATTATTTTATCTTTACCCCTTCACATGTGAAATATATAACATCAACAAAATTCTTACTCGGCTCTATTTGAACATAGAAAACATTGTCAAAATACCTAGGAGCCCAACTTTGCATATGCATAACCTTTGCCATGTTTTAGTGCATGATATAAAAGTTAGTTAAAATAAACTAGGCTCAAAAATAAAAAAACCCATATGATCATCTTCTCTTGAAACATACACACATATGAGATATTATACCATCAAAATTCATACTTGTCTCTTCTTGAACCCTTTGCAAATTTGGCTAAGTTAGGGAACTTAGTGAATTCTATCTAAGAAGATAACTTTGCACCCTCATATATTTGAATGAATTAAGATATATAAAATAAAAACTATGAAATAATGTGACCACAACCATATTATCAACTCCCCTTGAATCATCCACACATGGAAATTATGACATCATCAAACTACCTACTTAATTTTCTTCCACTAGACCTAAAGTGTCTATATGAAGACTACAAAAAACTAGATGTATTAAAATTATGCACACAAGAAATAAAATCATATAAAACTTCTTATATTAAACCTTGCACATTATCAATACTATATACTCATCCTTTAACAATCTTAACCATGTAAACTCTGAAGATCAACCGAGTCAACTTCAAGCACACTAGGACAAACTTATTGCACACTTTTTTATCGTCACTTAGGCTATCAAAGCACTTCATCCACTCACCAAGATACCTCCATGAAATAACCATGACATAATTTAAAACTCTCCAATAACATCATTGACAACTCTCCAATAATTCTTCCTTTCATGATAATTAGCTCTTTTGGTCATAACAAGGACCTACAAGTTTAAAACCTGTAGGTTTGCTTTTGTTTCTATGGACTGTAAAGGACCAATTTCTTAGATATTTTCACCTTTTTGGTTACATATACTCATTTTAACTTTATTTAATCTACCCAATAGTATTTATACCTCTTTATATCACTATATAACATCAGATTTTCCCATTCACATATACATGCCTATTTATATAGTCATCTCCTATACAATGCTTATGCATAGAAATTAGAGTATATGGTTTGATCATTTCTTATAATGATTATAGTGAGATAATTCAAGGTTAATTGGGTGTTTATAATATTAAAACACATTTATCCTTTTCTAAATTGCCTTCAACATGAACCTAGACCCTTGAATGCTCACTTATAGGTCTGCAGACCTGTGAGTAACTCAAACACCTTGTAACCTTTGTTTGAGAGTGTATGTTTGGAATAACACTTTAATTATCTTATAACTCTAATATTCCAATGTTTTTATTTCATGTTACCATGGTTTATCATTGAATTTTGAGCCAAAGTTGACATATAGGCCTGTAGAAGATTACTTATAAACTATGTCATGCTTCCAAAGGACAAGAACATGACATCCCTTGAAAATATATCTTTAAAAATCCATTTTTAAAGAGAGATAACACATGTAAAATTTTATATTTAAGTATTTTAAATGAATGATGAGGCACTTAAATAATTCTACATATGACAAACATTCAAGTCAACCAAAGTAATTGTAGTAGGGTGATATGTTTCACACTCTTGAGACACATTTATCATTATTGAAGACACAAAACAAGATTAAATTGATTGGTTAAATTGAAATAAAAATTAATCCTTTGACCTCTAAAAACATTCCAAAAAATCCATTCTCCTTAATTGAATTCTTTAATGAATAAACATGAGCAAAAATAGACCCTGCTTAAATGGACAAGACATAGTGACATGCTATCACTCTTAACAATTTTTCATAAAGGAGAGGGGATAAGTTTACAAAATAATGACACTAAATTAAATATCACTAGGGTATCTATCATTTTCCAAAATTTTATCATCCAAATTTTTGTCTCCTAGCCATGCCATATATTTGAATTTTGCCTTTATGAGTTTATGAAGACAATGATGGAGGAGAGAGTAATTTGCAACTTTGAGACTTAAAACTTCCTTCCATGTAGGATTATTACATGTGGAAGATAAAATGACACTTACTAAACTATTTACACCTGAAAGTGAGTTCTTGAAGTCTGTATAAGTGCATTTAACTCCATTTTAAGCATTGAAATTCAAAAATCTAACCATTTTATGACATATAGGGAAGTTGTGTAACTGATCCAAGGACCTTGGAAATAGTGTTAGTATGGATAATTCACTTTTTAGGTTTTTTCATATGTTGGAATTAACCAAAAATCACCTTTTTCTTCAATTTATGTTACCTTAAAGTCCATAAATAATTTTTGAACTTTATAAATCAACATGAAATGTTTATGAAAGGTGATTAAGGCATGCAATTAATTGAAGAGACACATAAAGACATATGAAACTTCTTAGTTTCATCATTCCATGACATAAATAGCCTAGTATAATGGAAATTCAAACTATTATTGTAATTTATCCAAATTTACCTTAAACAATGCTAATGAGATTTTATAAGGAACCTTCAAAGACCCTTAAGGCATTGAAAGGACAAGAACAAAGATATTAAGATATGATCACTCAATATTTTACCTATATGGGTTTAAACTTTAACCTTTGAGGTGAAAAATAGTTAACAAATTGGTGATTCATAGGGGTAGCATGCCTGCTATGCTAATTAGACTAGTAGTCTTGTCCTTTCAATGGGAAATGGATTCACTTACACTCAACCTTAGACCTAAACTAGAATATGAATAAGACACAAAAATTGATTTGAATTCTAAACCACACAAAAAAATAATAACACACACTAGGAAAAGGAACAAAACACACACTTGTGTTAGCTAAGAACTTAGGGAACACAACAAATAAGAAAAAAACTAACTATATACAATTGACCTAAAAAAATTCCTTACTTATGAATCAAAATGGAAGATTATACTATCTCTTACTCCATGATGTGGTAAAATTCATGAGGCAAACTACCTCTTAGACATTTTTCTTGTTATCTTCATCCTCATCTTGCTTGCTAATCCTTTTGGCACGATTTCAAATGAAGTGGTGGAAGAAAACCAATCTATTATGAAAATATATTCATCATGTGGATCAAGATCCTTCTCATATTTCTTAGTAGCTTCAACATCATCCAATGATGTTCCATCTAAGTATACTTCTTGGGTCTTTATGTCATCTTGAGTGATCTCATGATTCTTACTAGTTGCTACAATTTCATCAAACTTTTCAAGGAACTTTGCATACTCACTCCAAGATGCATAATTATCTTAAATGGATGTATCTTATTCAATATCTTCATAATCATAATTTTTAATAGGTAATGTACCTTTGAAAATGGATTCAACTTATTTAAGTGACTCATGATACTACTACCAATTATATTTTGGCTCCTCTCTTTGATCAACATGAGCAAGACTAATTATAAAAGCATATTCATTTTTATATTTAAGGGTTATATGAATGTCAAGAGTTTCAAACCCTTCTATGAATTCATGATGTTATTTCAAGGTAACTTATTCAAGTTCATCTCCTTGATCTTTTGAATCCATGCCAAAATCATTCAAAACCTCAACTTTAAAATTGATTTTCATTTCTCTTTCCCAATTGGAGTACCAATGAAAATTTCTTCCTCATACTCACTTGAATAATCTTCACCACACTCTCCTTACACCTCACTTGAAATTAAAACTTTTTCATTTGACTCCCATATGATAGGTTCCTCTTCAAGAAGGGAGATTGTTGGGGGGGGGGGCGTGATGCACATGTTCATGAGTTTGAGAGGTAAAATGAGGTGTGGTAGGTGGCTCATGAATTGTATTGGGAATGGGAGATTATTCTAAGAATGCTTGAAGATAAATTAATTTAAATTTGGATATAAGTGATTCATTCTTGTCAACCACCACTTCATATTTCTCACAGACTTCTTGAGGCTCTTCATCAAACTAAAATTTATTTTCAATCTTCTCAACTATGACCTCCTTCTTATTTTGAAAACCTTCTTGGATAGACCTCTAAGATTGAATAGATAGAGATTCTTGGGGAGAGGGAAATGGGGTTTGAATAGGCTCAAGGTTTTCTTTGAATTCAATTTTTTGATATTGGTTTGATTTAAGTCCCTTTATTTTCAACTCTAACTCTTCAATTTGCTTGTCTATTCTCCCTTGGAATAACTTTTATTGAAGGTAGTTAGTGACTTCATGAGGATAATAAGCAAAAGAAGGCTGATATGGTATATAAAATTTCTCTTGAGGAGGGATGGGAGGGACTTTCATAGGTTCATATTCTTCCTTGACTTTAACTCCCTAATCTATGCTTATTTCACCTTGATTAATCTATGACTTCACCACTTGATTCCTGATTGGGGTCTTAAAAGATTTTTTGGAGGGTTCTTGGGGAAGGAAATTAGAATATTGGTTATCAATAATAGGTTACTCAAAAATAATCACCTCCTTCCTTCGAATGCTCTCTTGGATTGAATTCCAAGAAGGGAAAGTTTGAATAACATATGAAGGAATTGTAACACTTTGATACTCACTTAAAATGGTCTCTTATGGAATAATGAATATCACATATAAGGGTTGATGTGGTATGTATGAAGACACATGGAGATGATAAGATTTAACTTGTCCTTCATGATCTCTTAGCATATCTTCTACTTTTTCAATGAGACCATTTAAATCCAACATTTCACTTGAGATGCTTTGCCGATTTCTCTCTCAATAGGTACCCATTCTTCTTTAATTAGTTACAATGAGTCTCTCATATTATGAATGAGATGACTATGGATATCTTGACCATATTCCCTTTGTGTGTTAAGTCATATCATATATATCTCATATCCTAAGAGATTTTGCTTCAAACCTTAAATGGACTAATATGAGAAGTGATTATGTTGGCTAGGGACATATTCAGCTTGAGAAAGATGATCATATGCAATATCATAGTCATGTAGGGGGAATGTAGGCTAATCATAGGACTAATATGACTCTTGAAATTTTTGATAAGGATCATATTGAGACTGATAAGGCTCATCATAAGACTAGTAAGAGTTATGTTGAGGCTAATAGGAAGTGCTATAGGACTGATATGACTCATACACTTGCATGAAATTGAACTCTACTTCAAACTTCGCCATAAAAACTTAATCAAGATAAATAATGGAAACTACAACTTACTTAAACAAGTGACTAGGCTTCTAGAACCAAGTAATTGATCTCAAAATCACCATTGATGTTTTGAATGCCTCTAAAGGTTGATATGTAGACTGACAACACCAAAAATTCTTCCACTACTTTGGACCTTGGTCCCACTGGGCATGCCTAAACTATTATCAACCAAACTTTCAATCTTTAGAAGTTAGTTCAAGACATAAAAATTTGGAATAACATGGATACAATCCTAGGCTATGGGTGGCATAAAATTGGATTGAATCTCTAGGTTACAATGATAACTACCTTGATATATCACTTAGGTTCATCAAACTACTCTACCAACTTACTAGGAAAAGAGAGAGAAAACCTATTCTAATGGAGGTGATGTACTAGAATTACTTGACCAATACCAACAATATAAAATTGTAATTTATACATGAGACTAATGTGAAACAAACACTACTCCTAATCTACCTCTCTACATCAGTACTTATCATGAAGGTTGTGAAGAATGTTCGGGTTAGGAGGCCTAGTTAAGAGGTCATGAAATGACACTAATGAAAATACAACTCACTCAACCTTAAAACCTCACTTATATAATTCAAAAGACCTAAAAAATAGATTTTAAATTGAATATGAATTAAAAAAAGGACAAACATGACAAGGAATCAAAACTATCACATAGCAAGATCAACTAGTCAAGCATACACATTGAAACATTGGAGCTTAATACAATGGGATACATATAATAAGTTGATATCAAGTCAAATGGAACTAATAGAGTAGTATTTGACATATTATATTGTGTAGATCGAAGTGGAGGAATTTTAAAACTATATGAAAGATATGCATAGTAATTGAAAGACAAATTTGAATAATATACCATGGTTTATAGACAAAAATGAGCTCAAGTGAAGAGATATAAATATTAAGATTTAAACAAGTTGAAATAAAAAAATAAAATTTAGACCATATTACCATGGGATAAAAACAAGTTACTTTCAAGCAAAGATAAAAGGATAGAGGGTTGTTTGATTGACATATTGAGGTGAATAAGCATTTTGGAAATTTGTTAAGATATTTGGTTGGAAAATAACCCAAATAGTGGAATTTGATCTTGGCACCATCTTAAAAGGATTTTGAATAGATTATATTACATAGATAGTTATGTAATTATTTAATGATATGGAGGTCCTAATGAATGTGAAAGTGTTTCACACTTAGTTTCATGAAAGCTTGTGGTAGCTGGAAGAAAAATTGAGAGGAAGAAAATGGGTCAATAAAAATTACGTAATGGGATAAAACAATTTCAATATTGAAAGTCATGTTTTTGCATATAGATTATCAATATGACTTGATAAATAATTTAAAATTAAATGTACCATCTATAAATATATGGATAAAAAAAAGAGGTAAATAGGAGTTTTGGAATTTTTTGAGATGTTTTGCTAGAAAAAAATGCAAATAGTGGGATTTAATCTTGACATAAAGTGAAAATACCTATAACAATTCAAATTATATATGTTTAATGAAAACCTTATTTGAAATAGTGTATGGGTGTAGATAAAGATATGTTACAAAGTGTTATAAAATCAATGGTTTTGTATGATAAAATTGTTGAATGAGATAACTATCCAAAGTATTTGTAAGAGATGAAAATACAATTGAATGAAAAATTGGAGCTTAATAAGATTGGATACATATAATAAGTTGATATCAAGTGAAGTGGAACTAATAGAGTAGTATTTGACATATTGGATTATGTAGATCAAAGTGGAAGAATTTGAAAACTACATGCAAGATATGTAAAACAATTGAAAGACAAATTTAAATAATGTACCATTATTTGCACTAAAAAATGAGCTCAAATGAAGAGCTAAAAATATTAAGGTTTGAATAAGTTGAAACAAAAAAATAAAAACATAACTATATTACCATGGGATAAAATTAGTGAATTTTAAACAAAGATAATAGGATAGAGAGTTGTCATATTAATTTATAGAGGTGAATAAGAGTTTTGTAAATTTTCTAAGATGTTTGGTTAGAAAATAATCTAAACAATGGGATTTGATATTGGCACAAGATTAAAGGAGTATGAATATATTAGCTTACATATATCACCATGTACTTATTTGATGCTATGGAGACCCTGATGAAAGTGAAAGTGTTTCACACATAGTTTCATAAAACACGATGGTAGTTGGAAGCAAAATTGAGAGGAAGAAAATGAGTATACAAAAATTATGTAATGGAACAAAAACGTTTCCATATTGAAAGTCATATTTTTGCATATATATTATCAATACAACATGCTAAATAATTTAAAATTCAACATATCATCCATTAATATATGGATACAAAAAAGAAGGAAATAAGAGTTTCAGAATTTTTTTGAGATGTTTGGCTAGAAAAAAAAATGCAAATAGTGGGATTTGATCTTAACACATGGTAAAAATACCTATAATAATTTGATTTATATATTTTTAATAAATACCTTATTTTAAATAGTGTATGGGTGTTTTCAAAGATATGTTATTAAGTTTTAGAATAGTAATGATTTTGTGTGGTAAAATTATTGAAGTAGATAACTACAAATACAATTAGATGAAATGTTGAAGCTTAATATGATGGGATACATATAATACTTTGATATCAAGTGAATGGGAACTAATAGAGTATTATTTGGCATATTGGATGATGTAGATCAAAGTAGAGGAATTTGAAAACTATATGCAAGATATGCAAAATAATTGAAAGACAAATTTGAACAATGTACCATGGTTTACAAATAAAAATGAGCTCAAATGAAGAGATAAAAATATTAATATTTGAAAAATTCAAAAAATAAAATAAAAAAAATAGACCATATTACCATGGGATAAAAACAAGTCAATTTCAAGCATAGATAAAAGGACAAAGGGTTGTCAGATTGACTTATTGAGGTGAATAAGAGTTTTGGAAATTTATTAAGATGTTTGGTTGGAAAATAACCTAGACAATGGGATTTGATCTTAGAACAAGATTAAAAAGAGTTTGAATAGATTGGATTACATAGATCACCATGTACTTCTTTGATGATATGGAGGGCTCAGTGAATGTGAAAGTGTTTCACAACTAATTTCATGAAATATCATGATAGTTGGAAGTAAGATTGAGAGGAATAAAATGGGTATACAAAAATTATGTAATCAAATCCTTATCACCCCTGAAGACCATTGAGGGACTTTTTACTATAAGGTTATGCCTTTTAGCCTAAATAATGCACAATCCACTTATCAAAGAGTTATGACTTATGATTTTCATGATATAATCCACAAAATTGTCAAAGATTATGTGGATGATCTTCTGAATAGGTAAAATCTCTAAAAATACCATATCACTATCCTTAAAATAATCTTTGATCTCTTAATCCAATTCTATGTTTGTCTCAATTCCAAAAGTGTGTTTTTGGGGTCTTGACAGGTAAGATCTTGGGTTTTATCATCTCCATTTTTGGGATAGAAGTAGATCCCAAAAAAATTATATATTTTATAGATATTCCACCCCCATCCAATCTTAAGTAACTCTATAGCCTACAAGAAAAACTATAGTCTATTCATCATTTCATCTCCCAACTATCGGATCAATGTCAACTTTTCCATCACCTCTTAAGGAAGGATACTCAGTTCATTCAGGAATATAATTTTCAAAATTATTTCCTTTCCCCTCTGGTTCTTATTCATTTTGAAGAGGGGTGACCTTTCTTTTTATATATTTCATCCATAGATCATACCCTAGGGGCTATGCTTTCCCATTGTGATGAGCAACACAAATAACATGCAGTTTATCAGATCAATCATACTCTCATTGAATATGAAACACAATATACACATATGGATAAATTATACCTTACCTTGCTCTTTTTGGATTCTAATATTTACCATTATATACTTAATAACAAAACCCATGTAATAACGAGCACCGATCCACTTATGTTTATGCATTTGAAGCCTTATAAAAAACAATGCATGACCAAATGGCTCATGCTTTTAGCTGAGTTTGACCTAGAGTTTCTCCATCAAAATTTGGTTAAATTTTATATTATGTAGACACCTAAATCTATCCATTGATAACCTCCAATCAAGTTTTTGACCAATTTCCACCAAAATGCACAATTTGGCCTGAAAACACTAAAACACATTAAATGAGTTGAAATTTATTTATTAAAGTGCTGATTTTGGCTAGGGTATCCCTAAATGGGGAAATGAAATGTATGGGCCATCTAACTTTGATCAAATCATTCTGAGTCAAAATGCCAATTTTGCACCTACATGCTCTAGATTGCTCTTTTCTATCATTTTTTTGTATGAGATGTGTGTCTTTATTATTTTGTGTTGGAAACATCCTAAATGGGAATACGTTTCCAATGCATCTAACATTGGCTTCCAATTCTAATCCAATCAAATTTTAGACCAATAACAAGGCATTTTGATCAATTTGAGTAATTTATGCACAAAGTGCTTAATCATGCTTAAGAGATAATTAAACCAAATTAGAGCCCAATTAAGAATTCCATGGAAACTATTTGAATACTTATTTTTGGAATTGAATATTGAATATATGTATCATCAGGGGACCTCATTTCTTGGGAAGACATCCCTAGGCCATAAATGCCATAAATATTAGGATTCATGCCTCCCATGCCTCATCAATGACCTCCATGCCTCTTCAATGCCCCTTTTTCCAATGTCATGATGAGGATAATTACATATTTAATTCCAAAAATTAAATTAATCCTCAACCACACATCTCAATCTTGAGATGGACGGTTCAGGTTGATTCTAACCATTTACAAAATTATATAAATAAAGAGGCCATGAATATCATTTCTAAGCTATTTTGACCCAAAGCTATAACACAAAAATGATTTCAAAAGATATTTCAATTATTGTTACCATGCCAAATTGATTCCAAGCCAAGCCAAACCAAAGCTAAAGGTGTCAAGGAGAAAAGGAGATAGCCAAACCTTCTTTGATGAAGACTTCATGAGCACAAGCCGAACAAGCCACTACAATAAGCATTTTGGAGCATCCAAGGAAGGTAAAAGAAGGTTTATTTTACATTTTAGTTGTGTGTTTTATTCATGTTTATTAACTAAGCTCTCCCTAGTGTCTAGGGCTAGAGATGTTATGCTAGTTAGTGTGTTTCTTTCATTTTATTTTTATTTTGATACTAACACAATACTAACCATCCTCTCTTGAGTTAAATTCATATCTCACATAATGGCATGCCCATTGGGGCCCAATGCATCCCACATATGAAGGAGAACATGAGGCAACTTTAAAAATTTTATTTGGATTCTTAAAACTCTTTCTAAGTGATTTTCTAACTTCATTTGGCAATTTTTTCTGTCATGGGTTTACATAGTAATCATCATCAGTTGAGTAAACTACTGATGGTTATTTTAAACCATCATTAGTTAGAATTATTAAAAATAAAATCATTCTACATAACCATCATTGATTAGTAAAACCATCATCAGTTTGCATAAATGTCATCATCACTGATTAGTATAACCGATGATGGTCACTATGTTTTTTTTGCACAAACCTAAGAGCTCATTTTTCTAAGTTGGTTGTTTCATCTTAAAAAGTGATTCTAAGCTAAAAATATTTGTAACATTTTTTTTAGGTTTTACTTGAAAAATCATCAAAGAATTCTCAAATAGATCCTTTTAAACTTCTTTTAGGGTGTTTTAAAATGAATCAAACTTTTCATTTTGATGCTTAAAGGAAAATCATTTAGGGTACTATTGCTTAAATCTTGTATTTAGATTTCAAAGTTACAAATTAAGACCAAGGGTTCAAATGAACACCACCAAATCTTTCATTTGGGTTTGAAATTGAACACACTTGTCATTTTTGTCTTCAATAGTTTCTTGATCTAATTTTGTTTAGCAAAGATAGGGGTATTGCATGTATGCTCTTCCATTTGTCCCCTTTAGGGAACCCTTGGAATCAAAAGTGCCATTCCTATTGCAAAAATCCTAGTCCAAAGCTTAGAAATAATTTCATCTATAGCACTCCCCAAAAACTCATCAAAGTTTGGGTGACCTTGAAAATGACCCTAAAGTTTTTCTATTAGTCTTTTATTTCATGAAAACTTCGTTTACGAGGGGGATATCATTACCTCTCATGAGTTATTTAGGGAATATTTGACCTACTGTTTCACCTCCCAACATTGACTTGACTTAATCCTTTGGAGTTAAACACATGATTTATCTACATTTAGACATCACACTACACTAAGTGAACAATAGGATGTAGTGGTTGTAAAAGGACTAGACTTTTTTATAACTAGCCAATGTAATGATAATCTAATTTCCATGCTTACCTTTTTCATCATTTAACATAAAATTATTTTTGTAATTTACTCCCCTAGAAACATTCAAAATCTTGATAGTTTATTCAACCCCACATTGCCATACCCTTGCTAGGATTTGGATGATTATACTTAGTGTATTTTGGTCATTTTTGCTTGGTATGTTTTGAGACTAAAACTTGTATATTTGTTCATAATCCATGTCAAATAGTGTATTTTAGTTGAGGATGGTAGTATGATGCTTCCAAAATCATGTCAAACCATTTTGATCCTTTTGAATCTTTAAAAAATAACATATATCACATCATTCGAGCATGATTACACCATTAGGTTGCTCATTTTTTTTCAAGACTAGTTTACCTTGTATCAAAAACCATTTGTTTCAAACCATGTCATGTATACCATTTGGCCCTTTGTCTTATTCCATCATGCTATCCAATCTTGTCTAGCTTATTTGGTCAAATCGTAGTTTTCAAAATTTAGTTTTCAATTAACTTTGTTAAGTTTGGATCCAAACATTGATTGATTGTTGTTTAGGCCTTAATTCATGGGGATGATACACAAATATTTCTCTTTTGGGTTGCATAAATTTGGTTAATCAATTACCCAAATTTAAAAACTATTGATGGTTTGTTTTTTTAGTACCTATTTTTATCATTGTTTATGCCTTTATTTTGGAAAACATAGTCTTTATTCAAAGAGCCTTTTGTCTTTTGCCTTATGCCAAGTAATCATGCTTATGTTTGATTCCATGTGTCGGGTCTATGTCAAAGTTGTTTCCAAACTTGTTAGATTGAATCAAATCACATCAGCCTTTGTTTCAAGTCTAGCTTTTGACATCATTTGGCCAAAAGTCCTAGCACATGCCTAGTTATTTGAGCCTAACTTTTGATTCTATGTGTAGACAAAAGACCTAGTAACTCAACTTTTCCATTTCCTAGTTTAGACCTTGTTTGGAACACTTTAACCTAGACCTTTGACAAGCCAATTTTTATTCAAATGCTTGAACTTTTGTGCATATGACATTTGACATTAGATATTTTATGTTAGACTATTTAATGTTGAGTCTTAGTAAAAATCATTTTGGAGATATAACTCCACTTTTATACCATGTTGGAGATACAAATCTACCCCTTTGACCAAGTTATACCAAGTTTGAAACATTTATCCTTTGGACAGTTTTTTTAGAGTTTATATAACTCTAAGCCTTTTGTGTTTAGAGTTTTCATCATTATGTAGATATGTGTAGCTACACCTATGATGGAGTCATGTATAATCTAACTTATGATAGAATGGCTGCATAAAATGACTTTTATGGTTTTATTCAAGACCCCAACTATGATAATATGGTTTATGAGATAGATTTTTATCCACATCATAATAATCATTCATGGGAACAAAGTCAAAAACCAGCTCACGATCTAACTCCAAACCTAAATTGGTATGAAGAGGCTTGTGAGGAGGACTTTAAATACCCAACTATATATAATTTTATTTGGGATATGGATCCATACCCTCTTTACAATAATAAATACATGGAAGACAATCAAGAACTAGCTTATGAGCCAACTCATAACTAGGATGATATGGTTTATGAGGAAGACTTGGATGCTTTGGCCTATGTGAGTAATCAGGCTCCACCACATCATACCATTTATATTCTAGGACCACAAGTCACACCATTCCCATACCAAGACCTCATCCTTTGGTTTGTATGAGCAATCAAGCTCTACAACACTCCTTCATCATTCCAAGACCTAGTCCTTTAGCTTGTGTGAGCAATCAAGCCCCACAATGCCCTATCATTAAAATTTTAGGACTTCATCATTTGGCTCATGTGAGCAATCATGCTCCTCAATGCCCTATCATTATCCAACCATAATCCATTCCTCATCTAGAACTAATCCCATCCAAACCTCAACTGATCCAATCCTTCAAAGACCAAGCTGTGTTTAAAACTAGTATTTTCTGACTCATTGGAAACCAAAGCCAAGACAACCAACCAATCCAAGATGTTTTTATTGAACCAACCACTTATAATAAGTCAACTTATGATGAATCACCTATTGATCATATCCTAGTTATCGAGGAGTCTCCCACTAATGAACCAATCTTTGTTGAGTCACTTCTTAATGATTATAACTACCTTTGGGAAAATCATTACCTCAATCATGTGCCTATTTTAGAAGAACCTCGTATTGATAAACTAGTCTCTAAGGAGTTGTCTCTTGACTTTTTTCCCATCCTAGAGGAGTCCCACTCTAAAAAACCAATTTTTGTGGAGCCCATTATGCCATCACGTGCCATTACTTGTCCAAAACCAAATATTCAACAAGACATCATTATAGCATAGTACCTGTTAGATGAAGAATTAGAGTTAGAATCAAGTTCTATTCTTGAATTGACATTAGATTTACCATCAAAATCTAAATCAACATCAGTTTCAACATTAGATTCAGAGTCCCTTAATTTAGAATCAAATTCATAAGAAGAATATGTTCATGGTTGTTACAACATTGGTTATGCATGCCTTGCAGATCAATTTGAATACATTTGTGATCCTTTTACAATTTTTGAGGATGAGTACTTCAACTTTGACACAAGTTATCCTAGTATCTTCTATGAGGATTATGCAGCATCTCCCCATTTCATTATCATTCTACAGGCCACTACCATCAACCAAAATAGCCATATCATTGACATTCTATCTCCCACAAGTGTCGATTAGGATCAATAAATTCACACTTTGTTAAACTACATCCATGGTGACATAGAAATTGAATAAGAATAAGGAGGCCAAGACCACATTCATGTAGTAGAAGAACACTCCTAGTGAAACCTTTTTAGAGGCACTAAGATACAATACAAATTCTAACTCAACATCTTCTAATGAAACTTTTTTGCAAGTGCTAAAATAAAATCAAAGTCAAAATCTAATGTTCATTAGTGAAACCTTCTCAGAGGTGCTACAGGACAATCAAGACAACTTCATTGGTGAAAACCTCATTCAGGAACCAATAGTTGAGCACAAAAGTTCTTTACTACTTGATGAAAATAAAATCAAAGATCAAATCAAAATAGATTCCTATTTACATCCTAATTAGATGGTAGCTACTCCCAATATTAAACAACCAAAAAATTTGATGGTCCTATCAAGAAAATAGGGCTTCGACCCTACTAAAACAAAAAATATGTCAAATTTGGCATCAAAAACATTATGTATAACTAAAAGTCCTGATCTTCATTTATTTCCCCACCATTATACATTCCATTATCATATGCCATTCCATTTCACAATCAAACTTACCATCCATTATTTATCTTTGTTTACCATCCATGGTCACATTTTCCTTTGTAGAGGCTACAAAGATACCTTGTCTCGATGTTTAAAGGAATCAAAATCAATGACCAATGAAGATCACAACAACATTCTTGGAATCACACTTTGCATCTAATTCTTGATGAAGAAATTATTTATATGAGGTCTGATATAGCAATTAACATGATCAAGTATTCTATTTATATCATTTGTTGATTAGGACATGCATGTCCCCATCATTAGGAATAATAGAATTAAAAACCACAGCCAAGCCAAAAAAATGTACCATACCATTTCATTGACATTGTTACATATGCCTATTTTACATTATCATAGATCCTACCATTCACCCCATCACTTAGGGGCAACCCTCATATCATTTTAACCCAATTGTCAAACCATCATTATCCTAAACAACACCATACCATCCTATCATTCCATTCCTATCTAGACCAAAGCTTATTTTTAGTCATCCTACCCAATCCTATTTTGATCTTGGTTCATTTGGTTCTTATTACACCTTTTGTGAGAGGATTATAATCAAGTTTCAATAATAAATCCAATATGTGTTTTAATGATAGTCTATGAAATTAGTGTGATAGTTGATCTGGCAAGATATCTTTCATCCTATCAAGTTTGTTTACGTGAGCTTGATTATAAGCACCTATGGGCAAATCAATGTTTCACCAGTCTTTTAACTAATTATAACTGACTATGGGAAAATTAGTATCATTGACCTATGCCATTGTATCCTAGTTATAACTGCCTATGGGCAAACTAGGGGTAAAACTTTTTTATCATACATTACTACATCACCTTGCCATTACTATTTCCATTTGAATGGCCATTTGCTAGATTTGAAAACTTGTTGGGACCTTGTTGGTTTTTCCATACCTTTATGTGGATGGAATTATTATGACTTGAGGTCATTTTAGGACTATATGGGTCATGCTCAATTCATGTTAAGGTCACCTCAGTCCCCCTTTCCATACACTCTCATTGTTTTGTGAGTAACCTAAGCCAAATGCTCTCACTATTTTGTTAGTATCTTGTCATTCTCTAACTAGTTAAGATACCTCAAAATTTTAAAAACATTCATAACATTTAAAAAGTCCAAAAACATTTGTGTTGTCTAAGCCTAGTCATTTGTCCTTGATCTACCTTATTAGGGCATGATCATTACTAGGATGCTTTCTTTTACTTTTGTTTTTAGGCCTTATATTTGTTTGTTTATTTCAAATTATTTGTTTTTTGTGTGCTTTTTATATGTTTCATTTGTTTTTTTGTCTTCTTGCATGTTTGTTCGCTTTCAGCACAGTTGCCTCCACTCAATCTATATTTATTCATTGGGTGATTCCTCAAGCACATTATTCTTGAGTCCATCCATATTCATACATCAACATTTTCATCATGGTTTTTATCATTGGTGCATTGTTTTTAAGTGTTTATTAGATTGGGAGTTAGTCCTTACACATATTTTGGGCAAGTCTTCATGGTGTTCTATCATCAAGCCTACCATCACATGCTATAACAAAAATTAGCTTTAAGAAGGTCTATAATCAATGGATCCACATAAGTTTTTACTTGGTACCTTGGTAAATCCTCCCATCCCACCCTTGATCAAATCAACCCATTAACCATTCTAACTATATCATTGTTAATCAAGATGAACATCTCCTCATTGGTAGGTACAACTAAATCATTCACATTGATCAATATTATTCTTATTTTCATCTCTTTCGTCACTTTTCACCCACTCATATTTAATCTATATTCCAATTTATATCCTTGAGTTATGATTAATAATCATCCCTAACTGGGGTACAATCATCTTTAGCCAATCTAGGTCCTCTTAATGATTATAACTACCTATGGGCAAATCATTATTTTGACTTTTATTCTTGATTATAGCAATATTTGGGAAAATCAGTATACTTTTTACATCAATACATGCAAGAATTTTCTCATTTGGATTAATCTCAACCACTGGTTAAACATTTCTTCTTGATTCTTTTCGAGGGACCATCCATCAGCAAATGTAACAGCCACTCCCTCGAGGGGGCATCATCATAGGCTTCCTAAAACCATTTGGATATTTGTTCTTCAACCATCATCTTCTTTTTTACATATAGGCATTTTATCATTATTTGAGAATACTTTGCTTTGACTTTGGTACTAATGCCTTCCCAAATAGGGGAAAATTATAGACACCTAAATCTAGCCATCGATAACCTCCAATTAGGATTTTGACCAATTTCCACCATAATACATAACTTAGCCTAAAAACACTAAAACACAGTAAATGAGTTGAAACTGATATATTAAAGTTCTGATTTTGGCTAGGGTATCCCTAAATGAGGTAGTGCAATTTATGGGCCAGCTAATTTTGATCAAATCATTCCAAGTCAAAATGCCAATTTTACACTTGGGTGCTCTGGATCGATCTTTTCTATAAAATTTATTGTATGAGATGTGTGTCTTTGTTATTTTGTGTTGGCAACATCCTAAATGGGAATATGGTTCTAATGCATTTGACATTGACTTCTAATTCCAATCTAGTTAAATTTTGGACCAATAACAAGGCATTCTGATCAATTTAAGTAATTTGTGTACAAAGTGCTTAATCATGCTTAAGAGATAATTAAACCAAATTAGCACCTAATAAATAATTCCATGGAAATTTGTTGAATACTTATTTTTGGAAATGAATATTGAATATATGCATCATCAGGTGACCTCATTTCTTGGGAAGACATCCCTAAGCCATAAATGCCACAAATATCAAGATTCATGCTTCACATGCCTCATCAATTCCCTCCATGCCTCTTTAATGCCCCTTTTTCCAATGTCATGATGAGGATAATTATATATTTAATTCTAAAAAATTGAATTAATCCTCAACCAAACATCTCAATCTTGAGATGGATGGTTCAGGTTGATTCTAGCCATTTTCAAAAATCTATAAATAGAGAGGCCATGAACATCATTTTTAAGCTATTTTGGTACAAATTTATAATGCAAAAATTATTCCAAAAGCTATTGAAATTAGTGTTACCATTCCAAATTGATTCCAAGCCAAAGCCAAAGGTGCCAAGGAGAAGATGAGATAGCCAAGCCTCTTTTAATGAAGACTTCATGAGCACAAGCTGAGCAAGCCACTACAACAAGCATTTTGGAGCATCCAAGGAAGGTAAAAGAAGGTTTCTTTTGAATTTTAATTGTGTGTTTTATTTATGTTTGTTAACTAATCTCTCTGTAGTGTCTAAGCCTATAGATATTATGCTAGTTAGTGTGTTTATTTCATTTTAAAACTAACACGATACTAACCATCCTCTCTTGAGTCAAATTCCTAGCTCATAGATTATTGTTGATTATTTAGATGAAGCACCTCTTGTAATTGGTCAACCATATAGTTTTGAATTCCTTCATGAATTTATCATTTCCACATCCTATGGAGATCCTATGTATTAGATGACTTTATTCTTTGATGGATCCAAATGAGACCATAGAGGGCGAGTTGGAATCATTTTAATACCCTTGAAGGGCACTTCTATACCTTTATCCTTCAAAATCAATTTTGACTACACAAATAATATGGTAGAATATGAAGCCTTAATCATAGGTATTCAAATTACTTTAACCCTAGGTGTTAAGTCTCTTAATATCTATAAGGATTCCCATTTGGTAGTCAATCAGATAAACAACATGCATCAGTGTAAGAATGACATCCTCCAAAAGTACAAAGCATTGGAAGATTAGTTATTATCCACTTTTTATCACTATACTATTCAAACCACTCCTTGGTCAACTAACAAATTTATAGATACTATGGCCTCCATGGCTTCTTTTATCTTGTCCTCCTCTCAGGAGTCTAATTTTTTTGTCCTCATCCATAAGTTCAACCAACCCTCTTATACCATAACTGATCTTCCTTCTATCCATAATGTGGAAGAAAACCAATTAGATTTATGGTACATATATATTTGATTATTTGTCTAAATGCATTATCCATATAGATCTATCTAAAAATGGTAAACATGATTTTCATCAACAAACCACCCATTATGTTATAATAGGGGGTGTTCTCTATAAGCGAGGATTCAATGGTTTTATCCTTTGATGTTTCAATAATTTAGAGGCTATTATCATGATCAAATAATCACAAAATGGGTTATGTGGTGGATGCTTTAGCAACCTAATTACTGCCAAAAAAATTCTATGAATCGGTTATTATTGCCCAACTTTGAATGGGGACTATTGTGAATATGTCAAGAGATGAGTAAAATATCAATAACATGCTAACCTATCACACTTCCCTTGTCATGTATTATAGGTATCCCAAGAGTATTGGCCATTTTCTCAGTGGGGGATAGAACTTATAGGATAATTTAATCCTAAATCTTCCTATAACATGGTTTTATCATTACCGTCACCCAATATTTTACTAAGTGGGTGGAGGCTATTCCTCTTATTTTGACCAAAGTAGACAAGATTGTTTATTTCATTAACCATCATTTTTTTTATCATTTAAGTGTTCCTCATAAGATCATTACAGATAATGGAAATATTTTAAAAATAATCAAGTCCAAAACTCAATGATTATTTTAACATTAAGCTAAATTTATCTTCACTGTATTATCCATAATCTAATGGATAGGTTGAAGCATCTAACAAAACCCTTATCAAAATACTAACCAAATTAGTTAATGAGGATACAAAGAACTAACATCTTCACATTCATTTCACCTTATAGGCTTGTCTCACTAGCATTTGAACCCCTATGGAAACTACCCCTTTCTCTTTGGTCTATGACAAAAAAGTTGTCCTCCCTCTAAAAGTCCAAATTATTTATTTTTGGATTTTTCTTAAAGACATCATTTTGGAGGAGGATTATTGTCAAGAGAGATTAACACAACATGAACTATTAGATGAGCATCGATCAAAAACCCTCAATCATATAAATGTATATTAATAAAGAATAAACCATGCATATAATCAACATTTAAAAGAATGACATTTTACTATTGACAACCTTGTCCTTAAAGAAAATCAACTTTATTATTCCTAGACTATCCTAGATTTCACTAAACTAATCCTTAGCCTCTTGTTTTCAAAGTATTGTCTTTATTGTCATAATTAACATCGATTCATATAATCACTATCAATCCTTTAAGACTGACATTGATCTTTATCTAAATTTTCTCTCTTTTGAATTTGAGATCTATTTTTTAGAAAATTTGAATTAATCCCAGCTCTCTATTTCCTAAACCATGAATTTTACCTATAAATGACACTACCTAGAGTCTCATATGACTTCATTACCATTCATGATTTAAAAATTATCCCTCAGTCTTTATAACTTGATAAGAGTGATATTGATTTTGAGTTAGGGATTTGCACCATCATGTTTGCCCCCATTATAGAGGCTATTTCTGACTAGTTAGAAATCATACAAGAAGATGAAGATTCTATTGAAGCCTATTAGTGTGATCACTTCACTAATGTTAATGAAATGAATGTAAATTAATTAAAAATACTTAAATTCCATATCTTTATCATTGTATGCATCTTGTAATTTCTTATACTATTTTCATTTGCTTAATTGCTTCATAAAGTGGGTTGACATCCTTGTTAGGAAATTCATTACTTCTTGGGACTGGTCTAGCACCAGGAAACCCACTAACATATCATATTAATCAAATCTTGTCCAATTTTTCTCATGTGTGAAGGTATTCCTTCCTAGCCGAAAATGAGCTCCCACATTCATTGGATCAATGGTGTGCAACCTTCCAAATCACAGGTACTCTTTAAACCTTACATTTTAATTTGAGTTTTTAGTAGTTTATTTTTATAAAGGAATGAATGAAAAACTACTTAAACATTTTGGCATGATTGGTGGGAACCTTTTTGGGTTTCATTATTCTTTTTTTCTCATTTTTTTTTGTTTTACATTATGTTTTAGTAAAAACTTTTCTTCATTTTCATTAATTAAGAAAAAAATGATTGCTTTATTTTTGAAAGAAATTGTATTTTTCAGTTTGCTTGTTTAAGTAGCACACCTAGTATTATTCAAAGGATTAATACATTGTGTTGGTTGAAATCAATTTTAACACACTAAGAAACCACAATAATCTTAAAATAATCAATCAAATAAATCCTACCTAGGTTGACCCACTTGGATTTCATCACAAAGGGGAAATTTAACTTGATGTTCTTTCTAAGTATAAATAATTAGTTGGTAGTATAAAGACTAAGATCATGTTACACTTATTGTTATAGGATCATGAAGTGAGGGGGTAGGCCCCAATACCAAGCCACGTAATACTACCAACATATATTTAGGATTAATTATACCTTCATGTATATCAAGGATACCAGATTTAAACAAACCTAAAACCAGGCTTAGCTTACCTCTTCTTCGAACCTTTGTTAAGCCAACACCCCATCACATTCTAAAATATTTCTTAAGAAAAATAAAAACAATTAAGTACATTTAATTATATTGTGTTCTTTATCCTCACTAAAATGAGATAAATAAAACAAGTTTTATGTGCTTTTGCATTTATTCTTTGTTTTGTTATTTTAGTACTACATGGTTATAATACAATAAAAGTCACAAAGACAAACATAGTCACCACCTTCATCTACCTCAATGGAACATTCATCAATCCCCCATACCTCTCTTGAATCTATTAGGGATGGCCTCCTTAATTTTAGCTATAGGGTGATCCCGACCTTAAAAATATATTAGATAACAAGCCAATTGCCCTAAGTCATTACCTTACTACATGATCTATACAAATTACTATTTCCCTACAAGGTAAGTCCTCCTAATTTTTTTGTGGCATACCACCAAAAACCTCAGAGGGGTACATAGTACCCATGGTTTCCTCTTCCATTAACCCACCACCATTAGTAGGTTTTAATACCAGCATGACACAACCTATAGATACACAACCACTATTGGTATCTAGTAACCCCTCTACAATTTTTATCCAAATCCAAAATGTTACTATACCACAACTTACATCCAATCAACTACCCTCTCTAACACTTCAAAATTTAATAGTCTCCATCCCTATGACTCTCCCACTAATGTAAACACATGTAACCTCGAATCCCCAACACACCACTCAACCCTTACCATCCACACAATAATTTCCCCTAAGTCAAATTCTCCAACAATATATATCCTTCACCACTCAATACTATATTACATCACAGCCCATCACAACCACTTATCTAAACCCATCTCAACAACAAAGGCTATCTCTCCTATTCTTAAACTATGAAATTGTGTCTCAACCAACCATTACCACTTATATTGGTTATCCCCTTTCACATCCATTCTCTACTTTACTTCCCCCTTATCAACATTCTTAGAAAAAATTTTTAGGGTATATTCCAAAATATAATGCTCAGTGTGACCTTGTGTGCATCTTCATGGATAGGATGGCAAGCTTAAAAGCTTCTACCTGTAGGAAGAAGAATATGCTCTCATACAAATAAATTTTTAATGAAGCTATTAACTATGCCATTCTAATTAGGCCATATCCATCATAGTGGTAACTTTCCAAGTTTATGAAATTTTAAAACAAGGATGACCCACAACAACATATTAGGGCATTTAGGCATGTGTGTTACCTTATAGCCCATGATGGTGCCCTCCTTTTAAGGACTTTCTCTATATCACTAAATGGACTAGATTTAGATTGGTATAGCTCTATCCCCCAACATTACCTATTTTCCTTTAGATAATTAACACAAATTTTATTAGATAATTTTTTGATTAATATCACAAGGAAATTAGTCATCACTAACCTGTATGCCATTAGACATTTTGAATATGAGTCCATTACCAATTTCATGGCCAGGTGGTGAGGCTTCATAAATCAATTAACATTTTCCACATAAATTAATTGAGCTATTTATGAGGTCATTTTTAAATAATATCTCATCCACATTCTAAGTTCAATCATTTAAAACTTTCAATGAAGCCATTACCATGGCCCGTAAGCTAGAAAATTGAGGCCTAGAAGAAAGAAAGGTTAAGTTACAAAATTTAGAATTTCAAACTTGATCCTTCCAAAGGGACCTACAATCCTAAACCAAAAGGTATAGCTAATGATTTAATCCTAAAATCATCTCCCCCATTAACAACTCAACCAAGTTCTTATACTTCCTAGACACAAACATGGAGAACCTTTACATAATTTTTACCTAGGTAATACATGCCTTTGGGAAAATATTATGATGTCATTTTGGAAAAACAATTAAAATAATCATTTATTAAAATTCCTCTGATCAGGCCCATTGATGAATCTTGACCTAAACCTTATTGGTATAAAAATAATGACTTTTTCACCTACCATCATGTACATGGTCATGAGATCAATAAATGTCACTATTTTAAGAGCTTTGTCCAAAAAATTATCAATCAATGGGAATTATAATTATACAATACAAATTATCCTTCAATCCAATACCTTGATATATTTAGGCAAGCATTCCCTAATCACACATCTTCATCTAATTTTGTACACATAAATATGAGAAAAACATCAAATCAGGAAGCCCATACAATAAATACTATTCATGATCAACTTTTACCTAAATAAGTTGATAATACTATTAAATTTCCTTCTAAAGTAACAACAATCCTAGGAAACCTTAAAAGAGATGTTTTTAAACCATATGAACTAGCCAAACCTATTTGTACCATCCACTTAAGCCTCCTGATCTCATTGCATGGGATCCTCTAGAGGAAGAGTCATCCAAACATGATGAAAATCACCCATGAAAGGTAGAAGATAAAAATATTATTCCAGATAAATGGATAAATTCATTGGTATGCCAAAGGTTAAATCCATACAACACCCACCTATAAGGCTTGAACTCCCCTAGAGATCCAAAAATGAGGACCCTCATAAAGGTACTCTAACAACCACTAACTATGCTCAAAAAGGGAAAATAACTATGCCTTGGGTTCAAACTAATTCATCCATATTAGGAACACATCTTTCCTCTAAACTAAAGATAATGATTACATAATCACCTCTCAAGGGATCTAAGATATCTGAAAAACTTCCACCCATATTACCGACACCAATACCTCATATTAACCCGACAAATTTTTGTTACCCCCAAAATTTATCTAAGATACCTATACCACCCATTAAAACCACTCATACAATAAACACAAAGAATGAGAGTGTAAAGGTAAACATGGTCCAAAAACTGATATACCAAAAAATGATAAAATATCACTAAGACCCCTTGTAAGTATCTTATTCCACCATCCTCGATCAACTTTTACAAACTTCCCTTATCACATTACCACCTATCAAACTAGTTGATCCCTGTATCCAACAACCAACATGGTAAAATAATATGTTCATTACCATAAGACACTTGAACATGATATTGAGAGCTAAAACACTCTCAAAGTCATAATCTAGAATCTATCGAATGAAGATGCCCTATTAATTAAACAATCTTGTCATGATACTCTCTTCTAATCGAATACTAAAACCATAACCATCTTGAGATTAACATAGTAAATACATTAAATACTTTACAATAAAAAGTAAAACAAGCATAAAATGCATGATTAATAGCCTCTACTCCATCCATGATTAACCCCTTAGACCTCTCAATACTAATAACTATAAAACTTTGATAAGCCCTCCACTATTTTAAATCGATATGATAAACATAGCCAGAAGGTCTCAAACACAAACCTCTAAAACCCATAATCCAAATAAGTTCAAAGTTTCCATTGTGAAGGCACCTGCCTCGACCATATAGACATCTAAAACCTCTAATCCAAAACCAAAAATCTTCATTCTAGGGAAAGCACAAAAAAATAATTCTTCAAAACTAATACAAATATCAATTCTAGAATAATTCCATAAAACATCATCAAGCCATAATAGAAGGTCTTTAGGCCATTAAAGTGAAACTTGACAAATATCAAACTCTGATAACATTTATTAGAGCTTGAAAATGACTTCACTTGTTAGCTTTAATGATTCATAAATAGTCCCATTACCATGTGAAGACCAGGACCCACCCCTATTTGTCATTGCTCAAATTAATCAAACTCAAATCAAAAGATTCATGATTAATAGTGGGGATAATATCAGCGTTATCTCCTTTCACATGTTTAAGCAACTCCAAATTCTATAAATAATTATGGCCCAATCTCCAACCATCTTGAGGGATTTCAATGAAATAATAGCTCCTACTCTAGGAATTGTCATCCTCCCTATCCTAACAAGTTCCCATATCCTTCATGAGTTATTTTACATTATAGAGGGTTAGTTTTAATATAATATCCTCATAGGCCATCCTTGTATTTGTGTTATTCATTACATTCCCTCTACCTTATATCGATGCATCAAATATGAGCATGAGTGCCAGATCCATATTATCCCAACCGATCCTCATTCATTCAAACTTGAAACCTAAACTTTTGACCTAATGATGTTTTACTTCCTCTAAAAAATGCTAACCCATTCCATCATCTGATGAATCATCAACTAGTTCAAAAATCCCTTTGACACAAATCCCTAATAAAGATTTCATTGAATTTGTATTCCAATAACTCTCAATAGGAGAGTATAAACTATTGAAACTTAATGTGATCATAAGAATCGAAGAAGGGAGGTTAGTATTGTGTTAGTGTAAGCAATAAAAACTTCAATAAATACACTAATACTTACACTCCAAGACTAGATATTAGGGGTGATCTTAGTAACAAAAATCAATTAAAAGCATAACTAAAACATAAATGATATGAATCCTTTACCTTCCTTGGGATATCTAAATGTTTTGGTGAGTGGCTTGCTCGACTTGTGTATCAAGAATTCTTTGTCAATAAAGCTTGTTTGTCTTATTCTCTCCTTGGAACCTTGGATTGTGATGTTGTTTGGCTTAAAATTTGGGTATTATAACACTATTGACATGAGGCTTATGAAATAAATATTTCATAATAAATCTACAATATCCAAGCTTAGAAATGAAGAAGTATGTCCTTATATTTATAACCTTAGGAATTAACTCTCATCCAAGGTGAGTTAGGGTTAAGTTTTGGCTTGGAATGGGTTCAAACTAACCCTATGTGAGTTAAAAATAACTCTAGTAGAGTTAAGTCCATGTGGGGAGACATAGGTTAAAATGATTATGTCCTCCATTTAATTCATATATAATTGCAAGTTGAATGGTGATTCATAAAAGTAATGATGAAAGGCTTGATATTTTGATTTTAAAAATTTCCATTTTAGATATTCATTAATTTCAAATGGATAATTCAAATAGGCACTTAATTTGGTTTAGCTTGTTAATTGATTCTGATTAGACTTTTAGAATTTACAAGATTTGATTTAAGTGTGCAAGTGTTCCACTTAATAGGTTTATAGGTCAAATTGACTATTGTGATGCCGTAAGATGATTAGAGTTGAATCTATGAGAGGTTATTATTGCATTCAATAGGATACCCAAATTAGGGATGCCTTAACATGATTATGAGCTTTGATGAATGATGCATAAGAAAATTTGGGATGTTCAGTGATTTCTAGGCTTAATTTTCAATGGTTGTCAAGAATCAGTCTAAAATCTGGTCGAAAGCTAGTTGTGGTCAATTTTATGTATCTATAGTTTGCCCCTATTTGGGAAGATGTTGCAAGTTATAGGAATAGTAACATATTCTCAAAGAATAAAAAGATCTTGTATGCCTACTACTTTAATGGAAATGGATGAACTATAGATGCCCCCTCGAGGGAGATATTATTAAAGGGGTTAGTAATTGGTCCCTCAAAAGGAGGAAATGATAAGACCAAAAAAGAATAAATAGGTAGAAGAGACTAACTTGCCCATAGGTGGTTATAATCAATGGCATGATGAGCTTCCCTAGTTCAGTAGACAAAGAGGATGATTTACCAAATGTATTTATAACCATCAGCATAGGTAGGATAAAAGAATAATGAAATTACCCCATGAGTGAGATTAATCCAAGCGAGATAATGCTTGCATACATTGATTAAAAAAGAGTAATAATTTTTTCAAAGGTAGTTATAATCATTAACAAAGGTTGAGACACTAAGTTTCCCAAAGGTGGTTATAATTAGTGGCATAGACATATTCCCTAGTTAGGGTAGATGAGTTAGAATAATGATTTGCCTATAGGTAGTTATAATCATTAAGATGACCAAGATTGAAAAATGATTTTTGATTGTGCCCCAGTAGGGTAGATTGGTAAGCATAACTCAAGGATATAAATTTTCATATAGATTAAATATGATCAGGTGCAAACATAGATATGGCGGTCTCATGATTAAAGAAGCCACAAACAACCAGGCACATGAGGATGTGTAAAGTGATGAAAGATATGAATAGAATAATAATAAATTGATCAATGAAAATGATTTAGTTGTACCTTCCAATATGTATATGCTTATATATATTATCATTTATATAACTAGAATGGTTAATTGGTTGATTTGATCAAGGGTGGGATGATTTACCAAGGTTACCAAGGAGAATTTTTTGTGGCTCCATTGCTTTTAATATTTCATGAGCTAATTTTTACTATAGCACATGATGGTATGCATCATGATATAAAATACCATGATGACTTATCCAAAATGTTCATAAGGACTAAATATTGATCCAATAAATAATTGAAAATAATGCATCAATGATAAAAAACCATGATGACAATTTTGATGTATGAATATGGATAGACTCAAGAATAATGCACAAGGATTCACCCAATTAAGACATATATATTGAGTCAAGGAAAAAAATGAAAGAAAATAAACAAGTAGACAAAAAATAACTAAGAAAACAAACACACAAAAATCAATAGAAAGCATCCTAATGGTGGATTTTCCCCAATAGGGCAGATCAACGATGACATACTAGGCTTAAACAGGATAAATATTTTGGGATTTTGAAATATTTGAATATTTTTGGAATTTTTGGGGTATCTTAACTCACTAGAGATTGGTAAGATACCACTCGCAAAATGGTGAGAGTGTGACATAGGTAGCTTACAAAATGACAAGAGTGTTGTGATGGAATATTGGCAAACAGTAATAAGGTCACACAATAATCCCACATTCATTGAGATTAGATACTATTAGTGGATAAATTAGGATAAATAAGAGTCAAAAACAATGTGAAACACCAAAAATTGCCTTTGATGGAGTTGATCCAAAGGAAGGTTTCCTTCGTGAGGAGGCTATAACTTCTAAAATTGTGTGAGGGCATAACCAAAGTGGTGGCATCTATTACTATGAGATGCATTTTATAAGATGGGAATCTATCAAAATTTGCATAGTCTCTTTGGAAAAAGACAATCATTTATATGATCCAAGTTTTATGGGTTATACCTAAGTGAAGACCTACAAAGATTTTCTTTGAAGGTTTTTCATATTCTGTTTGGTGAACAATTAGCAACATGGTGAGTGATAGAGGATGGACTATGCCTAACTCAAGAGCTGCATAGCTAGGCTTGGCAAAAGGTGGTGATGTATGCATCCTCTATCTTATTACCTTGGTACCAATGATCTATGGGTTCCACTAAGTGGGCCTTGCCAACATGAAGCTTCATGATCTAGGATATTGCATATACAATTGGATAAGATGGGGAAAATTTGACATCTATTCAAGATACCACTAGCCCTTGAGGACCTCAAGATACAAAACAAAAAAAAACATCAGATGTGGATAGCATGGCATGGACATTTATGATTTTACATGACATGATAAAGAAGGAGATCATGTATTCACATAATGACCTTGTTAAGATTGTCGTTTAACTAGGGGTTATGTGTTAACATTGAAAGGTAAGTAAACATGATTATTTCAAGTGGCATGATTGTTTATTGGAATTGATGATGTCACTAGACCCATTCAGTTGGTGGAATGAATATCACATCATCTAAGAAATTTTTTTAGGTAGGATACTTAATTCATCATCCTAAGATAAAATTCTTAACATGAAAGCATTTTGTTTTTATAGGGCCTCGATAGAGCAGAGAAGTGTAAAGGTTGAAGATGACACAAACTAAAAACAATGGCAAGGAAGGTTAAGATGATCGATAGCTGCCATGACCTAAAACAATCTATGAGGTGAATGCACATATTTTATAGATGTTAAAAGGAGTAATGAAACTTATGGAAGAAATACTACAACAATAATAACCAGTGGAGATTCATCCACAACCTAAACCTAAGCTTGAGCTTCAACCACAACTATAGTGAAGAAGGCAAGAATTTTGATGTGAAAAATGTAGAGCAGGAGAGCATCACCTAAGGCCTACAGAAAGTAAATAACTAAAAGTATATCATGGAGGGAATCCCCATAATCCAAGGGGATGCACAATGTGGAAATGATAAGAATTACTCACACAAGATGAATAAATTAAGCAGAGGGAGGTAATGGCTATAATAACTAATCAGGGTGAAAGACTAAGAGTGGAGCATGAGTTCTTTCCTATAGGGAGGTATGTGGAATATGGGAGTAGAATACGCCCATTGATATCCATCAACATAGGGAGGAACATAAATCAATTAACATCACCCATAATAGTGTGTATCAACTATAGAGATTTTGGCCATGTAAGTCAAACATGCCTGAAGAGGAATGTTTTTTATGCCAATTTAGTAAGCAATCAACAAGGAGGATGGATCAACTTCAATCCAAATTCACTAGATAATCAACATAATGCTAGGAGATCAACCAGACAAAGGTGCAATGCCTAAGTATGACAAATGTGTGTATGTCCCTTAGGTAATATTTGCATGATCCTATTATTATGTGTAGTGTGTACCCCTCATTGTATGCTTTATTCAGTTATTTCTTATGACCTAGTTATGAAATGTTCTATTGGTTATCATCTGCTTATGGTGTTTGACTTATATTTGTATGTATTTAGAGATGCACATCTATATAAACACATAATAATTAATTTTTCACTCTTATTTATTCAATAAAGTATTTAAGTATTTTGATGGTTTTGATATAGCAAATAAATCAAGTGTAAGACTAAATATAATAATTTTTAACAAAAGTACATGATATGGATAATCAAGGCAGAAGTGAAAATAAATTTTAATAATTCTACGACAACTAAGAAGCAAATAATAATTAAATAAAAAAGAGATAAAAACAAACAAAATACAAACACAACAAAAACAAAACAAGGGGGAAATCAAGAAAAAGAAGGGGTAGATTAGCTAACTCTAGATGCACTATGCAAGTCGATGATTCCTACATAGTCCCATGGATACAAGATCCAACATGAACTTCAGGCTAAATGTAGTTCTCCCAAGATAAGGGATATAAGAAAATTATGATCAAATAAAAAATTATTGTGGTATAGAGGAATATGGGAATGGTATCACAAAATGGTGAATGTGTGGGATAAATCTAGTAAAGATGGAGAAACTAAATGACAAGTGGCTACTTGTGAAGTAACTAGGGATCCTAGAATCCTTAAGCCAAAGAAGTGGTCAATGTTATTTTTTTTGTCTTTTCTACATCTTTTTAAGTTTTTTTTATAATTTTATGAATCATCTCAACTCGATAAAGGATGATGAGATACTAGATTGTCCAAGCTCACAAAATGGTTAAAGAATTCAAACTTGAAATTGATCTCAAAATGGTGAGAGCATGGCAAAGGGTGCTCACAAAATGATGAGAGTGTTTAATTGAAATGCTTGAAAAATGGTGAGAGCATGGAAAAGGGGTGACTAAGCTGACCTTAATGTAAATAGAGAACTACTTACATAGTCTTAGGATGGGACCTCAAGTCACTATAGTTTCACCTTACATTGGAGGAATCAAACTAGGTATCAACCAATTTGAATAAAATAAGGAAAGTTGGCAAATGGCACAATATGGTATAGACATGGCAAGGTGGTACTTCAAGGCATGATAAACAAGTTTTGTCCCTAATTTTCCCATAGGTAGTTATAATTAATAAATAATAACATAGATCAATGATACTAATTTGCCCATAGGCAGTTATAATTAGTAGCACGATAGTAAGACACTAATTTGTCCAAAAGTGGTTATAATCAATCCCACTTGGTATAAAATAGAACAAGAAATGAAGGATGCAACTATCATACTATTCCAAAATATGGCCTCTATCTAGAATACTAAATCAACTACTAAAACTTAATCTGAATCTTCTTGCTAAAAATGACTATGGAACCAAGGTCAAAGGGTTAAATAGGTAGGGTAAAAACAACTTGGTCAATAAGAAAGGTATAGTAGAATGATATGGTGATAGAATGCTATGGTATAAATAATAAATTTGATATTATGGTACAATTGAAATGGGACTCATAAATAATATATCTAGTCTCTCAAGTGAAGTAACACTTGAGGTGCATAATGTTCATCAGCTCATCAAATTTATCCCCATCTAGTGTAGTGAGCCTATCTGTTCCAGTCCCATAGTTTGCAACAATGATGTAAGGGCCTATCTAGTTGGATTTGAACTTGCCCTTGTGTTTATTCTCAACTATGGTATTTTTTTTGTTTTCTTTGAGAACAAGATCACTAATTTCAAATTATTTGTGTATGACCCATTGGTTATAATGGCCATAAAGTTAATTCTGGTATGCTTAAATATTGTTGAGTATGAATATGGATTTTTCATCAAATAACTCTAGATCTTACAAGAGAGCAACTCAATAATCTTCATCATTTAGAACATGTTTTAGCGATATGCACAAATAAAGTAACTCGATCTCAATGGGAAGAATGGCCTCAATGACATAAAAAAGTGAATATGGAATGGATCTTATGGGAGTATGGTAATTGTTGCAGTATGCCCAAAGGGCACAAATTTTTTTGATGTGCCAATTTCATCCAACATCATTGACAATCTTTATAAGGATGTTGACAATGGTTTTTTTAGATGCTTCTTGGCTATCACCTTATCGATAATAAGTCATATAAATTTTTTGAGTAACATTGTACTTGACACATAGTGAATTGACATCCTTATTCTTAAATAATCCACCATTATTAGATATAATTTTGGATTGGATACCATAATGGTAAATAATATGGTTAAAGATGAATTTGGAAATTTGCTTTATGGTTATGTGAGGGGTATAACTGCAACCCACTTAGTGAAATACTCAGTAGTGGTAAAGATGTGTTTATGTCCATTATATGAGGTGGGGTTTATCTTCATAATGAGATCAAGGCCCCAAGTAGAAAACATCCAATGTTTAAGCATTAGTTTTAGAGTCTTGGTTGGGCCATGCATTAGACTCACATGCCTTTAACATTTATTACACTTTTTAACATAAACAACTGCATTTGCATCCATTATTGGCCAATATTACCCAATACGTAAGATATTTTTGGATATGAAAACCCCACTTGTGTGGGTTTATATAGTCATATAAAATGTGAAAATTGTTAGCTTGAGTTTGTCTTGTGACACCCAACCCATAGGTCCCTCTTGCTTGCCAACTTCCTCATAGGCATCTTTTCATTGATTCCCAGTCATCCATAGCCTTTTAGATAGTAATTCCACCTCCTCCAGGCAAAATTTCCAATAATGATTCCACCCCTAGGTCCTATTCCTTTAGGAATATAATACCCAACTTGGATTATAACACTAGACCCTAGGGTGTCTATTTTTAGCGCTCTTGTCCAAGTGTATTTTTACTTCCACTGGTCAGGGCCTTCTATTTCATATTCCTCTTCTTATCAGCCTAACATGAATACATTCGATCCATGGCCAACAAATCCCTATAAAATCCCATTTAAATTTCATTTTGATGGGTTTGGTAACTATCAAAAAGTAAACAAGCATACAAGAAAGAATACTCAAGCATACTTCCCTATTTTATACATATAACCATCCAATATATCTACAAGTACATCTAAATCATTACACTATTCCCTAGCTACCTCAAGCACACCCAATTTATCATTTTTCATCTTCATAAACACTATTGTACAAAGCACATCAAGTGGGAGAACTACATATGGCTTGATCCCTCTTTGAAGTATTGGTATGTAGGTATCATGCCCATACAAGGGGTGTGGATACACGTTCAATGCATATTACACACACTAACCCCATCTCTTTCTCAAAGTTTGTCAAAATATAATGTATTCTAGGTTTTGAAGACTAAATCAACTCTATAGGGAGTTTTATATACATCTAGCATCCAAAATTTCACAGGCAAGCTCCCACAGAGACTATGGACAAAACCTAAAAAGCTCAAGCCTCTAAGACAATAGAAAAATAAGAGGACTATAACATCAAAATTTAGGGTGTCCTATTTTTATGCTCCTATCCTTTCACAAAATGAAAGCTAGATCCTAATTTGTCACTCTATCTTAGTCCTGCATAACATATTTCAGACTTTATCTCAGCCATCTCAGTCTATTTTAAGCTAAGTTACATTTCTCTTCATTTATTAATATTTTTAGAAAGGTTAAAATTAAAATTAAATTATACAAATCAATAGCTTAATTATTCCAATATTATTTTCTTATTTAATTAACTCATACACTTAACTAAATTAGGAATAAGACTCCAATATTCTTAAAAAAGTTAAATCATTTAGTGAACCTGACTTACTTCATTTGTGCATAAAAACCCTAGAAACCTTTGGGTAAATTCCTTGCTGATTTTAAGAATATTTTTTTGATTTTTTACTAGCATATTTAAATAAAAAATTCACCTTAAATTTTAAAATTCCATAATAATTGAATTTTTTTTTTGCAAAACCCTAATTGCATACACTAGGTCCTTTCAAATAAAAAATTTTCCACTAATTTTCTCATTTTTTTACTAGCATATTTAATTCAAAAATTATCATCAAATTTTAAAATTCCATATTAATTTAAAAAAATTATTTTTCCTTCAAACCCTAGTTGCATACACTAGGTCCTTTCAAATCAATAATTTTCTAATAATTTTTTAATTTTTACTAGCATATTTAAAATCATAAATTCACTTCAAATTTTAAAGTTCCTTAGTAAATTTTAAAAATAATCATTTCCAAAACCCTAGATGCATATACTAGGTCACATTGCTTTTGAGGTATGACACTACATGTTTATGAGCTTTGTATCCTTTTTATGCATATTCTAGTTTGGTATTTTTAGGACTTTACATTTTTTTTATTCAGTACTTTCTTTCCATTGCACTTTGCTTATTAAAACTTATTACAAAAAATTCAATCCATTTTCAATTTTTTTCCTAGATTAATACTGGCATAATATATCAGTGTTGACAAAATTGATAAAATGGAACTTCAAGATATTTTAAATAAAAACATATTGACATGCAAGATGACATGCTTAAAATACTACAAGAGGAACAACAAAAAGTGAAAAATGGTCAATATTCTCAAAACACAAAGAAACTATTTATAAATGACACTACAGGGGCAACTATGTCTCAACAACCCCTATAACATCCCAACCTACCTCTATGCCACCACCAACTACAACTAGTACATCTTTGTCTCCTAATATGGTAGCCCTTGTGCAAGAGATAATATCTCTTCAATCTAACGTGCTACATCTTGATCAAGGTGCCTTTAGACCTACACAGGCTTTAGATTCTTTTACTCTACTGCATACACCATTGGCATGTCATATTTATTCTACACCCTTACCATAAGATTTTGTTTAACCCAAACTTACTCTATATGATGGCAAGGGTGATCCAGAGACACACTTAAGATATTTTCATGCAACATGATTGGAATATGTGCCAAATGACTAGCTATTTATGAAGATATTTCTATAGAGTCTAAAGGATTATGCTTAAAAATGGTTTTATAGTCTACCAAATTAGTTGGTCAATGCCTTCAATCCTTTAACTGACATGTTCCTAGCTCATTTCAGCATTAACATTAGTGATAAGGTTTCCTATGCCTAAGTTACAAAATAGAAAGAAAGGTCAAATTAACATCTCACAGATTATGTTATTTGATATAAGACTATTTTGGCTAAGATGACTAGCCCCATGGCTGATCAAGAGTTACAATACCTCTTTAAAAAAACTCTTCTACAAACTTTGCATGAGTCAATAATGTTTAAAAGGTTCCCTTCCTTCATTAAATTATGTCACACACTAAAAGAAACAGAATTCAAATTAATTTTAATGGGCAAACTCAAGTAGACAAGTATACCAAGAAAAAAACAATAGTAACAACAAAGCCCCATACAAAGTTAAGGTTAATGATAGAAAGAGTCAGAATCAATCTATAGTTAATGCAGCTTTAGATCCCCCTCAGTGTGTGGTTTTATCAACACCTCCTCGGTGAACCTTTACCAATCTACTAGTTCCTCTAGCTAGAGTTTTACAATAGATTTTGAAATTTAATATCATATCTCTCTCTCCTATTCAGGAAGTTAATCCAAAAAAGCCTCTTCCATGAGGATATGATCAACACGCATTTTTTGAGTTT
Source organism: Torreya grandis (assembly GCA_037957365.1). Taxonomy (NCBI): domain Eukaryota; kingdom Viridiplantae; phylum Streptophyta; class Pinopsida; order Cupressales; family Taxaceae; genus Torreya; species Torreya grandis. The sequence goes on from JARHVA010001326.1 coordinate 3,154,140, forward strand.
CATAGGGCACTAGGCCATACAACAAATAGATGCATCAATTTGAAACAAAAGATATAGGATTTGATAGATGGAAATGTTATTGAGCTTAGCACTTTAGTTAAGCCTCCTCAAGTAAAGCAAACATAGGATAAAGTTTTGAAAATCTTCTCAGATCCTTTTCCATAGCATTTTAAAAAGGAGATATGGGATACATCAGATGTTCACCATACATATTATGCACATCCCCCACCATATACATACAAGGCATATTTAGTTGAGTTACATCCTTTAAGAAACATGATTTTTGTATATAATTCTAGAGCTCTAGCTATACCTTCCATTTCCTTCTCAGAGTAGGAGATAGTCAAGGATGATTTAGATTATCATGCACTCTTTATCAAAGACTAAATTCATAATCATCTTATTCATAGTGTTCTTATAGAAAATGGATCCAGTGTGAACATGTGAATTATGACATTATTTTAGCACTTGAGATATTTAGAGTAGGATATTACACCAATAGACATAATTATCAGTGGATTTCATGGGCACATACAAATTTCATTGGGTGATATTTTACTTCCTATATAGGTTGGTCCAATACATATGGCCACATCATTTATTATTATTCCCAATGTATGAGTTTTTGATATGTTAGTTGGTCTCCCATGGATTCAAAAACTTCAAGTAATATCTTCTACAATTAATAGATGCATGAAAGTCATTCATGCTAATCAGGTTGTTATATTTGGTGGATTTTCATATGAGTTACTACTCCCTACCTCATAACCATCTACTTTTTTTTTAGTCACCAATTTTAGTTTTGGTACTAGTTTTGGTTTCTCCACCAGTTTCAATTCATCCACTAGTTTAGATTCAGACATAGTTGAGGTCTCCATCACCAACATAGAGAGTTCATACATTTCCACAAAGGTCTCTTTTAAAACAACCATAGTTTTAGGATTCTTAATAGCTTATAACTATAGTGTTCACACCTAGGGTAGTATCATTGAGGTCTCATGCATCCACTCATAGATCACATGTTTAGAGAACTTATCCTACTAATATATGGGTCCCTAAGAGCCCTAAAATTAGATCCACTTCTTAGAGTTATAGGGGGAACCCATAGTCAATTTTTAATTTAGATATTTTAAAGCATTTATAGTATATACAAATTTTAGAACCATAGTCTTAGCCTTTCCATCATGGTTCATGATCACACACGATCCCTTTCTTTGATACAAGACACCATGATAGGGAGTCTCCCATGAGACTCATCATTTAATATCATCTTTCCTCAACCTTACTTGTACATAGTTTCCCAATATTTCTTGTACATAATTTTCTTATGATTGATTGTACATAACATACATCAAAAATCCAAAAACATTCAAATATATTAAAAATTCCAAAATTATTCAAATATGAAAAATACTAAAAACAATATAACATTTCAAAATACAAAAACATTCAAATACATAAAAATATTTCAATTTTATACATCATCCATGCTTTATATTTATACTACCATGCTAGACTTACATTTTGCTATTTTATGCTATTGTTTGTTAATTTATATACATTACCATGCCTTAATTGATCTTTTTTAAGTGTGTATAGTGACTTCCAGATCCATGATTGATTCACTCTACCCATTGAGGGGGAATCCTACTTCTACATTCAAGACATACATCGATATATTTACCCACTGGGGGCATCTTCTACATGACTACACCATCTAGGTTATGTCATTTCTACACCACACACTCTATTTATCATGTTAATTTACATTACTTACTAGCTTACATATATTACTTTATCGATAATCACTAGTATATATCACTTGTGTATTTCTTAGCATATACCTATTTTTGTACTACATGTCTTGCATACTTTCACTTCTCACTTTGATTAGTTAGATGTGATTATATTTTTAGTATTTACATGCTTTCCTTTCTTACTTTACATAGCTAGACATGATTGCATTTCTCAGTTCCTATTTTTTCTCTTGTATGTGCCTTAGGAAATTTTCCAATGTCCTTTTCTTCTATTCTTGTGTGTGCCTTAAGACATTTGTCAATGTCCTTTGCTTGTACTCTTCTATGTGATTGTGGCTTTCACACCAACCTTATTTGTTTCCAATTGTGTGTATGTGGAATTTAAACATGCCTTGTATGCTTGCTTTCTAATTTGAGTGATAATTATTTTCTAGGCCCCTTGACCATTCTTGTATGATTCTTTTCTTGCATTCTTTTTTGCTTGATTGCTTTTCAACTATTTTCAATGCCATGATCCACATCATGCATTATCTTTCTTTCATGGGTGCCATGGTGGACATCATGCTCCATCCTTCCATGACAACTAACAACTAACCAAAATTTTAGTTCCAATTTAGTACATTTCACAGGTTATTACATTATTATATCTATCTAGGCATAACTTATTGATCTAACAATTTCTCATTACAAACCATGTTATATCTTGACATATCTTATCAATTATTATTGCTATATAATATATTATTGTAGTATAACACACTTTTAGGGATTTTTTTAGGGTAGTCATTACATGGTCTTCATTCCTACCCTCAAAACAGGGGGAAAAAAATAGGGGTTTTCTCATAGAGATCAAAAATCCTAATGATAAAAAAAGTAGCTTTCAAAATAGCCAAAAATAGTAACTAGACTTCAAACCAAGTAGATAGTGAAAATTATAGAACAATAATCAAAATTATCCTAGGACAATAACACCAAGATTGGACTATAGTGCCAGATAGTAGGGTGTCTTTTTTTGATGCTCCTGTCCAAATAACAAAAAAAATAGTTTTTCCAAAAATAGGCAGAAAAGAAGGTTCAGCTATAGTTTTGCACATTTAGACTAGTTTAGATATAGTAGTTTAAGTATATTTTTTCTCAAATAATATAGAAATAGAAGGCATCATGCACAACATGATGGCTCTCACTTCTAGTTTTAAATAGGGTAGTTGGTATAACTTCTAGATTAGAATCCATGTTATAGACACCAGTGATTAGGGGTAATATGCATGGCACATCTATCTTCTTTTCTTTCCAATTTCAGCATATTACCTAGGCATTCTTAGAAATTGCATACCTTATTCCATTTTTAGGTGGTTTGGCATCATTTTAGAGTGGATTTTATACAAGCCTAACCTCCAAATTTTGGAATGGATTTCATATAAGCCTAGTTCTTAGTTTTGGAGTGGCTTTCATACAAGCCTAATCTCCACCTTTCAAAGTGGCCAAGAGTGGCCTAGTTTATAGCATACATTTGGATATCCATGCCACATTGTTAGATTATAGAGCATTCATGGGATTTAGGAGCCATATCATATGACACATAATTCATACCGATATTAGTTCATAGTTTCACTTTATGGGGCAATGATGGAGCCAAAGGACTAGCTAGCCTTTGTATTCTTGAGTTACCTACTTAGAGGGATTAGATACATAATCTAAACATAAATTAGCACATGAATGATCATGTAGCTTGAATTAGTGGTAAATGATGGAGCCAAAGGGCCAACCTTTGCATTATTGAGCCACTCTTGAGGAATTAAGCACTCAGCTCCATTCATGATATTACTCTTGGTACAACATCATTCAACATTACTCAACATCACAATAGGTTTTGTATTGGTTTGCATACCTGGTGAGGTGTATTTGTTCTTTTCTCTTCCTCTCTCTCTTACCTATCTTTGTATGTTATTATTTTAGATATAACATATCTAGTAATAATTGATCTACTCTTTGTTTTCTTTTATAGATTTACACTTTATAGTGTGTTCTATATATGCACACTCAATATCACAGAGCTTATGAGCTTCACCCTTGTAGGTAAGTTTAGGTATGCTTTATATTTTTTCTTTATCCTAGTATTTCACTTTACTATATCACGAGAATAAAGTAGGGGCAAATATAACCATATAAAATGTGAAAATTGATAGATTGAGTGTGGCTTGTGACACCCAACCCATAGGTCCCTCTTGTTTTCTCTCATGACCCTCATAAACATCTTTTCACTAATTTCTAGTCATCCATAACCTTACAAATAGTAATTCCACCTCCTCTAGGTAGCATTTATAGTGATGCTTTCATCCCCTAAGTTTTGTTCCTTCAAGACTATAACACCCAACTTGGACTATAGTGCCAAACCCTAGGGTGTCTATATCTAAAGCTCCTATCTAAGTGCATTTTTATCTCCAATAGTCAGTTAATTCTAGTTCCTATTCCTCTTCTTGTTGGCCTAACATGAATACATTCGACCCATGACCAATAGATCCATATAAAATCCCATTCAAAGTTCATTTAGAGGGGATTAGAAAATATCACAAAGAAAGAAAAAATACAAGAAAGAGTACTTAGGCATACTTACCTATTCTTTGCATACAACCATATAATATAGCTACAAGCACATCCAAATCATTACACCAGTCCTTAGCTACCTTAAGAGTATCTAGTTTAGCATTTGACATCTTCATAGACACTATTACAAAAATTACATCAAGTGGGAGAACTACATATGGCTTGATCCCTCTTTAGAGTATTGGTATGTATGTAGCATGCACACACAAGGGGTGTGGATATATGTTCAATTAGTACACACACTAACCCCCCCCCCCCCCACCTCTTTCTCAAATTTTGTCAAAGCATAATGGAGTCTAGGGTTTGAAGACTAAATCATCTCTACAAGAAGTTTTGTAGACATCCAACATCTAAAATTTCATATTTAGGGTCACACAGAGACAAAGGACAAAACCCAAAAATCTCAGGCCTGTAAAACAATAATGGTATAAGAGGACTATAGTGTCAGACCCTAGGGTGTCTTATTTTGGTGCTCTTTTCCTTTCATAAAATGAAAGCTAGATCCTAATTTATGACACTGTTCTAGTATTGCACATCAAATTTTAGACTCTATCTCAGTTGTCTCAGTCTAGTTTAAGCTAAGTTACATTTCTCTTCATTTATTATTATTTTTAAAAAGGTTAAAATTATAATTAAATTATATAAATCAGTAGCTTAATTATTCTAATATTATTTTTTGATTTAATTAACTTAGACCCTTAACTAAATTAGGAATAAGACAAATATTCCCAAATTGTTATATCAGCTTCACATACTCCATGTACTTCCCATAACACTAATGTTGACTTCTAAAATTAAAAAATAAGCAGAGCTCCATAAAAACTATAGTGGTAAAGGGTTGGTTTAAGAAAGATATGTGTAGTATGGTGGATAAAGGCCTTGGATTTTTCCATGATAGGTTTGGTGGCATAATGTGGTCATGAATATAGGCATAAAGATCTAAATACCATATAGATTCAGGACCAACAATATCATAGATCATTGCAAAGATTGAAGGTTCATAAGCTAACACGAATAGATTTTCAATGAGAAATTGATATTCTTTTACCATGTTTTTATGATGAATCAAAGATCCAATGGTGGCCATGGCATCTATTATTCTATTACTATCCCTTGGTATATGTTAAAATTGTATATCAGTAATATGTTATTTGAGAGTGTCAACCATGGCCTTGTATGATACCAACTTATCATCCTTGGTCTAAAAATAGTCTATAAACTGATTGATGATTAATTAAGAATAATCATAAACCTTAAGATTTCAAATAGTAAATTTTACTACCTATCAAAGTCATATAATGAGTGTTTTATATTTGGCCATATTGTTAGTATAATAAAAATTGATCTAGAATGATTTAGGGATAAGATCCCTTGAGGTGTAATAAATAATAGGCCTACCTCTGATCCCTATGTTATGAAGAATACATCAAAATACAACTTCTAATATTTATCCTTAAGAGGTGTTTCAATGATTGTCATTATGGACTCATCTATGAATTAAAATTTTAGAAGTTTTGTATCTGCAAGGGGAGATTTAGCAAACTAATTTGCTAGTACTTGTCCCTTGATAACTTTCTAGTTGGTGTACTCAATCTCAAACTCACTTAGAAACATGATCCATTTATACATGTGGCCTTGTAAATCTATTTTGGATAGTATATACTTGAGTGGATCTACTTTAGAAATAAATATGGTTTATTTGTTTAACATGTAATGTCACATTTTATGGGTTGTAAAGACCATAACTAAACAAGATTTTATAATGGGCATATAATTGTGTTTATACTCAAGCAGTGTATAACTTAGATAATACAAAACATATTCTTTTCAATGTTATTATGTTGAGCTATAAGTGTCCCTAGGGCATTATTTGTGGCAAATAAATATAATAAGAATGACTTTCTTGGCATCGGTGGAAATAAAATAGATGGATTGGAAATATAGTATTTGAGGTGTTGGAAATCTTTATGGCATTCATCATCCCAATATAATTTGACACCCTTATTCAAAAAGTGTGTGAATGGGTGGCATTTATCATCTAACTAAGATATGAAGGATCTAATAGATTGGATCTTGCCCTGTAAACTATAAAGTTACTTCATATTGAAAGGTGGTGGCATCTTGGTAATAGCTTGGAATTTAACAAGATTGACTTTAATACCTCTTCAAGAGTTGATGAAGCCTAATAATTTGCCTAAATTGATACCAAAAGAGCCTTCTTAGTATTTAGTCTAACCTTGTACTCATTAAGCCTTTAAAATATCTTTCATAATATAGTTGGAAGATCTTCATGAGCCTTTAATTTACCCAATATGTTGTTGAGATAGTCTTAAACAATGTCATACATCACATCATAAAATATGATGGTCATGGCTCTTTGGTGTATGGCCCTAGCATTCTTGAGACCAAATAGCATAACTTGATAACAAAACATTCCCCATGGAGTGGTGAACACTATTTTATATTGGTATTTTGGCATAATCTATAATTGGTTATAGCTTGAAAATCCATCCATTAGTGAAAGCATTTCATACCCTACTATGGAGTTGACTATCATATCAATGTTTGGCAAAGGAAAGCCATCCTTAGGGAAATCCTTATTTATATCTCTAAAATTAGTAAAGATTATAATTCCTTTTGGTTTCTTAATAACTAAAATAACATTTGAGATCTAATCAGAGTAGTCGATCGATCAAATACATATCACTTTTAAGATTTTTTCCAACTCTTTCTTTACTAATACAACAATGTGAGAATGCATCTTCCATATTTTTTTATTCATATATTTGGCCTCAAGATGTATAAAAATATGGTGTATAACCAAGGTAAGGTCCAAACTAGACATGTCAAAGTCAGCCCAAGTAAATATCAACAAATTACCTCAAAAGGGCTCTAAAGATGTCACGTTCCTACTCAGTAGGGACTACCTAATTTAATCTATTTCAGGTTATTTGGAGTCTTGATTTTAACTTTTATAGTGTCCTACATAATAATATTCAAACCATCTTCTATAATAGTTATCAAATATTTAAATTGGTATATAATGGCAACTTCCTCCATGTGGACTAGCTCTTCAAGTTTTCCTAGGCATGATAAATCAAAATCCCCTGATGGTATGGATGGCCATGTGACAAACACTATTGGAAACTCTTAGATCATTTGATCAAAATCATGTTTTTCTTTATAAAATAACACAAACCTATAGGAAATTTATTCATTGGTGGTATCCTAAGCTATGTTTGAGGAAGATTAAACACCCCTATCTAATATAACTTGAAATAGGTTTTCACCAAAAGACTACCCTTTCTCTTTACTTTTACCCTAGTCTAAAATCACCTCAAATAGGTTTTCACTTTAATACCTCAATGATTTTTTTATTTTTATATGGCTAAGGGTGTTCACCCATTCTCTAAAATAGGCTATAGGATCTAGTTTGATTGATAACCCTTATTTGTTATCCCCTAATGGAATATTATCTCTTAGGCCTAGAAAATCACAAAAGGTCTCATCATTATCAAACTCATCTAAAGGTGCTGTGGATTCTTATTGGTCCTAGGCTATAAGTTAAGGGTAATATAGAGGAAATAGATTAGTGTGAATAAATAGGCTAAGGGTAAAAATGGCATGGGTGTCAAATAGATTGGTATTATCTAGGACTTCGTAAAGGCTATGATCAGACTCTACTTATTTGTCAGCATCATCTTCACTAGTCATAGTCATTTGAACATGAATAAGATATGTTGCCTCCAGGTAGTTTAAATATGAGACCATAGGTTCCTTTATATTGAGTAACAAAAATTAGCTCTATATTTCCTTGATGATTTGGCCTAAGGCCTCCTCTTTCATAGGCATGTTTCTCCATTATCCTTTTAGGAATGGGGTACTTGGCATTTTTATAATAACAATCTAGTTTGTCATTATATAACCATGATTTATTATCCATAAGTAGGTCCTATTTTTGGCCAGTGGCCAGTGTGATAATGATAGGAGTTGGACTATGCAATTTGCCTTTTCATTTTTGCTACCATTCCATGCAAGGTGGTTTGGCTTTAAGTCTTACATAGGACTTGGGGTTCTATGGAAGATTGGCAATGTGAAATATATCATGGATAAAATATTCTCCTAAGCCATTGGTCAAGATGGTATAATGATTAGACATTTTAAAAAGGTGGCATATGGTAAAGTGAATCAAGGGTATCAGGGTCAATGTAATTGGCCTCTAGTGAATCAATAAGTATCTCCTTCCCCTTATCCATCTTGGGAATTGGATTAAAGCCAAAATGATTGTTATAGCTTTCAAACTCAACATCTAAATGCTTGCAATGTTCATAGGGATGTAAATCTCCATGAATGATGACCTCCATGCCATAATGAGAGAGCTTGAGACATTGGTGCAATGTTGAAAGGATTACATGAATTTAATGTATCCAAGGTCTACCCAAAGTAAATTTTATGACAAATCTAGGTCTAACACATGGCATAATGCATCATGAGTCAAAGGCCCAATGATAATTGGTAAGTTGATGGTGCCTTGTGATTATCACTCTTCATTGCCATGGGCCTTGATTATGATCCTCTTTAGTTGAAGATCAAATATTGTGTATCTAAGAAGCTTGATGAGCTTTAGATACATAATATTTAGGCCCGATCCATTATCTATGAGGACATGCTTCACTTTGTGTCGTATGATGACAAATTTGATGTATAATGGATTAGTATGGAGAGGGGAAAGGGGTGAAATATCACCTTGTTTAATGGATAATTTATGGCTTGGGGATATATGTCTAACCAAATATTGGAATTTATCTAGGAATATGTCTTAGAGAACTTGGGATTGGCCAAGGAATGCCACCAAGTTGTTCTTTTGGATGGTTGATGTATGTAACAAATCCAAAATGTAAATTTGTGTAGGTGTCTTCTAAAGTTGTTGCATAATATTTAATGTATTTTTAAACACATTAGTATATGGCCTGTTATTATCTATAATGGTGGTTTGGATGGGTGTAGTGATAGATGGCTATGAGCATGGTATGGTAATATTTAACCATTGAATTATGATTACACAGTCAGGATCAGATATAAAACTATTATTGCTAGCAAATGATGGTATAAGGGGGTTAGATAAGATAAGTATTAGTTTTTGATGTACTTATATGTGGTCATAAGGCAATGACAAGTTATCGATATAAGGTCTAAAAGTGGTAATCCCTATTTGCTGGTGCACCTATATATGGTCTTAGGTTATAGAAGGATCACTGGTATAGGTTCGTTAAGGATTGATTTGTAACAATCCTATTTGGTTAATATTTTTTCTTAGATTGATGGAGATGGTGGAAATGTGACCTCTTATAATATGGCCTACAACCTTGTTGTAGTCATGTGTAACTATGTGGTAAGTTTGTTGGTTATTATTGGCATCATTATGGCCTTTGTTCTATTCATTTGGTTGACATTATTATTGGTGCTATTGATTTTTTTGTTGTTGTCTCAGCTGTTGATACTATTTTTTCTATTGTTCTAGCCTTTATTGTTATTACTAATGGTTGTTATGTTGTAGAAAGGCGTTTTGATAAATACCTAGATTCTGATTAGATGTTAAAGCCCTATTATTGAATGTTATCTCCCCATTTTCCAACATATTCTAAATGAGGTGATTGACTTTAATACAATGGGACAAATTATGTCCATTAACATTATGATACTCATATAATTAATTTCACCTATACCAATCTGAATAAGGAATGCCCTTAAGATAGTGCTTCAGAATCGACCAACTAATCAAATTAGCTATGGCTAGTTTGTAAAAAATAGATTCAATAATCTCTCTAAGATCACTAAAAATTTGATGAATAACACATTTTTCCTTAGAGGAGGGGTTTACAAAGACAATTTTTTTTACATTTATTGCATTAATCTAGGTTGCTAAATGGGTTGCACTTTCTAAATAGGTTACACTTATTGAATATGTTGTTAGTGAGGATTATTTTGAATTTACAACATAGTATGAGTAGATGGTGTTTTAACTATTTTGACATGTTATGACTTGGTTATTACATTTCCAAAAACATTCTTGTTTTAGTTAAACTACTTAAGATTTTCATAATTGCTATCCTAGGCTGGTTGCGGTGCTTGTTCTTGGACTTGGTTATGGTTCTAAATTTGTCTATTTCTCTAGTTTTGATTCTAGTTTTGGTTTGATGAGGTAAGATTGATGATCCATTTATTAATAAGGGTATTTTCAATCAGTAAACCTTTGTCTATGATCTCTTTAAAAGTGTGTGTTCACTGTAACTCTAGATGGTAATATATCTTGTTATGTAAATTTTTGGTAAACACAATGACTAATTGCTTGTCTAGTAAACTATGAGTGAAGCAACTTGTAAGTAATCTCCATCATTTTAGATAGATAACAAAACTTTCATCAACCTTTTTTTGGCTTAAATCAATTCTACCAATGAAATTTCATGTTTGAGGTTATAGGAGAAGTGTTACACAAACTTGTCTGAATGGTCATAAAAATTAGATACTAGGTTATTGGGTAATTTCAAAAACCATTCCAAATCCTATCCTACTATAATCCAAGGAAAAAACAATAGGAGGTATATGTCACTATATGTCATTGGTTGGAAAGCAATAAATAATTCCATTAAATTAGCCTTGAGGTGTCCTTTACCCTTGTATTTGTCAAAGTTAGGTGGTTTGTACCTTGGAAGAAATGGAATTTGTAAATATTCCATATTTAATGGGTAGGAACACACATCATCCAACTTAAACTTAATGGTCTATTTCCTATCTTGGATGGTGATAATTGCATCTTTCATCTATTGAGGTTCTTGTGCTAAGAAATTAGATGGAACATTAGCTTGAGGTGGAGGCTAAGTGGTCGAAAGTGGATTATTTTTATTGGGATCTAATGGAGGAATGGTTTGCTATGGAATATTGGTTTGGTTGGGGAATTGACCAAGAATATGCATATATGGATTAGGGTGTGATTATTTAAATTGCATGTATTAAGTTGTGACATTCTAGTTGGGATTTGGTATATAGGCCTGGTTTTGGGGAAATTATGGTTGGGATGGAAGGATATGGTTTGGGGTGAATTACTATGCCTATTTAGGTTCAATAGAGACTTACTTCTAACTAGTCAAACATTGTTGAATAATGGGAACTTATGAACCAAAGCCCTATCATTAAATTTGTAGCATGTTTAGAACAAAAGGTAATTATTTCCTAACTAACACTTGTGAAATGGTAGAACCTCTTAGTTGCACGAATACCTATTGTGAAGTATACTCTTGTAGAGTGTTTGGAATTTATCTCTAACCAATAGATGTAATATTTTGATTATACATCATTTGTGATTTTATGGTATGTTGGTTTACAACTGAAGAGGGATGTTCGCCACTACCTAGGGAGGTAAAACATTGGTTTCCCCCTATCAAGGTGAAAAAATGTTTTGCCTCTACTACATTATTATGTTTGATTGTGCCTACTATTGTGTAATGTTAGTCGTTACCTATTAAGGTGGAGTAACATTCATCACATGTTATTTAGGCAAAGCACTAGTTGTTGCTTAACTACTAAATCCTTGTGGTGACATGCTTAATGAAGTAATTGGTTGAGGACTAGAAGTAGTTGGTTGAGGCTGGGAGGTAGAAGTTCCCAACCCCTAAATTTTCAAACCACTCATGGTGTTAATGAGAGGCACATTTTGTTGTGGAATACTTATTTATGCATTTACACCACTTTGATTTTAATTGGATAATACTTGAATATTATCCACTTTATTTGCTCATTTATTTGCATAGAAACAAAAGACACTTATTCAATGGATACGGTATTGAACATGTCTCCAATGTAAGTGATTTTCATGAATGGGTCTATACCCTGATTTTCATAGACTATAAATTCAATTAAGACCCCTGTTGAAGGAGATAACTCAATAAGAAGAGAATTTTACATGTTCATGTTGTTGAAATTACGTGCTAAGTTAAAGTAGGTTTGGTATGTTGTCTACATATTTATAAAATGATCCTCGATGAGACATTTTCCTTTGAGAAACATATAAGGGTCCTAATATATCATCAACACAAGAGCTTGAGGATTAATAAGAAAGGCTCATTCAATGGTTTAGTTTTATGATATGTTGAGAGGCACTCTAACTAGACTTGGAAAATTTTCATGGGGAAAGTCTACTGAAAAGTTAACCCCTACCCCCATAGTTATAAATAAAACTTAATCTTTATTTGTAAAAAAGTGATGATTAAATAAATAGGGATAATAAGTTGATGGCATTATAACATAGTATGGTTGTTATTGAACTTGGTCTACAACCAAGGTACACTAGCTAGGTATTGCACTATTTGTTCTTGGTCCTACTCAGAGTATGGAGGCATGTTGACAAAATAGTGAACTAAAGGATATTATTTTTGTTCCTTTGATTGAGTTTTATAAGGTGGATAAGGATCCATCTCATGAATAACATCATCACCATATGGGTCTTGATAAAAAGTCATCTTGTGTAACCACATTACCATATCCCAGATTGTGCATGGCTCCACTAAGAGTATAGTGAGAAATATTTGAATCAATGGTGAATGTTTCATGACAAAAGGGGATTATAGTTCTAAAAACTTTAAAAATCTATTTGTAAAACTACAAATGGTTCAAACTTGGTCTAACTTGGTCAAAGGATGGAGTTATATCTCCAAAAAGGGTTATGCTTAAACTTGGTAAAAATAATCTAACATTAAATGTCTCACACAAAGAGGTCAAGTGGATGAAATAAAACTATAATGCCAAAATCTAGGTTTAAAGTTTTCCAAATAATTCTAATCTAATAAAACAAAAGTTTCTAGGTCTTTTATCCAAACACGACATCAAAAGCTAGACTTTTTAACAAAAGGGTATGATTTAATCTAACAAATATAAAACACTTTGGCTTAGACTAAGAATTTGAATTTAGACATGAACTTGGTCAATTGGTACAAGACATGAATCAAAAGGCATAAATAAGATAAGATATTTATCCCAAATTCAAAGTGGGTAAATAATTAACCTAAGTTGCAACCCAAAAGAGAAATATTAGTGTCTAGGCCCAAAGTACACAAGGGATAAACATAAATCAATCAATGTTTGAATTTAAACTTGGAAAGGTTAATTAAAAACTCAATTTAAGAAACTAGGCTTATTTGAACAAACACCAAACTAGACAAAATTGAATGACATAACTATACTAGGTGAAGATCCAAAAGGCACACGTGGATTGGTTTAGAAAATTGTAAACTTTGACATAAGGTAAACAAGTGTATGAAATGACTTAAGTAGCATAACAATGTTATCATGATTTAAATATGCAATCAATGGTTGGTTTCAAGACTCCAAGGCACAAGATTTGAAATGAATTTGGCAACATAACATTACCCTTTTCAATCAAGTGACACACACAAAGATTTTGTCAAAATACTAAGGCAAAGGTATGGTGTCAAATGGATGATGTAATTCCTCCTCAAACAATAGAGTGATGTTCAAGACAAGACTCATTTTGACATGGTATAACAAATAAAATATGTAGTTTATACTTAAAACCCATGAAATAAAGGATAAAATGACCCAAACACCTAAGTGTAATGTCCTAGATCTTAAAACTCACAAGATTGCATAGTATTGTTGAATTATATCCATATACATGCTCTTGAGAGGATTATGAAAGAGTTATAAAACCTCTTCAGCTAAGATCTCTTTAATGACTCATTACCACAGCCATTGATGCTTCAACATATACTTAAAAGGAACCAATTGACAAAATAATTATTATGCTCAAAAGATATGCAAAATATTATGAAAAATAAAGAAGCATGTAAATCATGTATATTAAAAAGTATAGCACTTTATTATATAATCAAGGCAAAATAATATGTAGGATAAACTAAGTAATATGGGACAAAACCCCACATAAGACAAACCTAGGTAAACACAAATACCTAGAGCCTAATAAACATGAGTAATAATATACTCTAATACCCCTCCTCCAGTGAAGATAAGGGATAAAAATAGAGGATGTATTATGAAGTCATGTGTCCTTATGGATGCCAATCCATCCTAACAGAGCACATGGATGTTGAGTCATTGTAACTTCCAATTGAAATTAGGAATGATGCTAAACACAAACACAATCATTAAACATAAACACTACACTCCAAAGTACTAGGTATAAATCTGAGCCTAAGTAAGCATAACTTGAACACCCTCCAATAAGATAGTGAGAAGTGAGCACAAAGACTGGTGGGGCTGCCACACTAGTGTCATTATAAGAGTCACCAAGAAGGCAATGAATTCAAGTAACAATTCTCATATGAGTTTTGGAAAATAAAGTGCCTGAATAAGATACCCATGTACAAAGGAGTAATCCAGAAAACACTCAAAAGTGCAAAATAGATATAAATAACTCTCATAAAGTGGAGAAAAAGAGAGAAAAACCCATAGAAAAAACTCCCCCTCAAAAGAGATAAAAGAAGAGAGAGCTGAAAAATACCTCAAATATGATTTTGAATTATTCCACACTCCAAGTACTCCAAAGTCATGAAGAAATTCAATCTACACGAGTGGTTTGAATCCACTACTTGATCACAAAAACAACTAACATTGGGCTTCACTAGAATAGCTTCAATCAAGAAGACTGTTAGTGGTGATGAAATTACAAAAGAGTACTACATGTGCAAGGAACTATCAACATCAAAAAGTGGAATGTACACACCCCCCATATTATTGACTGGGTGGATTGGAGAAAAAAGGTCTACATGAGTGGTTCAAATCCACTACTCAAATACTAAACAAATTGACACTGTATACACTAGAATAAATCCAAACAAGGAGATTGTTAACTACTAAAAAAAGGTGTTAAAAAATATAGATAAATATCTCAAATATTATGGCCCATGGTGTTGATGAAAAATATGAGCAATTGACGAAGTGAAAAGGTGCCAAAAATAGAGCGCACAAATGCATGAAGGTATACAAGGTTGATTCAACAAACCCCCCATGATACTTTATAAATAAGTATGAGTAAAATATAACCCATACATAAAAAACACTAGATGGAGATAAGGAAGACACTAGGATTCACTAGAATAGCTCCAAAAAGGAGACTGTTGACCTATCAAATAAGCCATCGAGAGAGATTCTCCAAAAAATTAGGGAACAAAGAGGTGTCCCCATAAAAAAAGATGAGATGCTAAGAAAGGGGCCTCAAGGAGGCATGACACAACCAACAATGTCTTAATGTACTAATGCATGTTGTAGGTTGATGGAATAGTGTGGAAAATGGAAAAAAAAAGACATAATGTATGCAAACACACTAGAAAAGAATAAACAACCAAAAAACAATGTACAAAGCACATGCAAAAAGATGTCAAACTCAACTAAAAATACATCTAAGATAGTGTGTGTGTGTGAATTACAATTCAGGGCCCATAACACATGAAACCCCATAGTAGTGACAATGTACACTCAAGAATATGATGTCGAACTTAGCTAAAAATGCATCCATGAGTGTGAAGTGCAATAATGGCATAAGTAGTACAATGTGGGATAAGAAAGGGTAATGTGAGCCAAATCTCATGCAAATAAGACATAGGTTGCAACAAAAAATGTATCCAAAATTACAATGAGATTAAAATTAAAGGAGAGAAAAAGATTTTTGTTTTGCATGTGAGGGGATTTGGCATCCTACTAAACTGGACCTCACTCACTGATCTTCAACAAATGAGATGGAATAAATGTCACAAAACAATAATCAATTAACTCTTTAAATATCCTCCTCTACAATATATTTGCCTCCACATATGTTAATAACCTCCCATAATATCTCTCAAAGTATTGTTTTTAATAAAAAATAATAAAAGAAATTTCTCCACCATAATAATCTTTGACATGATAATGTCTACCACCAATCAACATTCACTGCTCATGATCTCCACCTCATGCAATAGAATCTTCACCCTAAAATAATGTCCCCACTTTTAAAAGTTAGAATCACTATGTACAAAAATTCCCCCACCATATAAAGTTTTCTTAAAAGTTTATATTGCTAACCAATAATCCACATTTAAACATATACATAGTAAAAAATGGTGTTTTAGTTTTTAACTTTAATTTTGAAAGGACTCATAAAAAATCACATTTTCTTAGTTTTAACCAAAGCTTAACCACTTTGGTAAAACTACATATTTTGATGGTTCACAAGGCATTTTTAGTCCTCTCTTAGACCTTGTCTGGCCTAATGAGGTATGAAGATCAGATTTTAAGGTAAGTATGCATATGTGAGAATGAGTAGACATGAGAAAAGTTGTTTTAGTCATGTTCACAAAATTTGAGGTCATGGTTTGAAGGAATTGCATGAATCAATGTTTTAGGCCTTCTCAATTTCATAGAATGAGGTCTCAAGACTAAAAAATCACTTTCAGATGTTCGTTGGCACATGTAACATATGTATGGGAATATGAGATATTAAGGAGAGATGGAGAAGGGTCCTAGATAATATCTCTAAGTATTAGTTTTGGATTAAAGGGTAAATCATTTATGAACAATTTTTAACACCAAAACTAGTGTTAAACCTCCCTAAAACCCTAATAAGGACCCAATATGAAAGATCTTAAAATCAGCTCAGAATGGATTCAAATGCCTAGATAAGCTATTGGAAAATGCAATCAACTCTCCCAGGTATTTCTAGGTGGTGGTGGTTAGTCAAATGAGAGAGAAAATATATAGATATAGGCTTATCTTCCAATAAGTTCCTCTAAATCTCAAAATTTGTACTGAAATAAATTCAAATTTACTTAGATCAAACTATAATTCCATTTATTTTGATCAGTGCCAATATTTGATCTACATGATAATCAAAACCAAAGTTGTATAGTTGGGTGTAAAGCTAGAGAGAAGAATTAACATGCAAAATGTCATATCCACTCAAGTTAGATAAAATAACATTTGAAACTTATGTATTTAAATTAAAATAGAAGACTTGAAAGAGTGAAGGTTGAAGAGAGATATGACATAATGTTGAAATCCCACATTGGACTTGTATGGTGAACTAGGATAAATTTTTGACATTTTGAAAACCCTAATATTTTCCTCTCAACATTGAAGTGGGTCCAAAAAAATAAGGTAGGTGTAAATATGATGAATGTTTTTATAGTGAATTAAAATTGGTAAAAGTCTCTTTAGCATAATAACATAATTTGGTGAAAGATTTTACCATATATTTTTATCTTTCATTTGAAAAATTATGGTTATTTAGGATTTTATGCTTTTTAATACCTAGAGTATTTAAAATCAAGTTGGTTAAAGATATTTTGTTAGTTATTTGCATAAAGAGATGTCTAGGGTTCTAATTCCCTTCAACTATTATTTGGGTCAACTCGGTGATATAAGGGTGTAGTTATGATTTATTGAGACATTTTTGCCTAGTCACTCTTTTTATCCAAAATTGGTCATGTGACTAGTCAAAATATAGGTTTTTAGATGTTTTAGACACAATGAAATAGTTTATTTTGTGTTTTGAAGCTTCCATATATTATTTTTATGAAACAACTATTTCATGATGTATAAAGGTGCATTTTTAGTAGAAATTGACACCTTCCTCATAACTTTTTTCATAATATCACTTCATGCTTATGTTTTTGGAGATAATAACATCCATTACATGTCCTAGGATCCTTTTGATTGACACCATCTAAGTGACAACTAGAGGTTGGAGCATTCACTCAAAGTTTGGGTTCATGCTTGAATAGACATTTTGGCTTGTGTTATTACTTTTAGTTTTTTTTGCTTTTTATATATGATATTCATGACATGCAGTGGATAGAGTTAGTTGTTTTTATTTTTCTCAATGCACAACTTCTCACCTCTCACTTGATAGGAGGAAATATATTGTATTCATTGGTATTTAATCAGTCATCGATGACATTATGAGTTGAGAGGGGTTTATATAAACTTTGGTGTTGAAAAAAGGTCATCAACATTGATTAGACATCAGAGAGATGTGCCATACATAGTATGGGTTTGTCACTTAGATGGGTTCCTATGTGGGACCTTATGTAGGTTGATGTAATTAGACATGCTTGATCATGTTCTACTATAGTAAAATATGATGATCACTGGAGATGATTAGGTCATGATCATGTTCATCAGCCATTTTTTGCCAAACTCATAGGGGTAGGCTTCTTTATGGAGTGACATCATTTTTTATCAATACTAGAGGTATATCCACCACTTTCAGTTATGATAGACATTATTTGATGACTTTAGAGTCATTATTCTAGTTCATTCATCTACTATATGCCTTTGTATCAAAGGGGAGTTTGTAGGGTTTATGATCCAAATTATATTATTTTAATGTTTTAGAGTTTTCTTTGTTAAATAAGTTGGTTACTCGAGAAAGTTAGTTTATTCCCATAACCACATATGAGAATTTTTAAGCTTTCACCTTTCTTTGTAAAAACTCATCCTAAAATAATACAATATTATATTTTGTCAAATATTTTATTAATAATGTAATTTTATTGTTATTACCACTTGGCCAATCTAATTATCTTATTACCACCTACACCAAAAAATTTATTATTATTCTACCTATCTATAGCTAAATAGGCCTTGGGAACATTTTTATCCCAACATGATGAGCATGGAAATGAAAATTTTGTATACTACCTGAGCTGCACATTGGTCATCTATGAGCATAATTATACACCAATAAAGAAAGCTTGTTTAGCCATAGTCTTCACAACCAAAGAAGTTATGTCACTAAATACTTAAAAATAAGACCATCGTCATAGCCAAAGTAGATCTACCCAAGTATCTACTATCATAAAAAACATTACAAGGCTACATGGCTATATGGATCATGATTCTAAGTGAATTAGAGATTGAGTATGTTAATCATAAGGCCATCAAAGGATAGGTATTAGTAGACCAACTTGTTGAAGCTCCCCTTTTTGACACTCAAACACTCACTTTTATGATTTTAGACAAGTCCATCATGACCATAGTAGAAGCACCTCCTGAATAATAGAAATGGACACTTTGTTTTTATGTTTCTTTCATGTCTCATGGATCAGGAGCATGACTTATGTTCATCATATCATAAGGGGACCTTATTCCCAAGTCCTTTTGTATCAAATTTCCTTATACCAATAACATGGCTAAATATGAAGAACTCATTTCAAGGCTTCACCTAGTGGTAAAATTGAATATCCAATATCTACTATTTCATGGAGATTATTAGCTTATCATCAATTAGGTTACAAACCAATTTCAGACCAAAAACGAGAAGCTTGTGCCTTATAAAGACATGGTAGACATCCTCAAATAAAAAATTTATCAGCTTCTATTTGAGAAAATACCTCAAGATAATAATAGAATATAAAATTATATGTCCATGATTGGCTCTATGATGTAGATCATGGATAAGGCAAGGGATTATATGTTCCTTGTTGAAAATCTTCTTGCACTAGCCTATGAATCATCGACTATAAAGATGATTTGTGATATTATTGGTCTTAATTTTAATTATTATTTTGAACTATATGATTATGTTCATGACCAAACCATCCCACATAACCTATCTCAAAAAAATTAAAAATACTTCATCCACCAATCCTCTCATTACACATTGATTGCACACACCCTTTATCATAGAAGCTTTGATAGAATTATGCTTCATTTTTTAACCTTAGTAGAATATGGATTAACATTGGAGGAAATTAATAAAGAGCTCATCCTTTCCAAAAATTTACTATATAATAGTTATTATTGGTCAGATATGGAAGTTGATGCCACTATATATGTTAAAATATGTGTATAATGCCAAAAACATGCCAGTTTGATACATGCTCTAGCTCAAACTCTCAAACCACTAACCATGCCATGGTTTTTTTATAACATGGGGACTCAAATTCATAATGAAGATTAATCCTACCTCCTCAAATGTCCATCAACATATCCTTAGTGCCGCATAGTATTTTACTAAGTGGGTGGAAGATATTACCTTAACTTACATGATAGGAAAATAGATATCCAAATTCATTTTTAATCATCCCATTTTCCACTATGGTATCCCCTCTAACATTATATTTGATAATGGTGGTTCATTCAAAAATAAGGATGTCAAAGGCCTTTTTAATGAATATAATATTACCAAACACTTTACCATTCCATACTTCCTACAAAGCAATGACCAAGTAAAGGCATTTAATAAAACCATTGTCAATTTCCTCAAGAATATCATCAATGATGTGGGCCATGATTGACACTTATAAATTTTTGTGTTCTCTAGGATTATTGAACTAATTTATACACTCTTATAAGAGTCATAACCTATTTCATAGTTTATGGTACTGAGGCCATTCTTCCTGTCAAGGTCAAGTTTCCTTCTTTATGCATTTCACTAAAGCACATCCTTGATGATGAGGATTATAAATTAACTTGCTTGTAGGATCTAGAATTAATAGATAAAAAATGAATGTCATCCTTGAATAGTTGTCAAGAATATCCAAATCAATTGTGTGGTGGATATAATAGGTGCATATGGCATATGAAATTTAAGATTGGTGATCTTGTACTTAAATAAAACCAAAAAATCACTAATTCCAAATGTAAGAAAAAGGTTAAGTTTAAGCCTAACTAGTTAGGGCCCTATATCATCACCAATAACTATGGTTATAGGGCATACAGGTTGGCTACACTAGAAGGAGAAGAGTTTTATAGTCTGATGAACATAATTCACCTCAATCACTTTTTTTCTTGAGGAGTATTGTCTAAAAGGATCATTTAATTTACCTCATGACCATCCATTTGATTATATATTATACCATATGCATTTCCTATCATGCCTTTCCTACTTGCCTTGGGTTTTACATATCCTATCCCTCTTTTGACCTTTGTTATGATCCATTGGTACTTTAGACAATGTCAATGGTTGGGGTTTAGATGTAGTTTCAATTGACAATTTAGACTTGGGACTATTGCATGTATTATTTAAAATAATAATCCTCTTTGAGCATTATGATAGTGATTATAGAAATTACATCCTTCACTTTTTCCAATTTTGTACCATTATACCTTTATATACCATTATACTTGTGCCATTTACCTATTCAAACTTGTTGTAACTTTAGTCAGATTCCTCATTATAGGGTGAACTATAGTGGCTTGAGGTCCTTTTGGAGTATGTAGGTAATGACCAGTGTTTTTTGAGGTCAAATCAACCACCCTTATTCCTATGCTCCCATCATTTTATGAGTAACCTAAGCCAACACTCTTACCATTTTACACATTACACTTTTATGTATCTCATAATCCTCCATTGAGTTTATATGCCTAAAAAAATACCAAAAAATGGAAATATGCTAGAAAAATCCTAAACAAGAATCAAACATTAGGTCATTTAGATTGTATCCATGCTACTCATGATGTGCATCTCCTAGTTAGCTTGTATAATTGAAGATCTCACATGGGTCACATCATGGCCATTTACATTTATGTGTTCCCTTTCATGATTGTGTTACCTCTCATTTTTGGGAGAACAACATCATCCTAAGGTCTATATGGACTATATAGGTAGTTCTTGGATACATGGGGCATCTGAGGTCATCCCAACCAATACTATCAATTAAGCTCATTTGTTGGTTTCATGGACCATTCATTATCATCATTTTATCTCAAAATGCTCTTGTGATCTTGCGAATCATATTATCTAATGCTCTCATCATTTGTCAAGCTCATTATTATTATAATAATTAGTAATGGTAGATTCTATGAAGTACCACCATATTTCATATCCTTTTATCTTTTAGTATGGTTTTATAGTAAACCACACTCTCAGAGTTTCATGAGTTCTGATGCCTAATGTTATCACAATCTTAAGCACTATACCCTTTTTGTTTCATGATATCTCCATTTTGTGAGCCCATTCCTAGTTTCCTCTACAATATTTATTTTAATTTTCAATAATTTTTCTTATTTTCCCAATTCTTGGGAGAACTACATTTAACTTGAAGTCCATGTTGGACCTAGTGTCCATGGAGCTATGTAGGCAATGTTTATTTGCCTAGGGTATTTGGATTTAACTTTGTCACCCCTTACCTATTATTATATACCAATTTCCCATTATTGTGCCATCATACTTGTGTAATAATTTCCTATAGCCTAGGGGAAACCTTTTTCCTAGCATAACACTTATCTTACACATGCATGAACAGTGTCATTGAGTATCTTTGGTTCATTTCTTTATTGTGTTCTATTTATTTATATTTTCCTTAGATTAATTTGTTTATTGCTTTATGTGGTAAGTTGTTTTTTATTTCCCTTTAGTTAAGTTTTTTTTTTTTTTTTTCATTTTGAGTGTTGTGTGTCTAAGGATAATTAGTTTACACTTGAGTCTATCTTACTACTTGGGATTGAGTTGTTTACATTTTGAATTTAGATTATGTTTTTTTGACTCCCTTCCCCTTGGTTGTCATAGGTTTATTAAATTATGTTTACACTTAAATCTTGATTTGTTATATCTTTTACTTGAGTTATAAGTTTTTGTATTCACTGTTATACTTAATTTATCACATTATTTTTACACTTGGGATTTGATTGATCATATCTTATGCATATGTTCATTATGTATGTGTTTAAATTAAATTTTTCCATGTGTATGACATACATTTTTATTATGGTTTACTTATAAATATGATGTATAATGTAACATTCTATAATAAAAATCATGCCAAATGATCTATCAAGAAAATGTGCTAGCAATATCTTCTCTTGTTCACAAAGGACCTACCCAAACACACTCAAACACATAGTAACCCACTCACTAATCAATATTAATCATTGATAATTAGGATTTGCATTTACATACTAGTAGGTTACCTAGATTAATACCATTCCCATGTGCTACCTCGTCATTAATCTATGTTCTAGATTCATCATGCAATCTCCCTTTACCAATTTGCCATAATGGGGAAAATTGTTTAGACTGATCACTGATCATAACTTCCCTACTAGGGTGAAATTGATTGTATCATGCTAAAATCTACCCTACTAGGAAAAATCATTAATCCAATGATTAGAGTGACATTTTTGGGGAAAATCATTATTTTAACCTTTTTTACCACTAGACTATGTTGTTTCCTATTTTAAGGGCCTATTCAATGATACTATTTTCTACTTGCTCCCTTGAGGGAGCATTTAGGGATCATCAACTACCATTTGACGCATGAACCTATGACTATTGGCTCATAACAACCTACATTGTCAACACATCATTACAACATCAAAGTTTTTGACTTACCAAATTTTTCATTCTTTGATAAAATGTTACTGTGCTTGTGTCTTTTAACACCTACTCAAATAGGTGTAAAATGTAGTTTCTCCCTTTCAAACAAATCTATGTTTAAATAGACTTCAAACCTATTTATAGTAAATAATGAATAGTTAAGCCTAAAAATCATTGAACATCCTAAATTCATTTTCACATTATATGTAATTGCTCATAATTACATTAAGGCATCCTTAGTTGGGGTAATACCCTATACATAATGATAACTTCTCATTAAATCATCCCTAGTTAGTTTGTGACAAAAAAAAATTGATGCTTTTGATTAATTAAGTGGGGAACTTAACCAAATTATTGAAATGACCAAAAAAGTAATCAAGATTGATTAACCAAGCAAATCAAATTAAATGCTTAAGTGAAAAATCCATGTTGAATTAATGAATATCTAATTTCTAGAAAAAAATTAACAAATATCGGTAAATATGAGGTCATGATGATGTCATCAAATTCAAAGTAAATAATTTTAAAATATCAACATAAATTCCATAAAATAAAAATGTTGAGCCATTCCTCCATAAATACATAATTAAATCCATCATTAATTGCATTTGGACTCCTATTTTTAACCCTAACCTAGTTACACATAGGTTAGAGTTAGTTGAAAATATATAAATACAATTGTTATGACCATTCTTCAACAACATTTTTGTGTGAAAAAAAATAATTCAAAATTATTGATAGAAATATTCATAGAAAAGACTATACAAGAGCTAATTAATAAGGGAACAAGAGTAGGTTCTTCCCGCAAAGCATTGGCATCATGAAAAACCATTTGTTCACAATATTGAGCACAAGCCTTATCTCACATCAATTGCAAGATGGAATATTTCTATGAAGGCAAATGGTGTTTTTGTCTTACATTAGTATATTTATTTATTTTGTATCATTTCTCACCCTAGTACTTATAATTAGAATGTTAGTTGTCATTCATTTTTTTGGTTTATCCACTAACAAGAGATTTCTAACATTATCTTTGTAATCTTACATTGCATATATGACCAAGTTATCACATATTTGTATTGTCAAATAATATATTTTATTTGTCTCTTTTATAATTATTAACAATCTAATCCAATATTGACATCTTGGTAACTTTTAATTGAACCCAAATCTATTAGGAAAAACTTACAACCACTAGACTCTTGGTTATTATGTTTTTCTACATGTCTATTTAGGTCAAAGAACCTTTAAAGTGATATCATGCCTTTTGTAATTCTACTTTATTATAATATCATGATTCCATCATCATCATGTCCTTATTTTGACACATAATTTATGTCCTCTTCAATAATGACGTGCACTTCAAAAATGCTAGTGTTATACATGAGTTCAAAAATTTGTTGATTATTTAATTTTTCTAAAATTATATGGAATATATGTACATGGGATTAAATAAAAATATATTATTTTCAATTTGGGATCATTTAATTTGAATAATATTTATGATAATTATGCAAGTGAATCCATAATTTGGTTAATTTCTTTGGGAATCACAATGATACTAAAAGCCTAAAAACAAATTGATTAAATTCCAAGCCCTATGTTTTTATTCCCTAATATATGAAAAATTGAATTTAAAATTTATTATTACATGATTGATAATGAGTTCATAATCACTAATTTTTTTATAAATATTTCACCTTGTGATTTAGGGAAAATTGTAAGCCTAAGATCATAACTTCATATTTAGTTAGGTTAGTTGTGAAAAGAATTTGAACATGATAGGACACAAGGTATTTATTACCTTTAATATAAATTACGAAAAATATAATACCTAAATCTTGTTTTTAATATTCTCCATCAAAGTGAATCATCTATAGGCCTAGATGCTTAATGCCCACATTTTTTTTAATTTAAGCTGTAGATTTTGTGATGAGAGCATAAATCCCAATATTTATATAGATAAAATTCAATTTTAATTTTTTTAAATTATATTTAGTGATCATAAACATAATTTGAGTTTATATTTCCACTCTAATTTTATTATGAATTCCTCTCTAAGGTAGCCAAATATGAGAAATATTAATGTCCATATAACCATTCAATGTTTTGGACTAGTCTCAATTTAGTAGTCTGCCATAGGCCTAAGGGATATTCATGACTTAGATGTAAATAAATTGTCATAACCTTGGTTCAAATGTTAGATGCATGTGAATATTTAATAATTATCCAATCACTTTAACTTTATATTTATCTATTTTGACTATAAATTTATCAAACTTAATGGGTGTTAAGCCTAAATTTTCATAAATTCTCAGAAGCATGACATTAGTTAAGGATCTATAATCCAATAAAAGTTTGTATACATTATTAAAAAAAATCATAGATATAATTAAAAAATGGGGACTTCAATTTTATTTTTGTAGATAACCAAATTTTCATGTATTATTTTTTTGTTTATTTTGGGGAAATCTTTCACTCAAAGATTTCAATATCAAATCCATGTCTTGTGTTTTGTGAAAGTTCATGACAAGTGAAGTTATATTTTATTTTATTCATATACTCCACTATGTTGTAGCTACCTTTGGAATTTATCACATTTGAATCAATTGAAGGATGTTGTTCATTCCTTTTTTGGTGGAGGATTATTGTCTACTTTAGGGTTAGGAGGAGTGACACTATGTTTGGAAGGTGTGGAAGTGGTTAAAGAAGGTTGTTTCTAAATTTTTATTCTCATTTAATATTTTTTATTTTATAATACTAAAAATAATACACTCCATCATTATTTTCCTCTTATTCATTTTCCTCATGACTAGGAAAATCAAATGTTTCTCATATAATAGGCATGTTAGTATTAGATATACTAGGAGAATGAGAAATAGTGGCCATGTTTTAACTACTTGAGATTACCTCATATCCTTAAATTTAATTTTTTAAGATCTAAAACTATTGAAAACTCAAAAAGAGTCCATCTATCCATGTTAGGAAATACATTAAGCCCTGCACTAGTTGGGCAAAGTTAATGCACATATATTGATCTTAGGAAACCTATTAGGAGATGGTTCAAAAAAATTAAGGAATATTAAATGAATGGTTAACTTATGATATGTGTGATAAATTAAAAAATATTAAAAAATATAATTGAAAACTTATCTTTATATATTTATAAAATCATTGTTTAACTTTTGTACTATGCATTGGATTACATCTAGCTCAATCTTATTTGATGTTTGAGGCAAGGTTTACAATTTATGGTAAAATGGTACCAAGGATTTTTAAAAAAATAAAAATAAATGGGTTGATTTTTAATTTTTTGGTTAATAAAAAAAGGTATAAAATTCAATATTTTTATGATTAGTAAAAGAGTGAACACTAGTACATTCTAATTAACATTGGAAATGACATTCAATGTTGAGACATTTATATTTATGTTAGGAATGGTTTTGATGATGTGTCCATGTGGATTTAATTTCATACCAATATGAATGGATTCAACATAATCTAATACTAAATCACTTATTCCCATTTCACATTTGATAAAAATATTAGTCATTAGATTTAATGAGTTTTTATGCATTTCAGGATCCAACACCATACTAAGAGATACAATGAGGTGACATAACTATACATAGTCTGGAATTGCATATTAAATGTTATATTATGTTCATTGGGTTATATATTTACACTATAAAACTTATGGTATAAGACACTAGGATCTATAACTTGGTCAAATTATGCTAAGAAATCAGTATGAAATTGATTCAAATTGTTAATTAAGTTCCTAGAAAAATTAAGAAACTAGTCATATATAACATCTTAGAGAGTAACTGGGAACAACCTAATTTAAAAATCTTATTATTATAAATTTATGAATATTAGGTAATATTTAAAATAATTTATATATTCCTCTTTAGTCTACCTTTCATCATGAGTTAAGATGAGAGATATCTTATAAGATTTATGGGTAACTCACGGATATCTCCTTGGATATTTATTTTAGTTCCTCCTAGATAAGCCATGGATGTGAATGGATAAAAATTGGAACTAATTTATGTATAATTTGATAATTTGAGAATGTTATCCTTAATTTATCAAACCTAGGTCTTATTTAGATTTTCAAACCCTAGAGAAGTAACTAACCAGATAAAGATCTGGATATTTTAAGGTTTGGTGAGAATTTTAGATTGTTTCAATGACCCATTTTTAAAATTTTATGAGACTTATGAAATGGTAAAAAAAAAGAATAAATATTTATTTTTTATCTCTTTATAGTTCTAACTACTTTTGGATGCAAATTTATGACCCACCCAATAAGTGACAAGATAAACCCTCTCATTTTAGAATCAC
The DNA here is from genome assembly GCA_037957365.1 of Torreya grandis. Taxonomy (NCBI): domain Eukaryota; kingdom Viridiplantae; phylum Streptophyta; class Pinopsida; order Cupressales; family Taxaceae; genus Torreya; species Torreya grandis. The sequence continues at coordinate 3,182,175 of JARHVA010001326.1, forward strand.
AAAGATTGGGCCTAAGAAAAAGTTGTAGTTGGGGGAATAGATTGATAAATTAAAACATGGTTAAGATATGTCTTTGGAACTAATGAATCCTTGTTCAAATTATCGCATCTAAAATTGACAACTTAAACTAACTAAAATATATATAATCTAAATGATGTTAGTTTGAGTGAATTAGATCATCACAAAAAACCAAAAATAAAGAGTAGAGTAGGGTAGAAAAAGAGGTTTTAGGTTTCTTACTTATTATTTCACTAATAAAATAGTTTTTGAGATTCACTAAAAATTGGCTAATGTTTATCAAATTTAGTATTTAGAGAAAGTTTTAATAAACAAAAAAGATAATGTAAGGATTAGTAAATTATAGTAGCATCACTTTATACAATAGTGCATTCATCCTTCATAATTGAAATAAAATTAAAGCTAAGACACATTAATTATTAGTCTAGTAAAAACTTAGTATAATCAAATCATAAATAATAAATTTAATTTCATATAGTGATCACTATAGACTAATAAAATTTATAGTTTTAGTTTAAATTTGAGAAATAAGAAAACATAAAAAAACTCAACAAACATTCATAGTGATTTCATAAGCTTGAAAAATTTGCCAAAATATTCCTAAATGAAATAGTCATAATACAATATTTATATAGAAAGAAATAGGCCACCACCACATCTAAAAATATTTTATATGGTCATTTTTATTTTAAAAAATTTAACACTCCCTAGTTATTTCTATAAAAAAAAAAAAAAAAAAAAAAAAATATTCTCCAACTTTAAATCTATCTTTAATGTGAACTATCTAATCTATAAATATAGTTGAGACATTATTTCCATTTTTAGATACCTAGAATTATCCATTATCTAAAATTAGACATTATATAATATCATAGTCAATCATGTTGAGTTCTTAATTTTAAACCATTTTTGACATGCCTATAATTGGGATAACAAGAAAAATTCCAATATTAGTGGTCACCATCTGCTAGATGCATCTATGAAATTTGGGATCACTATGAAGTCAACTATAGTTAATTATTTATTATCTACTATGAATTACTCTTACTTTATTCCTTATCTATGAAATTCATTAAAATGTGGGACACCTATGATAATTGTTGATTGACTTAATTATAAATTTAATTTTGAATTTGAATTTGGATGCCCTCTTTGTATTGAATTGATTTTGAATTTCAAAATACTTTATGTGATCAATATTGTTTATTCCCTTAATGTTATAAATTAATGTGTAATCTAGTTCCCTTAAGGATACCTAATGACAACCTACTTAAATAATTTTAATAGGGTTATGAACAAAATTGAATTATGAGTGATAGTGGATATGAAGATTCAATGTGTTAAATAACAAGGAAAGTAATGAAGATGATGAAAACCAATGTAGAACTATAATAGAAAAGTTTTGTTATAATATGTTTAGTAAAATTTATGGGAGATCATATCTTTGGTGTTTATGTGCTCCTTAAATTCATTATTATTAGAGTAACTAACTAAAAATAATGGAAGTGTACATTAATATACAATGGAGGGAGATGAGTTCTCAATTAAATTATTAAAAGAATTGGTAACAACTTTATAATTGGTGAATGCCATGATGTCACTAACTATTGATACTGATGAGTAGAGGTCTACATATTAAAATGTAAGAGTTTTATGGAAGTGAAAAAGTAGACTTAGTTATTAAGTATTTTCATCAAGGTGTGGAACCTAATGAAAATTATGTTGACATTAGTGTGAGGTTGGATATGAAAAAATGGTAAAATGTGGTAAGACATAGTGACCTATATCCACATAGACTAGTTACCCCTACTTAAGGAGAAATGGTCCCCATTACATGTGCTTATGATAGGATATTTGGAAATGAAATGACAACCTAAAATTTTGTAAAGCATCTTTCATCAAAAATAACTTGACCTAATTCAATAATTTGGAAGAGAATGATCTCTTGTTGACATTTTTGTTTGACTTGAGCATCAATGAATTAATCCAATTTTTATAAGATTCTACAATTTGGATATATATCTATCTATTGAAGAGTTGTTGCAGTATCTAAGTTATCTAAAAATATGGAAATAAATGGCACAAGAGTTTTATGTTGAAGACTTGATACAACCCAAGATAATAAGGTAGATTAAGCTCAAAAACATTATCTCTTACTTGTTTAGTGATGGAATAGATATTTTACCAAAGTGGATGAAGCTTATAGTAAGGTATATTTAGTATTTCCTTCTGTAGGTATAGATAGACTCAATAACTATCTTAGATAGTGTGGGTGTTCTAAGATTATCATGGCACTGCTTCTATTTCACATTAATTGGTTGTAAAAATATTTGCATTTTTTGTTGAATGTGTTCAAATAATTAATTATATTTTAAAATTCCTTTTTAGTTCAAATATTTCTTATTGTTTATGGTGGAATAGGACAAACTACCTCAATGGGTGCTAGAGGTAGGAAACCCTAGTAGACTTGAAAAGGACTGTGGTAGAGTTGCATAGAGATATATTATATCCATGCTAAATGAAATGAAATATTTTATCCCAAGTGTCTATATTATTTTAATTGTAAACTCTTAAATGGTGCACTATCATCCTATTCACCACTTCCATCAATATATTATTCTATAGATGAAAGGAAATAGAGATGATATTGATTTCTTACAAGGTATTAGAATTAACATTTTTGTGAACCTATCAAATACTATAAAAACACAATAATTACCATGCTTGATATTAGGATAGCATAAGATAAAAACCATGGAAATGGATTCCCACAGTATTATTAAAACTAACAGAATTTAAAAACCTTGATTATTATTAATTATCTTGGTAATTATATATGTGGTATAATAATTGATGTCTGTTGATATATTAGACCTGAGATGTGGTTAGAATAAGTACTTATGCAACACTATAAGAGTCTTTTAAACTCCAAGATGTCCTAATTTTTTTCTAAAATGAGACTCCCATTATAATGAAATAACTTATATGTTTAAAAAATGAAATAATATATCACAAAATTAAGATCAGAATAATTAAATCCAAAACATTAATTGATAAAAGAGCATATTTATTGATATTTATGACTGGGTGCTTCAAGGTGAAAACTACCACAATAATGCAATAAGATAATAATTTAAAATATGATGATAAAATAATAACCACTACCTCATATATATAATTTATTTATCCATGGTTATTCTATAGGATGAACAAACTAAAAACATATATAAATGTAATAAGATAATATGAAAGGTATGTAATATACATGTCAACCACACATATCCATAGATGTTATATATGTTAAGGGCATATCATGCCCCTCCCATTAACAAAAAATATCCCAAAATTTTGTATCAAATATATATATTACTCAACATAATTTAGACTCTTCCACTTGATCAAATAATCCTAAAGCTCTCTTGTTTGTAACCTTTTTTTGTGTGTTTGAAGGATCTCCTTAGGGTCCATAATGACTCTACCTTATTCATATAGTATAGATAGTTTAATATAGGTATAAAAACTCTATCCAATAACTTTATTAGGGTAAGATACATGAAATATAAGATGTATGTGTGTGGATTAGAGTAGATCTATCTTATATGCCACACTGCTAATTTTTTGTAGGATCTGATAAGGGCCATAATAATTAGGAGAAAGTTTGTTATCATTTTTTTAGTTATTAAATTTCATATGCTTGTATGGATGAAATCACACAAATAAAAAATCAAAAATATTGAAATTCCTCTCATTATGGTGATGATTAACTTGCTACTTTATTCTATTATGTGTCATTTCTGAATTATCCCTTAAACTAACTATTGTCCCCTATTGATGGTGAATGTGTTACTAAATATCTTGAACCTTGGGTTGTATCTTAAGAAATTAATTTATATATGGGGGATGATATCCATAAAGTGACACAAAGGGATACATTTTAGAATAGGTATGGAAGGAAGTACTATACCACCATTTTGATAGTGGCAACTAATGGGCCAACATTCTTGTTTATCAAATGTAAACTACCATAAATACCCTTATATGAATTTATTTAACACCTATAATTTATTATCATATTGAGTATGATAAGATTATATATGAGCCAATTAAGTACCTAAACATGTAAATAAATCAGTCTATAAGATACTAGTGAAGATAAGATCATGATCACTTACACTGGTTTTTGGGAGTACCATGCAACTTATAAATTGTATTGAGAAAAGCATCAATTACTATACTAACTAAAAATGGTTGTGATAAGGAAAAAATAATCATATTTTAATCCTATCCACCATTAACATGATAAAATTTTTACCTTAATACCTTGGTAACCTTATAATGAAATCCATGGAAACCTCTCCCATCGTTGGCCAAGGATGGATAATGGTTACAAAAACATGGTGTCTTAATTTTTTATCCTTTATTATGTTTAAAAACCATGTATTCTACCAAAAATTCATGTATATCCCCCTTGAGTCCTTCACAAAATAAATAATTATTGATTTGATGATATATATTTAAAAACCTTGAGTGCCCCTTATTAGAGATGAATGAAGTTCCTATTGTCACTTAGATTTTCACCCTTTGAGGAGATGTCTCATCTATCCTAATCCAAGTGGCACAATGGAAACATATCTAGTCTTGTAGGTAGCTTAGGAATGAGGTGAATCTCTAGATAGGGCTAGCTCCCTTGATGTACCACTTTGGATCACTACTACACCTAAACTTTGTGAGGGAAAGTGAGAGAGAAAATTGAAAGAAAACTATCTTAATGGAGGTAATAAACAAAATTAGATGATGACTACCAACCAACTTCATGTTACACATGAGAACAAGGGACTAACCAAATATACACTTCTCCAATCTGCATCTTCTCACATCAATATTACATTATGAGCTTATGATGAATGTTTAGGATAGGAGGACTAGACAAGAGGCCTAAAATGGAACTATTTGAATAGACTAACACACTTAACCTTGACACATTATAAAAAAATTCACATGCTCTACAAGAAGAAGCTTACCAACTACAAATAGGTGAGAGAATGAAATAATAATGTTAAGGAAACAAGTCATCACTTAAGTGAAATCAAACAATCAAGTAAGCACACTATGAAAATTCATGGAAGAGGTAAAAATCAGTAGTATTATTGATAAAATGGTATGAAAATGAGTAGGGTTTCACCATACTCATGTGGAACATAAGTTATAAATGCCAAAATGGCTAGTTCTTATAGAATTTAAGAGAGAGAGAGGAGAAGAGAAAATCCCAAAAGTTACAAGGACACATGTAAAGATAATAAAATGAGCTACTTGTGTATGAGAAGAGGGTGTGAAATGGGCCATGCAAGGTTAGGAAGTACAAGTGTCCATACAAGGCATGAAACTCATGAAAATTGGCATGAAACTCCTTGTGTTGGCTCAAAAAATTTCCTTCATCATCCACACCTATTTGAACATCCCAAAACTAACTAGGGATAGGTATAATGATTGGAATGAGAGGGAAGTATTTTATAAATTCCTCTCAATGAATTTATTTTAGTCTTGGTCATCTAGAATCATCTAGAAATGAGCTATCACTTCTTGTACTCTAAGAAACTCCTCTTTCACACACCCTATACACTTGAATTCCAAAAAGACATAATTTTCTCATGAAAATATGAAAAAGGGAGTGAATTACATGTGTTAAGAACCCCCATATCCTTATAGGCATTAGACACAAATTAAAATCAACCCACTTGAAGCTTTTCATGCTTCTCACTACCATGTTCATTATCCCAATTTTGACTAAGATGAGAGATATTTTTTGGACACTTGTGAGTTTTTCAAAGCATTATATGTCCATAATTAGTTATTAAAAGTCTATATATTCCTCTCAAACTTGATTTCATCTCTTGAAACCTCCTAGAACCTTCACAATGCATAAAACATTCAAAAAGAGCAATTTTGTACCATGTTCATACATATTCTATACAATGTATCCTAATGGTATGGATCCTAACTAAATACTTTACAAGATCCAATCTTTTCTCTAGGAAAAATATGCCATTTTGGTGCATTATCTCCTTCATTTTCCACATCAAGTATAGATCAAGGGTTTAGGAGGGTTTTAAGTGCATTCTGCTCTTAAGGTTTATTCATGAAGGTTAGACATTGGAATTACAAAAAATTCCATAAATGAAAATTTTAAGACCTCCATAAAACTCCCTAAACTCCTTGAACCCATGCAAATCCTCATGAAATATGTGAGCATTCAAAGTCACCTTGTTGAGCTTTTCCTTCCATTTCCTATAGGCATAATGTTGTCTCTAATCTTAAAATGAATTTCTCATGTTTCCTATAAAAATTGAAATATTTAACAAACATATAATTACCCCATCAATAATATCCAATAATTTGGAAATATCATCTCATGTTATAATTGGATTTGACCTTTCATTTGGGTAGTAGGCCTAACCATGCCTAATAACCTATCTATACCTTAAAGACCATAATGAATTTTTGATGGATTTCCCTATACCCAATACATTTTATACCACTATTGTGATCCCAAAAAAATTTTCCAATTATTTATAAAACTCACTTAGAGATATAAGTGAAATTGGTCTCACATTTGGTCTTTAGGCTTGAACATGCCAAATAGGCCTGACTATAACTCTTATAAGTTTCTAATAATATTATTAGTTTAATTAATATATTATTATTTTCTCATGTTTACATAGTTTATTTATATCTTAATACACCTCCTTGAAATTTTCAAACAACTCCTGATCCATCCTTCTGTCACCTTTTCTTAAACTTGCCAATTTATGCACATAGGGAAGTACCCTCTATTTGAGATAAAATAGAGGGTACTTACCCTATTTATTTATACAAGGTGAATGTTTTAGGAGAATATAAAAGTTACAAGGACAATTTATAAAAGTTTTCAACTCTTGATCTGGTCATTTGACCCTTTGACTCTTCAAAATTCCAAGACTGACTGTGTGAAATGGATTGTGCAAAAAGATTTTACCCTGTGGATTAAGTTCTGCATCTTTAGGGTCATAAATATGATTGTTTTAAACATAATGATGGTAATATAAGGATATTTTTATTATTATTAATGTGTTTAAACCTTAAATCATCCCTCTAAAATTCTACATATTCCTCATAATCTCTGCCTGCTCAGACTAAGTGTTATTCTTTGACTGTGTTCTTATTTTTGGAGTGTACCTATAGGTAAAAATGCATGGTTAAGATTTGAAAACAATTTATATAACCTTTATATAACCCCTTAGGTTAATTTTATGTTTTATTTTACTCATTTTTATCATCTCATGCATTGCAAACACCTAGGCATTACTTCTTTATGCTCACTACTTGAGACAATCATCTACAGTTGGCTATAGGTGCATATTGTCAAATGAGAGGGCATTTGAAGGTATTTATAGGTTAAAAAATATATATGCTAGCCTATAATTTTGGTTTTAATTCCAAACCAAGTTCACATTATACTTCTAGGTTATTATGCTCTAGGTCTATAAGAAATAACCCCTTCTCAAACCTACACCTTAGATTGGTTGTAGGTGACCAATTCTTTGAGAAAAAACACATGTAAGTGTGTTTGAGGAAAAAAAAACAATACATCATCTCTTTAAATGACCATTAGGTCATAAAATAGTCCTTAAACCATGTAATAATTATTCAATCATGAGAAATGGTTTTTATTACAACCTTGGGGTGGAAGGTTTCTTTGGATCTCCAAATTGTAGATGTCACTATCTAAAAATAGTGCATGAATGCGCATATTTAGGCTTCCCAAAAACCAATTTAAACTGATCACCTACCATCCAAACTTGGTATAAATATTTTCCTATGTAAGGGATATAAGTCTAGGTCATTAAGATGGCTCAAATTCTTTAATACCCCTATTAAAAAATACCAACAAAACCTCAAGGAACTCTATTTTTCACTTTTAGGGACAATGGGCCTAAACATTGTCATTTGAACTTTTGAAGATTCCCCATGATTATTTATAACATATTATAACTTAAAAATAGTTTCACCACATCTTTCAACCTCCTAACATGGCTCTTTAGCTCTCTTTTAAGCCACGTATAGGTGGTTATGCAAATGTACAAGTTGACAGTATAACTATCCTTCAACAATGCATAATGTATGGAACTTTGATCACTCCTAGTCCATTAAAATATCCTAAAATAAATTTTTTAAACATTTATAAAATATAAACCATTCAAGTATGTATTTTCCCATGATTTCATCATCTTGTAGGGCACTTGTAGGTGTGTTTTGAGTTGTATGTAGGCAGACATGAGCATTGGAAAAGATGTATGGACTATGAGTATGTAACATAAACTTAACACAATTTTAAGGTTTAATATGGATTAATTCATATTATGTAAACTTCAAAAAATTCCAAATCACCCTTTTCAATGTGATTGTAACTCTCGAGAGCACCTGCAGGTATGTTTTCATGACTGACTGTGAGTATAAGTTATATTGACTACCACAATTCCCTTTTGCACTCTTTGGAGGATATCAATTATTTTTTCCTGATAATGCGATGTATTAAAATTATTAATACTATATGCATAACTCCATAGGCATGATTTAGAACCTTGCATAGCTCATTTAGTTAACTGTGTATGACAGTCTTTAAGCAAACTGGCTATATGATGTTTTATGATTGTACCCTCATGCAGTATGCTTTATAATATGAAATTGGAATGTAAATTAAATAAATTACATATTTAAAACATGAAATATGACTTATCACAACCATATGAAGCCATGATCAAGCATGAAAATCTTGAAAATGGTGAAAAACTACCTATAATATAACATAGTGTATTCATTTGCAACCTAAGTTACTTTGCCCATAAAAAAACCATTAAAAATTAAAACAATCATATGGTTAATTATATAAGGAATAAAAAATTATCTATAATCAATCTCAGTAGTTATATGAAATGAAATCATCAAAACAAGAGCAAAACCTATAGGGTGTATAAATTAACAAGTAGAAAAACATAGTCAACTTCATAAGGATGGTTCATAAATAAAAATCCACCATTATTTAAACTATTTTTATTTAAATTAATTTCTCTTAGTTTAATTTCACCTCCCAAAGGCATTTGATCTAGAAGTTCTCCAACTATCCATACCAACCATAAACCTATTGACTGGTTCTATGTGTCTAGAAAGGTGAAAAAAGAGCATAATAGTTTTAACTTGAATTTATCACTTCAAAATAATTTAAATAATGTATATGAATATGAAAAATATTAATATTTATTCCATGACCTTCTTCAATGTGTCACACTCCCATATGGGTTGTACAAGTGCCAAACTCCTCTCTTTTCCCAAGAAAATTGTTTTTTCTTGTGAAAAACCTATCACTTTCAGTTATGAACATTTGATTAATTCATAATAAGACACATGTTAGATGAAATCACCCTTATTACACCTTCACACTTCCCTACAAGTTTTTATAACTCATTTAATGCTCTATTTTGACCCTGAAATGACTCAAAATGATATAAGGACTAAAAGACTAATGGCCAAGCCTAATATAACATTAATAACATCAAATGACCTATGATATACCTTGTGACATAATATTAAACCCCCTATAAACCTATAAAGTCAAATTTTTACCTATAGGGGTCCTAATTTGACCTGCATGGTCAAATTTGGTCAACAATTCCTAAATGGTCTTGTGTATGAGGAAAAAATCCTTACATAGGTACAATGTATTTTATACCATAATGTGTTCCCTTTGCATTCATTTTTTTTGAAAACACCTAAACCATTCTATATTTTTTGAATCAATACCTATGTATCCTTATCATTCTCCTATACTGATCTTACTTATTCTAACAAATTTTCTTTTCAAATGGTCACTATGCATAATAGTGCCTCAACTGATTCATCCCTCCTAGAAAATGCATCTAATATCAAATTCTACTTTCCTTTCCTATATAATATCTCAAAATCATATCCCAACATTTTATTTACCCATTTTTATTACTCTTATAATGACAATCATTCTTCCAAAAAATATTTTATACTATCATGATCAGTCTTTACCTAAAAGTGTCTACCTGTCAGATAAGGTCTTCATTTCATGACTTCATAAAGAATATCCATCATCTATTTCTCATAGATTGCATTGAGATTATTTTTTCCCTTGAGTTTATGAATATATAATGCCATGGATCTTCCTTATTGCATGGGTATTACCCTTACTCCATATATCCAGATGCATCGCATTTAACAACAAATGTTTTAGAAAAAATAGGGGTCACCAAAACTATAGTGATGCACATAGACTCTTTTAGATTATCATATAGCTTATTAGTTATTTAAATTTAATATATTGAATATTTATTCAACAAAGCTATGATTGGAGTTGCCTTGTTTTTATAATTTTTTACAAATATGTGAAAGTACCCTATTATCCCCAAAAATTGATAAAGGTTTTGGAGGGTCTTTAGCACTTGCCAATCCATAATAGCTTTAATATTATTATGGTAAAATTTTAATCCTTCATGTGAAATAATATGACCCAATTAATCCACCACATGGACTCCAAAATCACATTTGGAAGGTTTTGTATAAAGTTGATGTTGTTCAAGAATTAGCAGTACCTATTTCACATGCTTCAAATTTTCTTCCTAAGTTTTTCTATAGATTAATATGTCATAAAAAAACTCCAAAACAAACTTCCTTAAAAAGGTCCCAAAACAATATTCATCAAACTATGAAATTTAGATGGTGTATTTGTGAGACAAAAAGGCATGACCATAACTCATAATGGCCTTTATGAGTTCTGAAATCTATTTTATGGATATTCTCATATTTGATTTGCATTTGATGATACCTAGAAAAAATATCTAGTTTGATTAAAAAATGACACCATGAAACTCATCTAAAAAATCATAAATTACTATAATAGGTAACTTATCTTTGATAGTGTACTTATTGAGTTCTATATAGTCAAGTCACATCCTCCAAGTGTCATCCTTATTCTTCACCATGACCATTAGGGATGAATATTCACGTTGGTTATGTTGGATAATACCTACCTCCAAAATCTCATGTATCATATTTTAAATTTCATTTTTTTAGGCATTTGGATACTTATATGGTCTGATGTTTAGTGGTTTACTACCTATAACTAGTGTCATGGAATGATCATGTTTCTCTACTTAGTGTTAAGCCTTTTAGAATTATGCCAAAAAAATTTGGGTGGTCAACAATAATGATTTGTAAATTGGGATGTGTAGAGACATTTTTTAGCTAAAAGTTTTCATAAAATAACCATGATACAAATCCTTCATCCTAATTAAAAATAATCTTCATCATTTGATGTGAACTAGCCAATTGGGGAGACTTTATCTATAATTGTCATAGTTTAAAATTATTAACTTTAGAATGAAAACACATGAATAGTTATTTAAATTTTATCTCTATTGTACCCAAATTCATGAGCCATTTTATCCCCCAAAAAATATTATCCACGCCAATGGGAATATAAAAGATAGGATAATGATGTAGGTAATCCCTCATGGAAATATTAATACTATGGCATTTTTTAGAATAGTTGACTATTCCACTATTTGAAATCATGACTTGAAATTATGGGTCTAGATAAATAAAATATTTCAAATGAGTAACCAATTTACCATTGATGAATTATGTGTCCTTATTAAGTCAATCAACATAGTCACCTTTTGTTTCTTGAGGAATCCCACCACCTTAAGAGTTTGATGAGTAATTATCTATAAAAGGTCATGAAAGGAGATAATAGGGTGGGAATATTCATATTCCTCCTTTGTATCTTACATACCCTCCTCTGATGCCTCATATTCATCTTCATATTCATTGGCTCCTTCAATCTATAAAAACTTATTTCCATCACATTTATGTCCTTTGATCAACTTTATATCACAACCAAAACATAAACCTTTGACATGTTTTTATTTAATTTTTTGAGGGGTCAATATTTTAGGTTTAAAAAATTATGGTGGTGTGAAATTACATTTGTGACCATGAGTGAAATCCATTTTTTTGACAAAATATTTTTCTTCTACTTGGTGCATGAATGGTATGTTTTCAGAAATAAAAAATGGATTAAACATATGAACCTTAAGTTGTATGATATCCTTGATTCCCCCAAGAATAGGTCAGTCAAGTTGTTCTCATTGATATCATCCATGTGTAAGGATATATTATAGAATTAATAAATATAATCCCTAATAGTACCTATTTTTTGTAACTTTTCTAATTTACTCAAGTAGTTTTCTAAGACAATTTTGTAATAGTGTATTTGTAGCTCCCAATAAACACTAACCAGGTAACAAAAGACCTTACTTTTATTTTGATCAAATAACCACCTACACCAAATGAACTACTTAGGTTCTAGATTGAGAGATGTCATAATCACCTTTTGTGCACATGGGGTCTGATGTAGATCAAATAAATTTTCTATTTGAGTAATTCAAGTGAGTGGATCCTTACCAACAAACTTGTGCAATTCCACTTTTGGTAGCATATGTTTCAAACCAATATTGGAGTTGTGATTGTTTTGAGTGGGATAAATTGATTGGAGTAGTAAAGGATGATTTTTTATAAAATAAACCACAATATAGGTCAAATAAGAACTCATAATTGACTATTGATCTTTCATTTAATCTAATTCCCATTTTACTACATCAAGATCATACTTCCTCATCATTTTTTTTATATCTAACTAAATTTTTTGAACCACCTCATAAACTGATAGATCTAAAGTTCTAGACTCTATGTCATCATTTTTATGATTTTTTAGAGTGTCTTGACCTTTCATACACCCATGATTGTTAGGACCAAAATGCACAAACCCTAGGATGGAGGGTTTTGGACCTAGAAAAGTATACCAAAAAATTATTCCATTGTGATCATCTCACTGAGATAAATCTAATGACTATTGTTTTATATGAGGGAATAAAAAAAGAAGAAAAATATTGTAATGGTAGAAAAATTAAATTTTTCTTAGATTATAAGTTATATTTTTCTATTCTTCAGCGCTTCATATTGCTAAAACACTATATCCAAAAAAATGTTGTAGAAATTAAACTAAATCAATGCTCTGATACCACTTATAATGAAATTACTTATATGTTTCAAAAAAATGGATTAATATATCATATAATTAAGAGCATAATAATTATATCCACAACAATGATTGGTAAAATATCAGATTTATGGATAATTATGTCTAGGCTAGTTTCAGGGGGAAACCTCCATAACTATGAAATAAGATTAGAATTCATAATATGATGATAAAAGACTAATCACTACTTCCTATATATACTCTACTTATCCATGGTTATTCCATAGGCTAACCAAACTAAGAACATATAGAAATTCAATAAGATAATATGAAAGGTATATAAGCCACAATTTGATCACACATATCCCTAGATGCACTATAAGTTAATAACATATCACCCATATTAGTTTTTATCTATCTACCTCATGCATAATTCACAAGTTTCCAAGGTGATATATAATTCCATCTTGTAAGTAGGAGTATGGAATTGAATTAATACAAAGAGAATTCTAATAGATAACAATGAAATCCATATTTGATGGATAAAATTTAATAATGCCTTAATTTCATGTCCACATGCATCAAGTATAGAAAGAAGAGTTTGAACTGGTGGGTATCTCAAATAATCTATGACTAGATTAACACTAGTGGGTATCTCAAATTATCTACAATTGAATTGACACTTCATTTTTTATGTTTGATGTTCAAATGGAATTGTTGATGAGAATAAGGCCATTTATAATGCCACTCTTGATATAACTTATTTTTAGCCTACAATAACTAAAGTAACTTGTGATCTATGCAGATCATAGTATCCTTGCCTAATATATAATGCTTACATGTTTTAAAAATGTCATAAAGCATGTGATCATAGGTTAGGTAGTTTCTTATCAAAGTGATGAATGTTTCATTTTGGTAAGCAACTGAGTGATCATGATGGGTGAGGACTACTCCAAGTACAAAATTAGAGGTGTTTATCTCAAGCTCAAATGGTTACTAGAGATATGGTAATGCACAAACTAGTGCAAACCATAGTTTTCATTTCATTTCCTAAAAACATTTCTATCATGAAGCTTCCCAAATTAAATTTTATTTAGTGCCACCTTTGGTAACTTGGTTCAGAGGCCAATTCATATGTGAAAAAATAGGTACAAATATTTTATATAAATTTACTAATCCCAAGAAACTATGAATATGTGTGATACTATTTGGTTATGACCATTCTTTGATGACTTGAATATTTCTCAAGTCCACATGGAATCCTTTTTCATCTACTATGAATCATAGATAATATATCTCCTACATATAAAATGAACGTTTATCCATGTTTTCATTCATTTTGTGTTTTGACAAAATGTGAATAACTTGGTGTCTATGGTGTAAATGGTCATCCAATGTTTTACTATGAATCAATATGTCATCAATGTAGATTACAAAAAATAAAGTAGTGAATGGATTGATAATGTCACTCATCATCCACATGATTTTAACTAGTGTGTTGGTCAAACTAAAGGGCATGACTAAGCATTAAAAAAACTTACTTTTCCTTGAAGGATTTATTCCATACATATTTAGGTTCAACAAGAATATGATGATATCTAGACTTAAGATTGATATTAGTGAATTATTTTACACTATAGATAGAGTCTAGAAAATCCTCAATCCTTGGAAAATCATATAATTTATTCATTGTGATCTTGTTAATAGCTCAGTAATTGACATAAACCCTCCATATATCATCTTTCTTTGGAAAAAATGTAAGTTCACTTCTAAAATATGATGATTTGGGCTTGATATGTTATTTTACATGAGTTCATGGATATGTTTCTTGATTTATTCATTCTCCATAAATAATTTCTAGTATAAAGAAACATTAGGTAAAGTTAGTCAATGAATCAAATAAATAGTGTGTTTCACTAAATAGTGTTTAGGCTATTAATTTGGTGACTAAAAGATACCCTTGTGTTCTTCCATCTTGTAGTTCAACTATGAGGTCTCTAATTCTACTAATATAGGAAATACAATATGGATTGGTGCTTTAAGGATGTTCCTACATTCATATCTCACAACCAAAAGCACATACATCTCACTAGAAGTGACTAACTTCTTACACTTCATGGTGCTAAGGAGTGATATCTTAGAAACTAATTATAGTATGTGATGTTTCTTATCAAAAACATCTATGAAAAAAATTATAAGATTTTCCTCATAGACTACATGTCAATGGTAAATACATGGTTTACCAAGTAAAACATTACATACTTATAACTTAGGGACATCAAAAATGATTTTATCTTAAATAGGGTTGATGTTGTAGACTTATTGACATTTTTAAGTGATGCATTTTTTCAATTCCACACTAAACCATCTAATAGATTATTTTTGTGGGTGAAGCATAAATTATAATTTTAAACTAAAAACTAATTAAGAAGATATTAGGTTATTATAACTTCCATTATCAATAATGAAAGGTAATAGTTAAATTTTAGTCCACTTTTGAGAATGGAACAATCTTTCTAATTCCTCTATTTTAGCAAGAGTAGTAGAGATGTTTGTAGCATCCACTATGGCACCAAGTTTAAATTACATGATATTCTTACATTTATCCAAATTTTGTAGTTTTTTTAAATTTTATACATCAAGATATGCACGTAGAGTCTTCCTAAAGTGACACTATTCATTGTAATGACTACTAAAGTTATAAATTAATCACCACTTGTTAGTCTTTGACTACTTGTTTTAGTCATTTTGAAATTATCACTGCTTAAGTGGAGGGCACTGTAACTATTCCCTAGTTTATAATTATAATTAGAATATTTAGACTACTATTTGATATAAGGATTATAATATTTATTCTTAGTCTTGGCCTTTACTTCAAATGTAAAATAAAATTTATATGATTATCTCATTAAAGAGATCTATAAGAAGTCATGGTCTCAACCTCAAAATATACTTCAAAGCAAGGTTTTTTTTTAGATTTTGAATTCAAGGTTTGGACACCAAAGTATGAAAGGTATTTGTGTATTTATAGAAATATTGTTCTTTTAGTGGTGCAACTAAGAAAACTTTATGTACTATTTATCATAATTTCTAACAAGGTAATAGGTTTTTTTGAGTTATTCATAAAAACAATTCCATGTGTCTAGAGAAGTGTCTAATTTAACTTCATCATGATTTTTATGCCAAGTGAAATAGTTATCTAATCATTTATTTATTTATAAAGAAACTTTCAAAAGATAAAATTTAATATTTTATTAGTTAGATAATTGAATAACTATGTAATATAAACAAATTAATTTAAGCCAATTATCTAGTGCATTTACATCTATCTTACCTTTAAATATATGGATGTCTAGATTGACTTGTACCTTTTATGGAATTTAACCACCAAATGGATAATTATAATGATAGGTGTTGGAAGGATTCAATTAAATTACATTCTTAAAAATCTCCCCATTATGTTTGAAATGCATCCTCTATCATCTTCTAGAACATTTATGATTTGGAAACAATGAAGATTTGTATCACATTTGAGGAAATGAATGAAGGTACAATGAAGGGTCATAAATCTTGAGACCTAAATTATGACAATAAGACCTCATATATTGGGCATATAAATATAATAAAATCTAAAATACATAATTATACCACTCATAAATGATATGAAGTGTGTATATTCTGATACCATTGATTTGGGGCCTAAGAGGAGACCTGATAAACAACCTACTTAAACATATTTAAGAGGGTTATGAACATAAGACAATTATAAATTAAATATTATATGAATATGTAATACATTAAATAATAAGTAAAGTAATGAAGGTGATGACAATTAATGTAGAAATATAATATAAAAGTTTTATTATGTTAAGTTTTATATAATATAAGAGAGATCAGATGTGTGGTGTCTATGTGATTAATAAACTCATTCTTGTATACATGAATAAATAAAAAGAATGAAATTTCAAATTAATATACACTCAAAAAATATGAAGCTTTGGTTGAGCCATTACAATACTTGGTAATGTAGACACCTAAATTCTACCACATTAGTGTCTTAATTAACTTTTCTAAACATAGTTACATAACCACCTAATTCAACCATCCAGAATCTATATTCCATCCTAAGTTTCCTAATTAAAATAGTTAATTAATCTATATTAATAAACTAATCCATTTATAATTAATATTTCACACATAATTTCATAATTAAATAATAAAAACTAGCTAAAACTCCAAAAATTCAACTCACCAACCACTTCTTAAATCCTCTTAACTAATAGTTGAGTCACCTAACGATTTAAACAATTATTTCACATAATTGTTGAGTCACCTAGCCATGTTCACAATTATCTCACCAAATTTGTGATTCATAAATTCAAATCCTTAAGATATGCAACTACTTTGACTCATTCATAATAAACTTTCAGCCACCAACTAACTTTCCCCATAGTTCCCAACCATTTGAGGAATTAATATTCTCCATTGGATGAGGACTCAAAACCGATTGCTCAAAATCAAGATAATTAAATAAATCTAGATTTTTATAGTCCATATATATTCTCATCTAGATGCCTATAAATTTAAATTCCTCCTCCATGTGGAAATGATCCATGTTTAGGCTATCAAATTTATCATTCAATAGACAACATCTTGAGCTATCAAATCATCATTGTTCACTGTTACACTTATGAAATTCCCCTTACATTAGATAATTCACTTTGGTCATCCATATACAATGATCATAATATCACATATAAGACATAAAATGAGAATATATTCACTCAGTTGGTAAGTTGAAGGTAAATTTGTATTGTTCTTATTTGATCTCTATTTAAGGTTTTTAGATTGGTTTTAATATAAATAGTCAATTATTCATTTTGGTTTCTTTTGTTTCAAATTTATAAATTATATCTATTAAATTCTCACACACCCAGTGGGACCATTCCCAATCAATTTTTCTAACATTTTTCTTGTTTGTTTTGAAGGTTTAGTTAATTCTTCTTTTTTCTATTCATATTTTAGGCTAATTTGGGTCTAAGTTGCTTACTATTTTTTCCCCTAAAGCCAATTTAATTTAATTTAATTTTAAAAAGATGACTATTAAAATGGATATAAATATTAATTTATGATTTGGGGTTTATAATTTTTTTAGGTTTGTTTGGTTTTTGGCTAATAATAATTTATCAAAATATCATGAAAACATAGATTGTGGTTTAGAAGATATCATCAAAATCATGACTTTTTTTGTTTTTTTCAAAAAATGTGTGATTAGTAAATCTAATTTATTTTGGGTTTTTATAACTTTTAGATTATTATGGATTTTTTTATCACTACTAACATTCTAATTTGAAGATTTTATGCTTGTTAAATATGCTCTTCAAAAACTACTAATGGTTTGTATAACATCACAAGTCAAAGATGCAAAAAATATCTTTTTTTGGTTTACTAATATTTTTATCCTTAAAGTTAATTTTTTGCTTGTATTTATTTCAATTCTTGAAAAATATTTGCTTTTGTTATTAGTAAACTATGTATCCTCTTTCCTTGCACCACCTAGGTGGTGATCTTGGAAATCAGAAGTAGTCCTAATAACTTTTGTATGTTGAGATATATCACGTATGCTCTTTCCTCACACCACTTAGGTGGTGATCTTGGAAATAAAAAATGAGTTTAGTCTCTTTATTTTTTCTAGGGGCTTTATCAACTACAAATTTTATCATTATATGGTAGGATAAACCCCTTGTACTATTGGGGTGTAAAAATTGAGTACCTTCTATTTCAAATGCCTAAGCTCAGTTAACCCTTGAGTGATGTGAGGTGGATTTGACTACCAATACCTAGTGTTTAAACAACTACCTCAAGGATTGATTTTATGATAACACTCTAGTGAGAATGATTCATGGAGTGTAGCAATATTTTTATTTTACCCTTCTAAGCATAACCACTAATCATCCTCTTCCATAGAATTGAATCTCACTGTACTAAAACATATATAGATGACACTAGTGAGATAATCTTGTGAAGCCTTTTATAAAATAGTAAGACTTTTATCATATCATTTGTGGTACACCTAAGAGGATAATATCTCATAGTTAATTTAATCTCAATCAAACCTCAAAACTATTTTTAGTGGGCTATAGGCATGGTTATACCTATATAGTCAATGCTTATAAATATTGGGCTGTGTTGGGTGAATATTTTGTCATCAACTAACTGATGACAAAATGGGTATATTAACCATAGCACAATGAGATTTATACAACAAAATGGGTGTGGTTACCATAGCATATTGAGATAAATCTCTCCCCTCAACAAGGGGAGGTTCCTTATAATCTATAATATACTAATATAAATTGAAAATATACTCAGGGGTGAAATCATACCATCCATCTCTCTTTTTTCATAGATAATGTTCACAAGGTAAAGGAGAATTATTGTGTAATTAATGAAGGCATTTCTCTTCTTTCAGAAATAATGTTCAACAAACAATAGGAAAACTTTTTGGTGAGTAACTGGATCCACAAGAAACCCATGAAAGCACAAAGTCTTTCATTGTTTCTCCCACTGATTTAAGACAAAGCAACACAGTAGCATGAAGTGCAACACAAAGTCTCCACCAAAAAATAAAATAGAGTAAAATATTATGAAGGATAAGGGGAGCTCAAAGTCTCTCCAATATCTTGGAACATAAAACACATAGACTAAAGACAATTATGGTAGCACAAAGTCTGAAATAGTCAACTTTAGGACATCTTAATTATTTCCACTTGTTCTGCTTATTTGATTAAATGGACAAGATTGTATTTAGGAAAAAGACATAATAATGATTTCCTAGATAAAAAAAAATCTATTTCAACAGAAAGTCTGAAAGGTCACTTGCTTTCTCATTCACTTGATAAAATATGATTAACAGTCTGAGCTCACAGTCTCAGGAATGCCTTTCAATTTGGGTAGAGTTTCACTTCTAATAACAAAGAGATCTCCTTTCTACAAACTGAGAGATTTAAATATATAGCCTCTAAAGAAAGACTTTGGCATTTTTTTTCATAAAATGGCCCATGTTGCATTGAATGCATTAGAAAGAGGAAGTTCCATGCAGGGGCCATGCTGGAATAGGTTATCGGTCTTAACTTTGGCATTCTAAATCATCTCAACTGTCTCTTCCAAAGCATGGGTTGTCTAGTCTTCTTTATGATACTTACACAGCTATCTATTTACCTTTACTTAATGAAGAAAAATAGGCCACACCATTGAATTCTTTTGCTCTCTAAGGTCCACCTAGTGGATTGCTCCACCTACTGTAATAACTCTCTTGCAGATATTTCTAGATTCTCTGTAACTTTCTCTCTTTCCTTACTATATTTTGTCTCTTCCTAGTGATCTGAGCTCTTAGGAATATCTTCTCACTTTTCGCTAGCTCCTTTAGCTCCTTCCTTAGCTGGTCACTGAGTTTGTTCTCAGGTCTACATTATTAGAAAATCAATGGTTATTTCATTACCTTGAATTTGATGTCTGTGGGGACTTCACTAGTTGCTTTGAACCACTTTGAACCTTGACCCTTTGAACCTTTCAGATTTTACCAGTTTAATGGTTCAATGGTTCAAAGGTTCAATCCAACTTATTGACCCCACCATTGAAACATTTTGATTTGAACCTCAACGTTGAACCATCCTTACAATTTTTTAGGAAATGCCTTAAGTGTTTTGAGATTTTTCCTTGCAAAAGCCCACCTTTTGAACCTGTGATTTTCTTAGCTGAAAATAGCTTATGTATTTGAAGAACTTGACTGCTTAGAACATTTTAAGAAATAAAGAGACCATTTTGGCCTACAAGACCAAAATGGTCGACACGTTATCCACAAAAACAAGTGATGGATTTTGGGAACAACAGGCTAAAACTTTCCAATAAATGAGAAAGTATTTATGAGAGTCCATAAATATTTAAACACCCCACCTACGTCACCCTTTACCATTGTGACTTACTTGCATCATGTCCATAATAATTATAGGTTTGTGTTGCATGTGTGTCTTATTTTCTCCTTTTGTGCTCAAACTTGATTGCTCTAAATACTTGATTTTTATGCCAAAAATTTGTATTCCAAAAACATAGATATATATTTTTTATAAACACATAAAACCTATCAAAATAATATATGCATTCTATAATCCATATTGAGTCAAAAAATATTGAATATATAATGAATTTTGAGTCAAAACTATTACGAATCTGAACTCTCTTGGATCAACCATCTTGAGTCAAAACTATCATGAATCCAAACTCTTTTGACTCAACCATATTGAGTCAAAACTATTGTGAATCTAAACTATCTTGGACCACTATCCATATTAATTCAAAACCAATCATAAAATAAAAAAATCCATCTTGAATCAAAACTATCTTGGACCCAAGCCTAATCTTAAGTAAAAATCATTCTGATTTCAAGTCATCATTATTTAAAAATGATCTAGAATATAGACAATCTTAAGTCAAACCATATTGATTCAAAACCAATATTGAATCTAAATCAATCTTGAATCCAAATCTAGTATTGATTAAAAACTATCTTGGATACAAAAAATCCTTGAGGAAAATCTATCTTGAGTCAAAACCAATCCAAAATCCAAATCATCTTAAGTCAAACTACCTTGGATCAAAAAATAATATTGAGTTCAAACTAGATCGAACCTAATCCAATGCCATTTCAAATGAAAAAAGATTACCCTTTCCATATTGTATGATACAAATTTATACATTCAAATAAAGTAAGATAATTCTAATCTAAGCTAAACTTCAAACTATGGTAGAATAACAAACAAAGAAAACAACAATCATAATTTTTATGTTTTGAATGCACAAGCTTTATCCATTGCAATATACATTTGATTTGATATTTAAAAATATGTGGTTCTCACTCTTCCAATGAAAAAGAGAACGAGTATGGTTTTTTTTCAAAAGGAAGTCTTTGATTCATTTTGATTCACTTATGTGTAGAGCTCTATTTTCTTGATTATGATTACGATCCTTTGATCTGATGCTTGAAAATGAAGATTTGCAAGATTATTTATAGATGTTTAGATAAGGATATAATGGTGGGGGATCATTTGTACTTTTTCAATAATCCAAATGGCTAATGAGTCCTCACCCATGATGATGAAGACCATTTTAAAATGGTTGAGAAAAGCATGGGGTTGGTTACCTGACTCAACAAGACTAAGTCAATTTGTTTGATAACTTAGGGGATGAGTCATAAGAGGTTGAGAATTTTGTGGATTTGGGTGGGATGAGGGAGAAAAAGGTGGCATATATTTTTATGAGATGAAAAATTTGTATTTTATTATTTAAAATAATGATTTAAGTGTGCATAATTGACTTATTCAATATTTTAAATTATTTAATTATTTGAATTTAGGAGGAAATGTGATTAATTAATTCAAGAATAATTATTTAATATATTTAAGTTCATTTCGAAACTAAATGAAATTTATGTGGCTACATTTACCCCTCTTTGAAATAGTGTTGTGAAGAAATACTATTTCAAAGAATAGTAGAAGTAGAGTGTTAATGATAGAAAGGGAAAAATTTTCCCTAAATGAATGAAAATGAGTGTGATGATGCCCCCTCAAAGGTTTGTGTGAGAAATGAACAAAAAATCAAAATTTATGAAAATAAGAAGTGAATGAATAAATGTGGAGAAACAATAAATTATTTTATGTTTGAATTGCTTGCATGTTTTCAAGATGTTGATTGCGTAAAAAGGTTACCCCTAGTTAGTGAAAACTAGAGTATGGATTTGAGAAAAACAATAGTTTAATCATTTAGAGATTGAATGCTTATTATTTTTGCTAATGACATAGGTGTAAATTGAACACTTTTGGGAATGATATATCCTTGAAATAATAAACTATGGATCTATAAATAGAAAAATACATTGAATTAGCAAATGATTTTGTTGATTTTATGCTAAGATATTATTGCAATATTTTGAATAAAAATTCATAATAAACTAATTTAATAATGCTTGAATTTTATAAATTAATGAATAATGAGGTGAATGAGAGGATGGGGGGAGGAATATTTGGTAGTATATAAAAATATAAGTAGAAGGAAATATGATTAGAAAAAACATTTGTGTAAATTGATTGCCAAGGTTAGTAGCTAAGAATTGTGATTTGAGATATTTACTTTGAGCCTTATGAGCAAACATAGAACATATTCCACACCATAAGCACCAAGTAGAGTGAGTGAGACATTTCCAGAGACCTAAGAGGATCTATCCTCTAATAAATTATTTGAGTTTTAAAATTATTGGCATTTATTACAGCTTAATATTAAAAAATAAAATCATTATTTTGAAAATGGTGATTTCAGCATTGAAGTTAGTGATTTCATAGAGGTAAATAGCAATTTTGATGAACTTAGAGGCAAAATCATAAAATAGAGGAGAAAATTCATTTATGAGGTATTTTGTAATTTTGTTGTTTTGGGTTACAACAAAACTGTCAAGCACAATAGTGAAGCCATCATTGTGTAAATAAATTTTGCTAAGTTTAATAATGATTTTGTAAAGATAATTTTAGAAGTGAATTTTCAAAATTCAAGAGAAATTTTGTGGATTGTAGTGGAAATTTTGAAGATAATAAATGAAGATGAAATGATTAAAAATTATTTATGTGTCTTTTTTTTTGAAAAAAAATTTAGATGCTAAGGTAAATAAAGAACATAATGTTGAATAAAACTAATAAAATGCTAACATTTTTTATTTGTAGGAGGTATTACTAGTGATTGTGATGCAGGATCTAAAATCTATAGTTATGGTATGCATCGATAGCTTCACTGAGTATGAGTTTGGAATTTTAGAGGTGAGTGGTTTATCCTATATTACATAGATGTCAGAGGTTCAAGTGGATAGAGCTCTCTTGATAGTAGTGGTAGAGAGGTGGCATAGTGAGATGAGCATATTTTACTTGCCTACTGGGGAGATGAATATTAAACTTGAGGATGTGTATCATATTTTGGGTATCCCAATATGAGGTATACTTATTTACTAGGGAAAGGGTTCATAGGAGATTACTTTATACTATATTTTTGGTGATGGCTTGATCCTGATCGTTAAAGGTGGCATTGATGTAAACTATTACATCAATTTAGATATGGACTCACCAATTATTTTAATTATAACTATTGTTAGTGGAATTTTGATTCCTAACAAGAGTTGGAAACTATTTCCTATTGGTTTGTTATATGTGATTAGAGATATGATGGAGATGGGAGAGATGTTCACATGGGGTCCATACATTTTGGCACATATATACCATGATTTACATCATTTTGTTTATTCATGTTGGATAGAGATAGGGCCTTCTACATTATTACAAGTTTGGTGCAAGGAATACATTATGATTGAGAGGCTGGTTGGGAATCTGAACACAATAAAGGAGGATGACCTATTGGCATATGGGTGGTATGTGATTATTGGGTTATGCATGACACATTTAAGAGATCTAGAATTTTACAAAAGGTTGGTTTGATGAGGTAGGTGATGACTCGATCACTTGGAGACCATATAAAGAGATTATGTGGAAGTGGCCTCATTAGGATATTCATATGGATTACATGATGAACCCTTACTACATCATTGAGAGACATGCCTACATTATAGAGAGATATTTCCCAGATAGGGTGATGAGATAGTTTGGTGTGAGGTAGCATATACCAGTTGGTCCACACGTATTTACACATTTTATGAGAGAAAACCATAGTGGGGTATACTAATTGACCCATCATAGCTAGACATAGTTACAAACTATTAGATGGAGGGATAAGAGAGATGTTATTTATGCATAAGTGGTTGATAGGTATATAAATTAGTGGGTGCAATAGAGACCATTGAGATTGATGATGCCATATGCAATAGAGACCATTGAGATTGATGATGCCATATGTACCACCACAAACATGAAGGCAAAGGTTAGTGGATATATTAAGTAGGAAATCATGAGGTACAAGTTTATGATCCTAGATTAGGAGGGCTATTACATGTGATAGAGGATGATCATGAACATGCATATGAGGTAGAGGATGTATTGGGTAGGCTAGTCATCTTCACGATGTTTAGATCATAGATGTGGAGGATATTGAGATTATATGAGAGGTAGGGGTCAAGATGGATGTTGATATAGAGCAGAGGGTTGGAGGAGATACTTCATTGATAGAGGTGGAGAGCAAGGCGGTGGATGTAGGACAAGATTCTACTATGAGAGAAGCACAAGTTACATAGATAGAGAGAGGGGATGTTTCTAGCTCTTCACATGCTCTGATATCAACAAAGGAGCATGTACTTATTGACAGAATCTAAGAGGAGATTATGGATCTAGATAGAGATATAGATGGATTGCACCAGAAGGTAGATAGATTATAGGGTGTAGTTAATGGTAAAGGGGATTTGACTATAAAGATCAAGTAATTATAATCTAAGGTAGATAAGTTGTAGGGTATTATTAATGGGATGGATGGGGATGTCAGGGTTATAGGATTGGTCATGCATGATTTAGAGACATAGATGTCAAACTATACAATACTCACACAATGCTATAGATAGGAGAGGGACATAACTCAAATTGATCTTGTAGAGGCTAGAATGTTATTATTCAAAGAGGGATAGATAACTACCTTAGATAGGGTGATGTGAGCTATGGAGTGGGATACATACTATAGGATTTTATATGAGAGGGTTGTACCATGAGACCAGAGATCAACATCATTCAAAGAGTACTTTATGAGATGATCAACATCTACTGTATCCATTTAGCCAGTGGAGTTAGAGAGGTCAGTAGGGCAGGTATCACATGTGATGGGTCCTCCATGAGTCACACCATGACATGGAGATCTATTATTGAGACTAAATTCCCCATTTGAGGGATATGATGAGACATATATATAAAGGATATTATGATAGATGGATTTCATCAATGTATACATATATTGAGATGTAATTTTTTATATAGACACATTATATATATATATATATATATATATATATATATATATATATATATATATATATATATATATATTCATGACTTTGTACTATGGACATTGATGGATTACTTATTAGTTTTCATGGCTTTGATGGATATATTCATGGATAGATGACATCACTGATTATATTTCCTACATTTTGATTTTATGTTAGCATGTATTAAATTCTCTTAGCATTAGTTATTATAGATTTATGACTGACATATGATTGGATAATGTGCATGGATGTAAAATGTGACATTGTTGCATTACTTTTATTTATTTCTTTGCATTGGATTTCCAACAAAAAAATTGAGTGTTTTGAGCAATCAAATTTTAAATATAACATAAAACATAGTACCACCAATGATATTTAACAATCATGATGAATGTTGATGTTCTAAGAATTTGAACAAAGGAAAGAATAAATTGTGTGGTAGAAAAGTACATCATGATATAGTCATAACCATATTATATATGCATTTCAAAAAATAATCTTTGATAAACACATAAAATACAATGAAAAAGAAGATATCAAAACAAAAAAAGTAAGCTAAGTGATTGAAACACACACAAAATGTTAATGCAAAAAAAAATTATTTTAAATGATTTTAACAAAATGACAATGGTGTATTTGCAATAGTTAGAAACAAGAATGACACAAATAACTAAATAAAGAGACTCAAAAATTGAACACATTTGATAAAAGATAGAAAATAACCATTAGAATGGATAGAGATAAAAAATAAGTGAATAACCAACTTAATGTCTAGGATAAAGAAAAAGATAATATGAACCAAGTGAATGGTTAGGGATAGAAAAAAATAAGACAAAAATGAAAAACAAACACAAATAAAGTGAAAAAGTTTGAAAATTTTATAGACAAAGACAAGACTAAACAAAGGCTAAAGAATTGTAGTCAAGAACAAGGCAAAGAACCAAACAAGTAAGGGAAAAGATAATCCAATGTTGGGGAAATGGATGATGTGGAAGGTGATGGATAAGCTGACCCTAGAGACCCCATGTCTCTAAGTGCTACCTATATAATCCACCTTTAGACAAAGTATATGTGGTGATATCAGGCTAGATGTAGTTCTCCAAATATGGGAAAGGATAAGAAAGTGGATGATTGGTGAATCATGTTAAATTTTTTGATGTAAAGGATGCATGAGTGACCCACCTAAGAATAGGTGAATGAAATATAAGATAGATGTGTTGAAATTAATGTTTTTGGAATGGTTTGATTTTTGTTTTTGTGTTGTTTTATGATTTTTTAATTTTCTGTTTATGACTGTATTTTGGTATTTTAAAGAGTTTTATGATTTTTTTATGTTTTTGGGTTTTTTGTGAAATAAGGTGTAAGATTTTTTTTTAAATCATGAGAAAGAATGTAGGTTTATATAAAAGTAATAACAAATTCAAACTTTATCATTTTATAGGATAAATGACTAACAATTGACAAAATGACACACTTGGAAATATACAATGTATGACTAAAGGATGATGCCTACAAGTAATTGGGTTAGTTATAGATAATGGTTTACACATGGTGTTTTAAGCCTATTTTTCACCATGGTATTTATCCTAAGCACCAGTAAACTAGTTTTCACATTTGGATAATCTATGTACACATGTTTTCTTTTTTCCTTTTTTATTTTTATTTTTATGTTTTGATCTTTTTGACTCTTTTTTTTATTCTTTTGACCTTGGATATACCAATAATAGAATATAGAATCAATTTTAAGCATATAATTTTTTAAGGTACATGATGTTCATAGGTTCATCAAGCTCCTCTCCATCTTCTGTGGCTAGTTTTTGAACTCCTAATCTATATTTCATAATAACAATGAATGGACCTAACCAATTAGGTCCAAACTTTACCTTCTTCTCTCTTTTAGTATTAGTGTTTCACTGATTCTCCTTGAGAACAAGATCTCCTATTGAAAATTACCTAGCTTTAATCCACTTATTATAGCTACGATGAAGGTGATTATGGTAAACTTATAGGTGGTTTAAAGCATTGATTTGTTTCTCATCCAATAGGTCAAGTTCACTTAAGTGTGATGTTTGATATGATTATTCATATATGATTTATTGTAATGATATTTGAAAATATGGAATCTCAACCTCGATGGGTAAAATAGACTCACTACTATAAACAAGGGAATAAGGAGTTGCCCATGTCGGTGTTTGAATACTAGTACAGTATGACCAAAGGACATAATATAATTTAGTATGCCCATCATGACTAATTTCATTAACAACTATCTTAAGAATGCCTAGAATACTTTTTTTTATTGCCTCAACTTGACCTTTACCTTAAAAATAATGAGTGGACCATCTATGCTTGATATGATAGGTGTGGTAAAGATACTTAACATCTTTAGTTTTGAATAATTTTCCATTATCAAAAATGAGAGTGGAGGGAATACTAAAATAATAGATAATATGGTTTAGGATATACTTGGAAATTTGCTTTCCAATTACATATGTAAGTGGCATTGATTTTACCCACTTGGAAAAATACTCAGTTGTAGTTATAATGTGTTTATTCCCATCAAAAGTACTAGGATTTATTTTCCCAATGAGGTCTAACCCCCATGTGGAAAATGGCCAAGGTGTTATTATAGGTTGTAAATCTTGTGAAGGACTATGGATAATATCACCATGATTTTGAAGGTTATACACTTTTTTACATAGGTGAATGAATCAAATTCCATTGTTGGCTAATAATAACCAACTCAGAGAATATTTTTCACAAGGACCATACCACTTGAATGTGGTCCACAAATTCCCTAATGAAATTATCTAACTACCAAACTAGACTCTTTAAAATTTAAATAGCATAGAAGGGTTCCACCGTAGCCTCAATGATACAGGGTTTTACCAAGGATTTTATAGTGGGATTTTCTTTGAATAAAATATTTACATTGGTTAGTGGATAGATTAGATGGAAGGGTATGGTTATGAAGGTATATATAGATACCAGAGTACCATGGAGAAGTGGGACCAACCACTTCACAAACCATTTCTAATTCTAGTGGATAAGCAAGCATACTTAAGTACTCAACCAAAAATTTGATTTATTTTGTGATTAAGCTTAATAAGGATACAATTGTTCCCATAACATCTGCTTCCTAATTATTTATTCTAGGCACTTATTTAAATTAGATGTATTTAAAAGATGTTTTCAAGTTATCCACTATTCTCTTTTAAGGTATAAGATTATCATCACATGATTGTAATTCATTAGTTACTTGATTGATGATGACTTAGGAGTCATGAAAAACAAGGAGATGTTGGATCCCCCATTGAATTGTCATCTTGAGGCTTGTTATGAGATCTTTATATTTTGATATGTTGTTTGTACAAGGGAATTCAATTCAAGATGCCTTAGGAATAAAATCCCCATCAGGTTTACTAATAATATGCCTACCTCCAATCCATGATTTGTAAAATAGCCATGAAATAAAATTTACCAAACTAGGGATTCATCTACAGACATGATTGTACCATTTGAGAATTCTATAATGAGAGATGCTTTGTTTTTGAGTGGTGCTTTTACCAATACATTTGTTATAACTTGTCCTTTTATTACCTTTTGGTTAACATAATCTAAATCAAAATCACTAAGAAGCATAACTCACTTAGCCATCCTACAGGTTAGATTAGTTTTGGATAGGATATATTTAAGAGATTCACTTTTAACGATGATTTTTGTTTGATTGTTAAGCATGTAATGTCATAGTTTTTGGGAAGCAAAAACAACTACAAGGCAAAAATTTTCTATCTAAGAGTAATTTAACTCAAAGGATATTAATGTTATAATCAAGTAGTAAATTGATCGGTATTTTCTATTATCATCATGTTGTGCTAACAATGCTCCAAGGACATATTGAGTTGCTGAGATGTATAACAAAAAAGGTTTACCTACAACTAGTGGCATCAATACTAGTAGATTCAAAAGATACTGCTTGATGTTATTGAATTATTTTTTACAATATTCTATCTAGGTAAAATTAATATCATTTTTAAACAAAAGGTGAATAGGTGATAGATATCTACAAGCTGAGAAATGAATCTTCTGATGGCCTGTATCTTTCCTTGTAAACTTATAAGATGCTTAAGATTTTTATGTGGAGGCATATCCATGATAGCTAAAAATTTTGAGGGATCAACTTCAATACCTTGATATAAAATAATAAGTCCTAAAAAATTTCTTGATGTAATGCTAAACACACATTTTTTTGGATTTAATCTCATGTTTTATTCTCACATATGCTCAAAAATATGACAAAGCACCTATGGATGATCTGCTCTAAATTTAGATTTAGCTAAAATGTCACCCACATAGTCTTCCATAATATCATTAAGCATGTCATGAAAGATAATGACCCTTTTCATTTGATATGTTACCCTAGATTTTTTCAACCTAAAAGGCACCACTTGATTATAGAATGTCCCCCATGGAATTGTAAAGGTTATTATATGTTGATCTTCTTCAACAATTTTTATCTAATTGTACCCTAAAAAACATCCATTAAAGATAGCATTTCATGGCTTTTAGTTGAATCAATGATCATATCTATGTTAGGTAATTTAAAGTCATCTTTTAGCCATGATTTATTTATATCTTGGAAGTCTATGCATACTCTAATCCCCTCAAGTTTCTTTGATACTAGCACAATGTTTGATATCCAATCTAAGTAGTCGGGGCATATAAAACCTATAGCCAATTGTTTCTTCAGTTCTTCCTTTACCAAAAATGCTATCTTGGGATGAATTTTTTGGATTTTTTATTTTACTAGTTTTGCATCTCAATATACCACAAGGTGGTTGTTTCATGCAAATTTTTATTTATTTCTTAAGAAGAAAGTTTTAAAACTTGAAAGAAGGGTGAGGTTAGTAGAACTTGGATTTGGTTTTCACTCCATGATCTAGATGGTTGTAGATACTCTTCTTTGGATTGGGAGGAATGACCTACAAATAAGAAATCACTAAAGATATGTTTGATTAGTTAGATAGTAGGGTCAATTTCCTAGCATGATAGATCCAATAAGCATAAGCTTCCTTAGAGGTTGTCAATCCACACTTTTAAACAATCAAGTTTTGTAAATGAAAGATAAATCACTTGCATGAATAAAAAAAGATACTAGAATCAAATAAAAGAAGTGCTTGAAAGAGATAAATTTACCTAATTATAATAATAAATGATTATATATTAATGCTAAATGGATTAGACATGGTTTAGAAAATAGGTTGATGTTATGTGATCAGATAAAGGGTCAGGAAGTGGGATTTGGTTAGGGTCTGATAGGTGGAATTAGTTTTTTTGTTAGAATTATCACATAATGACCATCAATGGTTAGGTGAACCATCTATGGTTAGGTAACTATTGGTGGTTTAGTGATCATTAGTAGTCTGGTGAAACTATTTGGTGGTTAAGTGATCATTAGTGGTTATTGTCAAATTTAGCATAGGTAAGGGTAGGTTTGGTTGGGAAGGTGGATAAGTGATTCTAGGAGGTGGTTTTACGATGGAGGCTAGTTACAAAACATAAATAAAGGAACTAATTATTAAAAGTAGATATTTATCTCTATTTCTAGAAGAATGTTGAGGTGTGTGGATGAAAACCTATTACAAAGCTTAGAGAAATTTTGGTAGAGTACCAGTATCTTGGCTATTGATTGATGAGCAAAAACACTTTAGATCTCTAACCTAGTTTCTAGTTCACTAGAAGAATACCTTCAAAAGAGGATTTGATACAAAAATCTTTGATAATTTTTTATTTTTTTTGATGATTCTTGCCTCCCCTTTCACCTCCTCCTTTCTTTTATATAAGGAAGGGAGAGGTGAATTAATAGATGCAACAAGAGGTTTAAAAATGTTTTTAATTTTAGCCTTGACATGCATTGATCATGCACATGGATTAAATAGATAAACATAAAAAATAAAGTTAGAGTTAGGTTGGAGTTAACCCTTAAGGTGGTTAAAGGTTGACCATCAATGGTCGAGCTAACCATCAACAATTGGTGGTCAATATGATAAGGTTAGAATAGTAAAATTTAGTCATTTTAACTTAGTTTGTGGGGTAATGGTCATGAATTAGTCATGAGGAGGTCCAAGGGTGGTCTAGGGGTTGGTGTGACATCTAGAATTGTAGTGTATGGATTTTTAGTGTTTATATTTTACCACTTTTTGTTATGTAATTTATATCTGCAAGTTACAAAACAAAAAAATAGAAGGTTGGTTTGAAGGTTTAGCTACCTTAAGAGGGGAGGATGTTTTCCCCCTCAAACTAGGATGTGATGAGGTGAAACAAAATCAGGTGTAGTTTTGACAAGTGGTTTAAGTGGGTGATAATGTTGGTTGAATTAGTTGGGTATTGAAGCACAAACATGTACACAAAGTATGACTAAGTTTGATATCACATACTATGCATAGACTAAACTACAATAGGTGAATAAAAGTAAGGTCAACACTAAAAGGACAAGTGACAAGTGGACCAAGTGATCACATTTAAGTGTGGTGGTTAGGTTACACTCATAAACTTAGGTTTTCTAAGCAAGGTTAGTGTATTCATAGGTATCCAAGGTAAGAATTAATCCTGGGAAGATATAACTAGGTTGGTGTGTGAAAACATGGCATGGGTTCAATTTATTCAAGACGGGAATGTAGTCACAGTGGTCAAAGTGACCAAGGCAAGGTCATCATAAAATATGAGAAAGTTGGGTCAACATGACCAATATTGAGGTTACATGGTTGGTTGTTCGGTTGGTAGATAATGGGTACTCCAATGATAGGTAGTTGGATTAGTGTTATGAAATGAAGTTGTTTGGAAAATGGTGGGTGGGAGTTAAAAATACCAAAGTGGTTGACTGTTGATGGACAAAGTCAACCATCAAGAGTCACAAATAATTATTAGTGGTCGTATTAAAAGGGTGAGGTTAAAAGTCTATCAAGGGTTATAGTTTTTCATTTAAACATTAAAACCCATGGTCTATATCTTTTGGAAAGTGATAAAAAAATTATGATGGTGTGTTTGTTAGCAATTGAGTGAGTTGAGTGATTGGTGGGTAATTTAGGGTGATTGGGTTTGATTGGTTTGAGATTCGACCATCAAAGATGTAGAGAGGATGATGTAGAGTTCAAGGAATAGTGGTAATTCCTAGAGCTCCTCCATATTAGTGTTCATGTAATGAGGTAGGGGTGGTGATTAGAGGGATGATGATGCCTTAGATAGATAGGAATTAATTACTGAGAGAGATCAGGCATGAGTGACACTAGCTACAAGATAGGCATCCTTAGCATCATTGACCTAAGAGAAGGACATGGCATAGGTACAAGTGGCCACATTGATTGGGGAGAGATATTAGGCTAGGGCTCAGCTATCCATGGTTATTTAGGAGAGATTCTCTTAGGTAGGTAGGAGGAGGAGTACCAACAGTTACAAGACCACTAGGGACTATCTCAATGTTGAGATATGTAGTGAAATTCAAGGAGCTCTTGTATTATGAGGAATTTATTTTTAGACATCTACCATATGAGACCAAATGGGGTGAGTATAGATCTAAGATCACTAGAGGGGCTAAGAGTAAAACACTAGGCTAGTGGATTGGCTCTGCAAGTGGATAGGCAGGCTCGAGAGGGAAAGCTCTAGGAGGCAGTGTTACTCCATGAGATTAGATTTTATGAGACATTATATTTTTGATGTATCATATGATTTTGATAATGGCCTATGAGCTGATGTAGCATGATTTATATACATTTTATAGGCATGTACATTTTGGTATATATGATCATTATTTTGATGATGAGCTTATGATATATAGATGTGATCATGGTTTATGGTTTTTGTTGATGTTTATGGATGTGATGTTGCTTATGATGATTATGTTCATATTATTAGCATGTTATGGTTTATGTTTACTCACCTAGCTAGGCATGTGATGATGTGGCTATTTAATTTATGGTCATGATGATATTCAACATTGATGGATGTTATTTATGATATGATAATGTTTATGCTTTGTTGGACATGACTATGATGTTTACGATTATTGTTATGATTATGGATGATTATGATATACTTTATGTTCATGACATGGCTATGGGTTAATGGATCATATGTTTATGGATGTGATAGATGGTGAGATGATTATGATGTTCATGATTTTATGATATGATGATGTTTGTTATGATGAGATGTGTTGTTAGACATGTGGATGAATCTTTGTTTTCTTACCTAGATAGGCATGTGATGGATAACATATGTGGATGATGTATGATTAAACAACGATAGACATCTTATGACTAGTTGGTGTTGTTGGTTATTTAGATGATATGATATTGATGTTATTTTGAGTAGAGACATCTTGAGGTAGATTGTATGTGATTATTTGTTGACTTATTATGTGATAAAAGGTAATGTTTTGATGATTGTATGTTGTTATGATTAGCTATCAAGGTTAAAATGTTATTTTGACTAAAACACTTAAACAAGGCACAATATATAATAAAACACAAAATTGGTTTTTAAATGTTGTTAATGAGATACATATGATTAGATGAAGATGGTTGACACATAAATTAAGTTGGTTTAGAAAACTAGATGTGAGGGAGATAGAATAATCAAGAGACAAATGCCATAATGAATGAATCAACAATTAGATATAAGAGAATAGGAAGACATGATGCTTCTTATTTGTCAAGGACTAAAAAAAACCAAAGTACGATCAGCTTACAAACAAAGTCCTTCGAATGCTTCATATTACCATCTATTATTTGGTTAAAAAAGTGTCTTGATCACATAATGTAAAGTAAGCTCAAAATCCCTTATTTATAGAATGTATAAAGGGGAGATGGATGAAAATGGAACCTTCTTGTGAGACTAGCATGATCTTTGGTAGGTTACCAAAAAGAGCCAATATAAACAAGCCCATGTCATATAAATGTAGATAGATCGATGCAGGAAGTCTACTTATGAAAGCTAATTGTGGCTTCCAAAATTATTTTGATTTTTATGATTTTTGATAATGGGTATATTTATATCTTGGAGGGATGGGGGAATCTGATCAATGTGGAAAGCTTCTAAGCAATTGATACATTTTGATAAATGTTTTACTCAACCATCCTTTAAGGGAGTGGTCTAAGTTTGTGAGCTTTGTTTAAGCATTTTTGATAGTTGTCCTTCAAGAGAGTAGTTTACCTTATATTAAGCAATTTTGATATGTTTTGGTAGATATCCTTCAAGGGAGTAGTCTATGAATGCTTGGAATGACCCATATGAGTTTTGGATTTTTTGTGAATTTTTGAATTTTTGTTTTTTTTTTGCTATTAACATGGATTTACTTATATAGGTTGAAAAAGATTCACCTTTATGAATGCAAAACTAGGTCAAAAAAAGGTTGACAATGGCTAAAATTTGTTTAAGTGACAACAACCATGGGAATACATATTATAAAGGAATGGAAAGTACCATGAGAACCATGACATGGGCAGAGCCATGGTACTCATGTTCAAGATTAGGTAAAGGCTATTATGGGTAATCACATGATTTAGCTTCAATCAATTTCCCTTAAAATAAGGAGATGCATGTGGGTAGAAATAAGGGATGAGCTTAAGTTAGAAAAAATGTGAGTTTATTCCTATTTAACAAAAGAAAAGATGTAGTTAAGAAGCATAGAGGGGATCAGTTTCTAGTTTCCCTTTAAGAAAATACAACTAATAAGATACCAATCCATACTTGTGCATTATGATATAAGGAACAAGCCAATTGAAATCAAATTTTCCTCTCTTTATTTTCTATATATTGGTTACATGTTGATTTTATTTTAGGATGAGGTCTATAATATTGAATTCTCATACTTTAGGGTGTTTTTTATAATCATGCTTGATTCACTCTTGATAGACACCAAGATGGGTATGCAAAGATAAATAATGCTCATCAAGTAGCTCAAGTTGGGATAAATGTTATTGACGATAATCAATTTTATAAATTATATCTTTCAAGGATATGTAAAGAAAGGGAATCTAAATTTTGAGAGGCAAGACAACATCAGCTCCAAAAACTAAAGAGAAAGGGGTAGCACCCATAGGGGTTTGAATGCTAGTATGATATGCCCATAAGGCAAAAGGGATGTGTAAATGCCAATATCATATAAATAAATTAACCATTTCAATTATTATGTTTTTGAGAGTTTTATTAGAAGCTTCAGCCTATCCATATGCTTGTGGTTGATAAGGTGATGAGAAAATTAACTTGATATCAAACACTTCACAAAGTCCCTAGACTTGTTTGTTTTTGAAAGATTTGCCATTATCGATGATAATTTTATGAGAGACACTAAAATAATAGATAATGTGATGGTTGATGAAATCAATAATCTTTTTATCTTTGGTTGAGATGAGAGGAATAAACTCTACACATTTGGTGAAATATTATATTGTAGTGATGATATAATGATGTTGCTACAAAGAATGGGGGTTAATTTCACCAATAAGATCTAAACCCCATTTCAAAAAGGGCCAAATATCCTTGGATACATGGATGCTATGACTAAGTATGTGATGTAAATTGGCATGTTGTTAGAATTTGACACACTTTTCACATAATCACAGCAAGGGTGGGCCAATAATAGCTAAGGTGAAGGATGTTTTTAGCGATGGCTAGGCCACTAAAGTGTCCCCCATAAATCCCATTATTTATTTCTTTGATAGCATGAGAGGCTTCATGACTACATAGACAATGGAAGAGGAGACCATCAAATCCATGTTTATAAACAATTCACCCAATATGGTATAATTTGAGGTACTCTAGATAAATTCTCTTCAATCATTCCTAGAAAGGTTAGAAGGGATGATGGCAATGTTGACAAGTCAAAGGTATTTTGGTACCAAAAGTTAGGTTGGGTTTCCTCCACATTAAAGATGGTAGAAGAGTCTAATTTTATATAATAATTCTTGATAAGTTGATGGATAATGATAGATAGCTTAGAGTTGGAGGGTATAGATGAGATTTGGGAAGCAAGAAAAGCCATGGTATCAACAAACTTGTTCATGGATCATGGAGTGGTTTGAATATAGTAGTGTTTAAATAATGCTAAGAGTACATCAGCTAGTTTTTTATACTATTTCAAAACATCATTATTATATTTATGATATACATTGATTTGATTGACCATAAGTTGAGAGTCACCAAAAATGTTGATCATTTTGACTCCTAAGGCTAATATAGTGTGGAGAACTATCACTAGGGCTTTGTACTTAGCCATATTATTGGTACATTTGAAATCTAGATTGAAGGATAAAAGAAGAGGTCCATCATGAAGGGCTTTAAGGATTATGTTGTCTCTCTTACCATGTTGACACTTTGATCTATCAAAGAACATGGTCATTTGATAGGTTAAATATTCTTGAGAGAGGGTCATAATGGACTCATTTAGAAACTTGAGAGGAGGAGGCTAGTTGTTTGATAATGGTACTTTAGCCAATTGGTCAGAAATCAATTGACATTTAATTAACTTTTACTAGAGGAAATCAAGGTCAAACTTAGCTAAAAGCATGAGCCACTTGGCCATACATTGATTTTAGTATGGCTTGGAGTGCATATACTTGAGTGGTTGATGTTGGTTATGACATAGGTCTTGTGGTTGAGAAGGTAATGGCAAAGTTTTATGGCCACAAAGACCAAGGTAAGGAAAAGTTTTGTGGTATGGGTATACCAAGTCTCATACTCTACAACCATATGACTAATGTAGTAAACTAATTGATTTTTATGATGCTCATCCTGATGAGTAAGCATTACTCCTAAGGAGTGGTCAATGGTAAAAATATAAAGGTAAAAAGGTTGATCTTCCTTGGGAATAATGAGGATATGTGAAGATATAAGGTACTTTTATAGTGAATCAAAGGTCTTTTTATATTCATTATTTCACATAAAAGATACATACTTCTTTATAAGGTGGTGAAAAGGTTGGTATTGATTAGATAGATGAGAGATAAAGTGACGAATGGATTGGAACTTCCCCTACAAGCCATGGAGCTAATTGAGGTGGGTGAGAGGAGGCATGTTGAGGATTTCTTGGATTTTGGTGGAACCAACTTCAATTTCATGAAGGGAGATGATAAATCTAAAGATATTTCTTGACAAGATGCTAAAAATACACTTCTTAGGGTTAAGGCAAACATGGTAATGGATGAATCATTCAAAGATAATCTTAAGAACAACCAAATGATCTTTACAATATTTAGATTTCCCAAGGAGGTCATTGGCATAGTCTTTTATGATTTTGTGAATAAAGTCATGGAAGATGTAGGTCATAACACATTATTAGGTTATACCAATGTTATTCAGTCCAAAAGGCATGATCCTATAGCAAATAATTCCCCATGGGGTGATAAAGGCATTTTTGTGTTAATCTTCAAGGAAAATTAAGATTTGATTTTAGCCTAAAAACCCATCCATAAGACATAATATATCATGACTGGCTATAATATCAACAAGCTGGTCAATGCTTGGAAAAGGAAAGTCATCATTTAGGCAAGCAAGGTTAAGATCATGAAATTCCACACAAATGTGAAGTCCCTATGATAGGTATGACATTCAAGACCCATTAGGGATAACCAATGGGTTGGATGAAATTGATGGATAAGATACATTGAAGCTCTTCTTTCATGAAAAGGGATATGTAAGGGTGCATTCATCAAAGTTTTTGCCTAATTAACTTGGCCTCATGGTTAGTGACTATGTTGTGGGTAGTAATAGAGGGGCCGATTCCTAGCATATCACTATATGACCAAACAAATGATATGTTATAGTCTTGAAGGAAAGAGGGGAAGTCTTGAATCTCCTTGAAATTTAGTGATTGGTTGATTTTGAAAATGTTTAGGTTATCCAAAGTTCCTAAGTTGATAGCCATGGTGGATTCATTCAACATGATTGAAGTCTTAGGAAGAAGAGATTTATGGATAGAGGAATATTATACACCAAGATAGGTGATAATGGCATAATCATCCTAACACCAAATAATATTAATGGTAGGAGGGTCATCTCATACCATCTTAGGATGAGTAAGAGGAATGGTCACGATCACCATATACTTTTGATAAGTCAAGGGTCTAAGGTTGATCATATTGATGAAAAAAATGTTAGGGGGGATGATGTTAGAATCCTTAGTTATTGATGGTGGAGTAGATGGTGAGGATGTGATTTCCTTGTTAATGATGATAATTGGAGGTGGTTTGGTTTGCATTTTAGGTAGAGTGAAATTGAGGCCATGTTTTTTGTGAGGTTTTCAAGTCTTGATCAGAAGCAACTTATGTGTCCTATCTTCATATCGACCTAGACTAAATCCTTTCTAAGCACACCTATAAATTTATGTCTTGGAAAACTCTAGTTTATCCAGATAGAATAAACTAGAGGTGAATGGTCAAGGTGAAAAAGAGGTGGTGAACGTGTCAAGGGGTTTATCAAGTCCCCCATAGATGAAATTAGTTTGATAAATTTGGGACCTAAAATGAATAATAGTTCCAATATTGGGGTCATAACCAGGTTGTTGGTCAAGATTCCCATACTCTTAAAGAGTAGGGAAAGTGTCTAGTATCAAAAGGTGATACTCCCCTAATGAAAGATGTTGGAAGGTTGATTATAAAGGGTTTATTATGGGGATTTGGGTGGAAGGGATGGATGAACTGGTTGATGTTTCATTTGTAAAAGGAGATGGGGCTTCATTTTTCAGTGATGAAGGATTGTTGGAGGAGGAAGGAAAACATCATTGCATTAGTACATCATGTTACATGATGTAAAAGGACTTGGGTTAGTTTGTATGGTAATAAATTGACCTTAATGTTCAAATTTGATCCATCAGTGTAGGTTGGATGGCACACAACCCATGGAATGAATCTAAAGGAATCCTAATGAAATGTTGTAATAGAAATCACCTTCTACTATGTAGAAGAGCTTAGGAAGTGTATGGGGTCATAGATGAATGCGAAGGATAATAGTTCCTAACATTGTGGTCATGGTGTCATTGAATGATTAAATCACTGATAAGGTTTTTGACATATTGTTCTCAGGTAATTTGAGTTGCTTATATGCAGGGGAAGAGATAATGTTGATGTTATCTCTAAAATCAATCATAACCCACTTTATGTGGTTTTGGTTGATGTATGTAGTAATGAAGAGGGGAGGATTTGGATCATCTGAATGGATGGAGGGTATTTTTCAATCCTTAAAGGTAATAAGGTTGGAAAGATGAAGAGAAATGATAAAGGTTGCTAGAGGTTGTGGGTCTTCTAGTTGAAATTTTATGGATTTTAAAGCCTCTATCATCTCTTGGTGGTGGTGGAGTGAGGTATTGATTATTCCATACAAACTCATCTTCACTGGTGTTTGGTGAAGCTATTTTAGAGCTACTCATTGGATTGATTCAGAAGGGCTCGATTGAGAAGGACCCAAGATTAACACCTTGGGTTTGGTTGAAGGTAAAGGTTTTTGGTGTTAGTTGGGTGATTAGGTGGTGGAAGAGGGATATGTCCATGGAATGGGAAACTTTTCTTTTCCCTTATCTTTTTTTTGGGCTTGTGATCATGTGACCATTTGGGAAAGAGTAGGGATAGAGGATTGTTCAAGTTTTTCTTCACTTTAAGATGAGAATGGGGGAGTAGGTAAGTGTTGGTTGATGGCTCTTAGTTTTTGGGTTAGTGGTGACTCATTTGATAATAATTCATCCTCATGATACAATTGATAGATTAATACTTGGAGAGCCTTATAGTTCTCACTATCATGCCCATGTGTTCTATGGTAAGAGCATACTAATTTTTCATTATACCAAGATGGTTTATGACTATGTGGGTCATATGCTTTAATAAGTGGTAAGGTTAAGTAGGATTCTTGTAAAAACCTCTGTAGGATGGTTGAGTAAGAATCAAGAAAAGGTGGTAAATGTACAGAGGCCCTAGGTTTGGTAGTTGAGGTAGAAACCCTTTTAGGAGTAGGTTTGATGGTAAGATACTTGGGTGAAGGATCATTCTTGGTGGCTAATTTTGGTATGGATTTATTGGGGTGAAAGTTGTTGGGGTAGATGTTTAAGAAGTAGGTGGTTTGGTTATAGAAGGTTTGGTGAAAATAGGTGAGGATAAAAGTAGGAGTGATGGTGTAACCAAAAGTGGTGGTTGGATTTGGGTTTTGTCTGGGATGGTTGGTTTCATTAGTAAGTTATAAGGGTGAGGTCCCAAAATAGAAGTAAAAATGGAAAGGGGAGGTAGAGTTTTGGTTTGTGGAATCTTGGGTGGTTTCACCTTCTTTATTGGCTTGGTTTGGGGTTTCTTTGATAGGCTTGGTGAAGTTAATTCTAATTTCAATGAGGGGTGAGTAAGGATCTAATTAGGGAATATGCCAAGGTTTTTAGTGGGCTTGGTTAAAATGGTAAAAGGTGACTTGGTTATTTTAGGTGGAGTTGGTTTAGGTGGTTTATATATGGTTTGATTGGTAGAGGTTTTCAATGGTTTAATTGTGATGATAATGGGTTTGATATTAGAAACAGAAGGGTGGGATGACAATGGCAAGGTTGGAGGCTCTTGCTTGGTTGGGTAAGGAATCTTGAGATGGTGCTAAAATGTGGTAGGATCTACATTGGGTTGGGATAAGTAATCCAAGTTTTTAACTAGTCTAGATAAAGGATTATAGAAGGATTTGATCCCTTAAATATATATCTCAAAGCAAAAACCCATGGGTGGAGAGAGAGAATTAGTTACCTCATTCTTTTCCTCAATCAAAGGTTCCAAGGTTTGGGAAGATGAGTCTCTTATGGGAGAGGTAGGTAGAGTGATCTCTTCCTTAGGGATTCTTTCCAAAAGAAGAGTGGATTTTTGTATGATAGAGGAGAAGGGTACAATGGTAATAGTTGCCTCTTTTGTTATGTCTTCTAAAAGAGATATGGGTGACTCCACTACCCCGATAAGTGGAGAAAGGGGAGGGGTGTTTCCCTAGTCTCATTTTTGATGGAATGGAAAGTGACTCCAATAAATCAATAAGTGGAGGTGAAAGAAAGGTGGTTTAGGAAATGGTTTCCTTAGTAATGAGTTGACTAAGAACTATGTTAATAATATGGACTTTGTGGTTGTGAAAGGATTTTTATTTATTATTTTCATAATTTATGGAAGGGGCATGGTTGGGAAAAGATGTCAAGTGATTTATTTGGGGGTGAATTGGGATTATATAACATAAGTTCCCCCTTATCGATGATATTTTGAATGATATTCTTGAAGGTATTTCACCTACTAAAATCATGTCTAATTACATGGTGGAAGGCACATAATTTATTCTCCTTATATTAACTAGGTATAGGATCAGAGGAATCAAATTGCTATGGAGGTTTGATCAATGGGAGTTGTATTATTTCTAATTTCAAAAAATTCTCTAATACCAAATCATATGGCTCCCATAGTGGAGTAAATTACTTTTGGTTATTATGGTTTGGGTTTCTAGTGTTCTGATTGGAGGAATTGGAAGAGTTGGGTTGGTTAACAACTGATAGAAGAATGGTTTTAAGGATAATCACATTCATGGTTCCTTTATTTTTGGAGTTAGTGTTGGTTTGATTGTTAGGTTTGGAGGAAGGAGTCTCATTTGATTTGAAGGTGGCATTCTTGTTTCTCAATTTCTACTTCCCCTCAT
The DNA here is from genome assembly GCA_037957365.1 of Torreya grandis. Classification (NCBI taxonomy): domain Eukaryota; kingdom Viridiplantae; phylum Streptophyta; class Pinopsida; order Cupressales; family Taxaceae; genus Torreya; species Torreya grandis. The sequence continues at coordinate 3,224,987 of JARHVA010001326.1, forward strand.
CAATGGCTCTATTCTCTAATTTTTGTGCCATGGTGAAAGCCTCATCAAAGGTCCTAAAATTTTGAACCCATAAAGTGGAAGAAATGTGTTTAACACAACCTTGAGCAAAGAGATTAATCAGCTCAGGTTAGGGCAAAGAGAAACAGAGCTAATGTATCAAGATTCTCCAATGGGATACAAAGTTGGTTATAGACTCATCTTCAAATTTCCAAATGGAGTAGAGAGCGATGATGGAAAATTTCTTAGAGATGTTTATGGAAAAGTGATCTAAGAAAGTTTGAGCTAGTTGGGCAAAATAAAAAAGGGAGTGATTTGTAATATCAATGTACCAATCTAATTTTAGACCTGAGAGAGACATGGGAAAGGTACATAGAAGGAGAGAATCATCATAGGCAATCAAATAGCAAGAATTCCTAAATGCTCTCAGATGCTATTTGAGGATCTTCCTTGCTCTAAAATTTTGAAAATTTTAGAAGTTCCCTAGAGGAGGATAAGGTCAAATGGGGATGGATAGATGAATTGGTTCATTACATATTTGGTCATAAGATAAGAGGTTATGGGTACCAAAGATAGATGACTCTAAAGTAGTCATTTTATCCATTAAAATTTTGACAAGGTCTATTTGTGGTTTTACACCACCATAGTTATAGGGTAGATTATGTTGGGTTTGGGTAGGTGCAACATACATATAGCTAGTGGGGGGTTGAAAAGCTACCATATATTGGTATATGGACATGGGTGGTTAGGATGATGCCACATATGAATATGTGGAGATAGGTGGTTGTATGGAAGGTAGAGGTACATACCCTTGTGGGTTAGGGACATAGCTCATGTTTTGTATAATGGGAATCTATTGGGGGATTGATGTAGGTTAGGTTGGAGGTATGGTTGTGTTGATAGATAGAGGATAGGTGGTAACTTTGGTACTGATTGGTGGAAGGGTAGAAGGTATGGGGACCACCAAGCTATGGAATGGAGTGGAGGTGGGTGAGTTGGAAATAAGAAGAATGGTGGTGACACTTTCATAGGGTACTCCCATGGTAAGTGGAGTACCAGTGCCCAAATGTTGAATTGCTCCTATACTAGAAGGGTTTTTAGTTGGGGTAGAAGGTGTTCGGGTGTTGCCTGGTTGGGTGGGTTGGTTTTGGATGGTGGTATCAATGGAATTATTGGTAGAAGAAGATGCCTAGGTAACTAAGGGTTAGGTGGAAATTGTGGAAATAGAATTGTTTCCCATAAGGTAGGATGACATGCCATAGGTTGGGTCAATAGGTGGAATTGAAGTAGGGGTACAATGAGATATGGTGTTAAGGTAATGTTGGAGGGATATGGGGTTATTATCCATAAAGGTGGTGAAATTCACATCATCTTGGGCAACTGTATGAAGGATTCTAGGACTTCTAAAAGGATGGGGAGAACTCTCTACATCTAAGATGTACTTCATGGATGAGGGAGAAGAGGAAGATGGATGATTAGGAGGTGGATCTTAATTTGCTTGTTTTCTTAGTTGTTGCCTAATTAAAACCATGTAGATAAGGGAAAGAAGAAGATACAATCAATCTCACAACTCAAATAAAGAAAAGACAAGAAAAATTTAAGGAAACAAAACACACACTAAATCACATTAGATCCTAAGATTCTTTTTAGTCTCTATTGTGGCTTAGGCCTTAAGATTTAAGAATTGTGTGACTCAACTTGGTTTGTAGATCATGTATTAGAAAATAAGTCCATGGTTGGTTTCAGGTTGTGCTCAAGATCTTAAAGGGATCTATGTTGGAAATTAATACATGGCTTGATATTGGGGCTGAACCCCTTACTTCACACATAACAATGATAAGGGTATTAGGTGCTTAGCCAAGATATATCGATTGTCAAAGATTATACTTAACCAATAAAATAAGTTGGTTCTCCCCTTGGTTGTGAACTCTAAGTAGGATATATAGGAAATGTGACCAATAGGTGATGAAATCCCAGTTAGGCCTTATGTCAATATTTTTATGCTTGATTAGGTATAAGTGATTTGGTTTGTGTATGTGATAAAAGTGAAGCTATGGTCAATTCACTTGACTAATTAAGATGTGTGAGCTAAAATAAGTAAGCAATCAATGTATGCAGTCAATTTTAAGCCCAAAATGAAAATTTGATTTTGTTTTATGAGCACACAACAACAACAAGAAGCACCTAGATGCAATTATGAACCCAAGGAAAGACTCAAGGGTCCCACTAGGTGTGCCAGAATGTTTCACATAAATTTTTCTTTATTTCTTAAGAAAAAAGTTATAAAATTTGAAATAAGGGTGAGGTTAGTAGAACCTAGATTTGGTTTATGCTCCATGATCCAAAAATTTGTAAATACTCATATTTGGCTTGGGAGGAATGACCTATAAATAAGAAAGCACTAAAGAGATAGTTGATTATTTAGATAGTAGGGTGGATTGCCTAGCAATCTAGATCCAAGAAGCAAAGCTTCCATGGAGGTTGTCAATCCATACTTTTAAATAATCAAGTTCTAAAAACAAAAGATAAATCACTTGCATGAATAACATAAGATAATGGAATCAAATACAAGAACTACTTTAAAGAGATGAATTTGCTTAATTATAACAATAATCAATTAGATATTAATGCTAAATGGATTAGACATGGTTCATAAAATAAGGTGATGTTCTGTGATTAGGTAGAGGGTTAAAAAGTGGGATTTGGTTAGGGTTTAATAGGTAGAATTAACTTTATAGTTTTCACATAGTGACCATCGATGGTTAGGTGAACCTTCAGTGGTCAGGTAACCATCAATGGGTGGGTGACCATCGGTGGTCTAGGGAAACCATTGGAGGTTAAATGGCCATCAACTGTTACTTTTAGATTTGGATTAGGTAAGGGTAGGTTTGGTTAGGAAGGTGGTTGAGTGATTTTGGGTGGTGGTTTTAGGTTGGAGGCTAGTTTCAAGATAGAAATAAAGGAACTAATTATTGAAAATATATATTTAGCTCTATTGCCAAAAGAATTTTGAGGTGTGTGGCTAAAAACTTGTTACAGAGCCTAGAGTAATTTTGGTAGAGTGTTAGTGTCTTGGATATAGATTGATGATTAAAAAACACTTTAGATCTATGACTTGGTTGATGGTTCATTGAAATAATACCTGCACAAGAGGCTCTAAGACAAGAAGCTCTGATAATTGTTGATTCTCTCTAATGATTCTTGCCTCCCCTTTCACCTTCTCCTCCTCTCTTTAATAAAAGGAAGGGAGAGGTGAAATAAGAGGTTTAATAAGATGTTTAATAAGGTGTTTAATTTTAGCCTTGATAGTCATTGATCATGCACATGGATCAAACTATTAAAAATAAAAAATCAAGTTGGAGTTGAGATGGAGTTAACGCTTAAAGCATTTAAAGATTGACCATCAGTAGTCAAACTAACCATCAATGGTTAGGAGTTGACTATCGATGGCCAATAGGATAAGGTTAGAATAGTTAAAGTTAGTCATTTTGACTTAGGATTGTAGGCTAATGGTCCTGAAGTGGTCTAGAGGGGGTCCAAGGGTGGTCTAGGGATTGGTGCAATATCTAAAACTATAGTGTACAGATTTCTAATGTCTACAAAGGTGAACTACTAACTTTGGATTTAATCTTGGCATATCTGCACAAGACCATGCAAATACATCAAAAAATTCATGAAGTAGTAGTGTAAATACATTCCTTTCTTCTATATTGAGTGATATAACAAGCTTTACAATATTTGGATCAACTTCTATGCTGATGTTGACAATATTTATTTCCTCAACAAGTAGACCTGATTCATCTTTATAAGCTATAGGTGGTGTAGGAAGATGAAAGTCTTCCTCAACATATTCTTATTTTGATGTAGATGAAGAACTAATAGAGTGATGTAATTTTTATTCCCCAAAAAATGTAGGATCTACTAGTTATATTAGAAACCTTTTTTATGATGGCTTGCAGGAATTTGATCCTTGATTCTCAAGAACTCAAGTATAAATTTATCATTTTAAAAATGGTAGAGTTTTGGTTTAGATTATTCATCCCATTAGATGAGAGAAGGATATGCTAGGTCAAGTGTAAGGATGGAATTTTCATGGAAAATATTAGTAAGGGATAGATCTTCAAAATGGCTAAGGATGGAACCCATATCATTGTCTGAAGAATCATCTTTTGACTCACTAGAAGAGTTACTTTGGGAGATTGTTAGATGCACATTAAGTGGGTTAAATCCTAGACCATGCTTCCCTTCATTGGATTTTAGTGTTATTGGTTCAATATAACCTTTCTCATAAATACCAAGACCTTTTCCCTTGTAATTAATTATTTTTCACATGATGGATTTCATAATGGGATATATATTGGTAGAAAATCAAGTAGCTAATTTATCATAATAAAGCTAGGAGGAATTGGAATCATCAATATGCTCATTAGAAAGGAGGCCTCCCTCAAGAAATTTTATTTGGATAAGCTTTTAAACCATTATTTTATCCTTTACATGGTTTGGTTTATTGTATTCATTTAGATTATCATGTATTATGCTTGTATAAATATCTTAAATAATGTACTCGTTCATACCTTGATCAATGATTTTAAAATGGGAAGAAGTGGAAGATGATGCTTTTTTAGATGATGGATTGGATGTTTGCTCAATGGATGGATTATTAGAATCTTGTTCAATGGATGGACTATTATAATATTTCTTATGGATGGTGAGGTTGATATGTCATTGGTTAATGCTTTTTCAATAGATATAGAGGGAGTTGGAATATTAATCAAGCCACCAAAGGGAGGTGTTTGAAATAAAATTTTAGGATTGACATAGTTTTAAAATGAAATATAATCCTCAATAAGGGTAAAGTCATATTTTATGACTGGTATATAGTTGTATATTTTATATTTACCTTCCAATAGTTTTCAATATTGGAAGGGATGAGGATCACCTTGAATAGTTACTTCCATTCCTACATGGGAGAACTTTAAACACTGATGAAGAGTCGATGGGATGGTATTCATGGAATGGATCCATGGGTATCCAAGGAGTATATTATATGGTAATCAAGATCAATAACTTGAACAAGTGTTTCTTTAATGATAGACCCTACCATCAAAGGAAGATGGATTGTGCTGATAGACTAACATTCATTATTATCATATACCTTTATTTTTATGATATTTTCCTCTAGTGTTGTTATTATACACCCAAGATGTTTTATGAGTCTTAGTGTACATAGATTATGGGCCAAACCATTCTATATAAAAACCCTTTTTACCTTATGCCTAGAAATAGTAACCTCTATATACAATGGGAGGTTATGCTCTGAACCTAAAGGAGAAACATTATAATGATCAAACATCACTTGATTATTTGTTTCCAAATAAATTATTAACACTTGGAAGTTTATGGGATCAATGTTTTGAAGAACATTGGACTCTAGAAGGACTTTATACAAAACATCTTTATACATAGGGGCGGTCTTGAGAAGGTCTAGAATGGATATATTGGCAAATGTTTTCTCAAGATGATATATAATGTTGTACTTACATTCAACATTAGAGGGAGATGCACTTGGTAGGGTAAGATTTACATGTCTTGTGGTGATATCACACTCATACTTTGGCAAAGTGACAATGTTAACATGTCTATGTATCATATCATGCTATTGATTATGGAATTAAATTGATGACTAACTTAGTTAACATTACTTGATTCTAGTTATTCATGTTTTTGTTTACCCTTACCTTGTGATTAGGGAATGGGTATTGATATATCCCTAATTTTTGGTTGTTAGATTGTTTTGATGATGATTTTTCAATAGCTATGTCAATTTATCAATAAGATCTTGAACATAATGTTTTAGGCACATGCATCAGTTTGTTGAATAACATTTGATCTGATGGTATTCATAGTATTTGTCTTCTTTGTACCAATCAGTTTTGGGAACATTTTATTCAGAAGTTTTTATGTTTGGCCACACAATCGTGTTTGCATGGGCCAAATTTTGAAAAACATTTTCTTAAATGTCACCTAATTGAGTGAACTTACATTTTGGTCTCCCTTGTTTTTGTTGCCCATGAGGAATTGTGATGTTGTGAGTTGATTGGTTATATGCTTGTGTTTGTGCATTCTGAATCTATTTTACATCAATTACACCATATCCAACAAGATTTTTATTTTTGGAAAATAATTTGGGTTTGTTTGTTGGCTTTGAGGAATTATTATTGTCTTATTTAAAAATTTTAATTATACCCCTATTGATCAAAGTTATTTCCACCTGAATTCCATTTTCAATATTCTCATCAAAAGATTGTGGGCAAAGAAGTAATTAGTGATGTCCTAAATATGAGTTTAAGTTCTTAATAAATATTTCCACTAACTTTGTTTTTGGAAATGACCATGTAAAGTGGCTTGCCATTACTCACCATTTTTTAAGCAAAGAAGTAAAAGTTTTTCTATTTTGTTGTTTGGTATTATATAAGTCTAGAACGGTCAAGTCCTTTTCAGTATTGCAAGAGAAGTGATGGATGAACCTTTTAAACAAGTATTTAAAAGTTAAGATAGATCCTTTTGGGAGTCTTGAGCTCCATTCAATGCCCTGACCCCCAAAGATTCATGGAAATAAATGCAATATGAACTCATTACTATAAAAAAGGTCTGTACATGCATGAGAGAAGCTTATTAAATGTTCCTTAGGATCTCCTTTACCTTTGCACTTATCAAATTTTAAGAGTTCAAAATATTTGGGAAATGGTGTAGTCATTTTACTCACATCATAGGGATATGAACAAATTTCCTCAAACATGAATTGTTTTTTCTGGTTGTAAGAGCCATCTTGCAAGCCTTGGACTCTATCATTTATATTTTCAAATTATTTCATGAGAAAAGGGGATAGTTGTTCCATGTGAATTAGAGGATTAGGTGATTGATTTTTGAATTGATTTGTGTGTTGGGGAATGTTTTGATTGAAATTATTAGGGATTTGATTATTTTATTTTAGGTTTTGAGGTTGGGAAAAAGTATTGGTGTTATAACCAAGGGTTTGAACAGTACCAAATTTTATTTGATTTAAGTTTGATTTAAAACAAAAACTAGTTTGATTTGGGTTTAGATTTGGGTTGGAACTAAGATTAGGATTTTGTTTAAAATTTGAACTTGTTTGATTTGGATTTGGGTTAAAGTTTAGATTGTTAGATGTGTTAGTGTTGAAGTTCTTCAGATCAAAATTAGGATTTTGACCAAATCTTGTTTGGTTAAACATATTTGGATTATTTTTTTATGAAATCATGTAAGAGTTTGAACTAAATTGGTTAAAACTTAGGTTTCGATTAGTATGATTTTGATTGTGGATTGGGTTATTTTGGAATTTGTTAAAGTTTAAACTAGGATTTGTGTTGGGATTGTTAAACTTAAGGTTTGTATTAGATTGTATTTGGTTTTGGATTGAGTTAGTATTGGGATTTATGGTATAATTAAATGAAATAACTGGGTCAGAGTTAGGTTGGTTTTGATTTGGATTGGACAGAGCTGATCCAAGCAATAATTGATTCGGTACATTATGATTTATACTTAGATTGTTAAATGTACATGAAACATCATTTAAACTAGGATTTGATGATTTATTGGGTAACCTAAAATAGGTATTAAATATTTGGTTAGATTGGCTATGATTGGTGAGTTTTGAAAAATCTAATCTAGATTGATTGATGAGTTTGAATAAAGATTCACACTCAGATTAATTTTATTATAACCCTAAGAGTTTGTGTGCATACCCAAATTTGGTGTAATAAAATTTTGATTGATTTGATTTGAATTAGATGGGAGGCCCATATTCAAGTTTGGATGAGTTTTTTGCATGATGGGCAAACTTGAAGTAGGATTTAAGTTTTGATTAGTGGGATGCATGATTGATGAGTTTGAATCCATTTTCAAACTTGGGTTAATTAAATGGTGTTGTGAAATTAAATTCATATTTACATTCATACTAGGATTAACAAATGGATTATTTGATTGAGGAGATTAAAAGCTCATAATCTCTTGATTTTCTTTATTTGCATGGATTTTTATGGAAAAATTGTGACTTGTTTGGGATGAGTCTTCATGTGAAACAGCTTTCCCTTTATCTTGAAAGACTTGGTGATGAGATTGTGAAGAAGGAATGAGAGCCTTGTTTCCCTCTAAACAGACTTATAATATTTGTTTATTGGGATTGGAAGAAGAAGGCTTTTTGCTTGCAATGAGATATTTCAAGTTATATTCATCAAAATTAGATGGGAACTTTGCACCAAATCCCAAGACTTGAAGAAATAATTCATTTTTTTTGGATATGATATCTTCATCTAAGGAAGGTGGAGGTTGGGTATACTTGGAGATACCTTCATCTTGGTACACCCCTCCCTCCTCTTATTCACGCTTGGTTATTTCATGTATTTCTACATGATACTCTTAACCAGGGAATTGAAAGGGGTCTTTGCCAAAAGGCTCTTCCCTTAAATTAGGAAGATTTAACATGGACATTTTATAACTAATATACATGATTGGAAAGAAAAAAAATGAATAATAATAAAAAGGATGTTCTAAATTAATAATACTAACCAAAAATTTTACTTAAAAACTTGAATTCTTAAACCAATTATTTTTAGCTTAAGGCTTATTTTTAGGATGTGATTTTAAAAGAATTAGTTTTAAAACAAGGATTTTTAACATGTGGTAAACACAAAGAACAAAAAATAAAACTTATATTCTAAAAAAATAAAAAAAATTGTACATAAAAGGTGAAATTTAGGATGAAAGGTTGTGAACAACTCTTTGGCCTTATGTTATCACTTACTCATCTATGCTCTTAGATACAACCTAATATTTTAAGGCACTAACCATGGAGGATCCTACCATTCCCATGGCCCACTGAGTTTGAATTTGAGGTGTGTGGAAAGTTGCTTCTTGGTGCTAACTGCTAATCGATGCACCAAGGTCAAACGGCAAAGAGGTTATCCTAGGATTAAGTTTTATATAAGATTATCTAGGGGAAAATAATGAGATAAACTGATAAAGTAGAAACAAATTATTAGGTTTTATCCAAAAGTTTCCAACACATTCATAGGGGTCTTAGTGTGTTGACAATTGGCAATATCATATTTTGAGTAAGTTGTTGAAACCCTAGGTATTAGAGCATGAAATCCATTCACATCATGGTGTGCTTAAAATGCATAACCACTTAGAAAATTAAAACAATTAGATCCTGATTTATATACCCTATTGATATATGGGGTATGGCCTATTGTGTGGTAGTGAAAACCATGATCAATAGAGCCCCCAAAAAAGTAAAATACCCATTTTTAATTTTCAAGTTTTGCCACCAATGTAACACCAAAGAAAGAGCACATACAAATATTACTTGGGTAACATAGATAATTTTGGAAATGTTTCTAATTTCTAAGTTTCTTTACCCTCTAAGAAAAGAACATACGTGATTTACACAACCATAAACAAAAATATTGAAACAAAAAATGATGTAATTACTAAAAACTTTGAAAACAAAAATGAAAAGCATTAATAACAAGAAATTATATTTTTATTGATTCTTTTTGTTGATCCTCTTTGGCAAGCATTCTACAAACAAGTTGTTATAATGTTTGATTTGGATATAATTGAGGTAACCTATAATAGAAAAAGTGAAAAACCATAAAAAATAAGCAAAAAACACCTCTTTGTTATGAAAATATTATTGCACAGATAGATTATAAAAGTGGACTTAAAATAAAATCAATGCAAGAAAAAGATAGAAAGAATAAAATAAAAAATAAAAATACCCATGCTTACAAGACTATTTCACTACCAAGGGCAATGATTTTTTTTTCCAATAATGATGACTTTTCTATAGAAAGAGATGAATTTGCTGCAAGTTATGATCATTTTATTGCACATAATGATGAATTCAGTATAGGAAAAGGCAATTTCATTGTTTTCTCATATAAATGCTACAGATGATGATGAAACCATTATTTGTTAACAAAAAATATTTTTAACCCTAAAAATAGAATAGAAAACATAGAAAAGGGCAAGAAAATAGGACAATTTCACTATTATGGTCTATAATTTCACTATTTTCTATTTTGAATTCATTGTTATGTGGAGGAACACACATAGCCAAATAGATAATAACTAATAACAACCTTTAGCTCATACCAAAACTCAAAAAAGGTAAGATGAAGTGCAAAATGAAAACATAAATAACAAAAATTGAAAGAGAAATGTTATCTAAGTGCAAAGATGATGATCCAAAGATTAAAAAAATGTGGAAAAGGTCCCATTGGACATGATAGAAATGTATGAACTAAATTTAGATGTGAAAAGAAAGTAAGCTAATTATAATCTAATAAAAATTCAAACTATGGTAGATTAACAAAGAAATAAAATAACAATCACAAACTTTACACTTTGAATGCACAAGCTTTGTCCATTACGATATACATTCAATTTTTTCTTTATAAATATATGGTGCTCATTCCTCCAATGCAAAAGAGAATGGGTAACATTTCAGTCCAAATATAAGTCTTTGATTTTCTTTTATTTATTTTTATTCACTTGTGTGTAGAGCTCTAGTTTCCTGATTGTGATTGTGATCTTTTGATGTGATGCTCAAAAAAGTAGATTTACAAGTTTATTTATAGATGTTTGGAGAAGGATCCAATAGTGTAGGATCATTTGGGATTTTTAAAGGATTAAAATGATCAATTATGGTTGATCATTCCTAATCCATGAGGATGAATACCATTTAAAATAGTTGAGAAAAGCATGGGGTTGATTAACTAACTCAACAAGACTAAGTCAATTTACTTGACAACTTAGGGGATGAGTTATAAGAGGTTGAGAATTTTATGGATTTGGTTGGAATGAGGGAGGAAAAGGTGGGAGATGTTTTGAAGAGGTGGAAAATCTAGATTTCATTATTTAAAATAATTATTTAAGTGTGCATAATTGACTTATTCAATATTTTGAATTATTCAATTATTTGAAATTGGGAGAAAATGTGATTTATTAATTTAAGAAGAATTATTTAATAGGTTTAAGTGTATTTTGACACTAAATGAAATTTAGGTGTCTACACATATAAATCAACTCCATGAACCCTTTTATCCAAATATTGGCAATCTCCCATCCACTTGCTATAATACCCATCATAACAAGCTCCCATCTATAAGTAATAATCTTATTCATAGTATATAACATGTTTTAGTACATCAAATTTATCAATTATAAAATCAATCCATAATTACCCAATGCAAAAACTTAGCAAAGATTTATCTAAATTATACTCTCTTATCAATTATTAAACATTTAAATCTCCATCCCTGCCCAAAAAAAGTTTTAAATGGATACAATATAATCTTCCCAAGGATCTCTTGGGCATGATATTTCATTAACTATTCACTACAAACATGATTATATATCTGCACACCAATCTCTTTGATAAGATCCAACCAAAGCTTAATTGGTATAAAAATGGTGAATACTATTAGTTTCATAGGATTGATGGCCATTAGATTAATATATGCTTGAAATTCAATAAATGTATCCAATATTTGATTGACTATGGGGACATGAATTAGATCTAAGTATATCCATGTCTAAGAATCAATAATTGGGTTCATACCTAGATCCATTTATAAATCACAATCAAGCTTCTCCAATTCCAAATCAAGGTCATGATCTATTACCAATATTAAATGAGCCTTTATTTGATACACCAATTTTTGACCAATCCATAGTTGACCAACCAATCTTTGACCACCATGTCATACTTCCAATTTTGATAAACCTTCCTTTGACTATCCACCCAAATTCATATTTGATGAGCCCCTCATTGAAGAACATATCTTTGATGAAGAGCCCATTATTTTTTACCAATAGCCTATATTTGACCAAGAGCCCTGTTGACTAATTTTAACCTCCTAAGGTCAAAATGTCAACCCATATAGGCAAAAACTTTCTTGTCATGTCTTTCTAACCTAGTTCAAAGCTTCGTCATACCTTGTGTGGTATTCAAAAGGTCTTTATAAAACCTTGTTAGCATAGTTTGAGGTTTTTTTGGAGATATTAAGGTAATGTTTTATCTTTATTTTGTGGTGGCCTATACATGTCATAGTGTAATGAAGATGGGTTCAAGTGGTGTCATAAATATTTAATTGTCTATAAAGGTCTTTTCATATAATAATCACCTTGCATAAACATTTTAATGATTCTTTGGAGAGTTTAATTTTCTTTTGTGGACTTTAAGGTGAGTTTATTAAAGTAAAATAATATTTTCAATTAATTCTAATGTGTGACAAAGCCTAATAACTCAGACCCCTCTCAAATAGCCTACTTGAAACCTAAGATCCAACTTCTTTCATGGAGATCTACATGGAAAAGATGCATGGGGATATGAATTAGTTTAGGGATTAAGGGGCTAGGGTTTATAAACAATTTTTAAGAACCTAAGTCACTCTAAACACTGCTAAAACCATAGTAAGAACCTAAGGTGGAAGATTGGTCTCCAAAGCACATGATATGACCTAGTTTGATCCTATAACCTCATAAAGATTGTTTTATAATCTAAGTATATATTTACCATGTACTTCATCTATACCTTCAACTGTATGGATTGTATTAAATGCCCTATTTTGTAAGGATTTTTTGTGTTTTATAGGTTTTTAAATGACTAGACACTTGAAAAATATTGGAGATGGTCATTTAGGATGTTTCACACCTATTAAAGCCTAAAAATATGTGTAGGACATCTTTTAAGTGATCAAATAAACCTTATTTTTTAAGGCAATCTTCAACATGGTCAAAAGAGACTAGGCTTCAAGACCATTGTATGGTTCTCATACTTATATAGGGTCTCAAGAGCTCAAATTTGGCATGGAGGTTTGTGATAGTATATGTAAATTGAATCACATAATTTTTAGTGGTTTCACACATGTGTGAGAAATATGGAGTAGAAAATTAGTCTTCTAAGCAAGGAGGCCTAATTGGGAGAAGAGAACAACTAGAAAAACACACTTCCTCTCACTCTCAAAACCTAAAACTTGTCATGGAGTTGTGAATATATACTGGGTCTTCAAATATTTTCTCAATTTATAAATAATCTTCATACATTATTTTACACAAATAGGTTTATATGTTTTTAGGGCTATAAGGAATGAGGCCAAATGAGAGATTTTGATGCAAAATGAAGTCTTGAGGAGAGTTTAATGACTTTAAGTGAGTTTTTTAGGTATAATATGATGTTAATAGGCCATCCATGAAGAGATAACATATTGGAAAATGTGAACTCAAGTTTTGACACCTGTAAGTAAGATTGGCCTAGTAAGATGAAGGGGTTTCAAGACACCTAAAGAGATAGATGATAATTACCCTTGAGATGCCAATTTAGAGAGAGATTAAGTAGGTGTAAGTTGTCAAAAAAAATAGGGTGATATATAACTCAAGAATATTTTATGACTAAAGTTTGCCACTTATCCATTCACAAGCCAAAGCAAAGGGCAATTTTAGAAAACAAGGCAAGGTGTCAAGCAAAGCTAAAAACTTCCATGCCACTTGAAGGAGAAGAGAATATTAAATAGAGAACACTTATCATTTAATACCTATTGAGATAGTTTTGTAACTCCTCTTTTGATTGTAACTCTCTTTAACACTTGTCTCTCTCTCTCTCTTATGCCCTTCTCTTTTCTTCTCTCTCATTTCTCTATATATTTTTCTTGGATAGGCTATGTTTGTATCCTCCACCTAAGTAAGACACATCTATATCCATTTTATAAAATTTTATTAATGATAAAATTATGGTTTTACCTCATCCTTTGACTAGTTTACATGTGTATGATTGACTAGTTTATCTTACTAAGTGATAGTCTTGCTTCCTTGGCATGTTTGTCCTTTTCTTGCATGCATATTTAGTTTGAAACTTATTTGTAGTTATTTTTAAGTGTCTAAGTGGAGTGTGAATTTTTGAGTGACTTGTATTATTATAGTGTTATTTCATGACCTCTTGACTAGTCCTCCTAGCCCATGCATTATACATAACCTTGATGATAAACATTGATGTAGAGAGGTAAATATGGAATAGTGTCATGTTTAGGTTAGTCTCATGTTTAAATTTAATTTATAGATAGTTGGTAGTGGTTAGGTATATTTGTTACATCACCCCAATTAGAATAGGTTTCTCTCCCTTTTCCTTACAAGTGGTAGATTAATGTTTGAGCCTAAGTGATTCATCAATGGGAGCTAGCCCTTTAACCTAGAGATTCACCTCTCCAATAATTCACCCATAACCTTAAAATGCTTATGTGCTATTAAAAATTTGGAAGGATTCAACTACATTCCAAAGGGTAAAAATTTGGTTGATAATAGTTTTGGCATACCTGATAGGACAAAGGTCCAAAGTAGTGGAAGGACTATTGGTGTTGTTCTTACGCATATCAGCCTTTAAAGACATTCAAAACATCAATGGTGACATGAAGATCAATCAGTTGGTTCTAGCATCCCAATCACTTATTTAAGTAAGTGTTCTTTTTATTCATTATATTGATGAATTTGTTATGGCTAAGGTTGAGGTGAATTTTAATTTCATTCAAGTATATGAGGCATATCAATCCTATAACACTCCTTATCAGCCTTAACATAATCTTTATCATCCTCACTATGATCAATATCAACCTTGTTATGAGTCATATCAGTCCTATGTTTAGCCTACATTCTCCTTACATGACTATGATGTTTCATATGATCAAGTTAAAGATGTTCCTATCCAACATAACAACTTTTCAAACCAATCCATTACATGTTTCAAGTAAACTCTCTTGGGATATGAGAGGTACATGATAGAGCTTAACACACAAAGTGAATATGGTCAAGATATCCCTAGTCATATCATTCATAATATGAGATACTCATTGCAACTAATAAAAGAATAATGGGTACCTATTGAGATAGAAAACTAATAAATCCTCTTAAGTGAAATATTGGATGTAAGTGGTCTCATTAAAAAATAGAAGATATGCTAAGATTTCATGAATGCCATCAGGTTCAATCTTATCATCCCTCATATGTGCAATTAATTATTCCACAAAAGGCCATCTATAATGAGTATCAAAGTGTTCTAAGTCCTTCATATGTTCCTTAAACTTTCCCTTCTTATAATTCAATCCAATAGAGCTTCCAAAAGAAGAAAGAGGTTATTGTTGAGTAGCCTATTGTTGAGAACCAAGTTTCTATTTATTTTCCTTAAGAACACCCCAAGAAGTCTTTCAACACTCCAAGCTAGAATCAAGTGGTGAAATCATGGAGTAATCAAGGTGAGACAAGCATAGGTTGGGGAATTGAAACTAAAGAATAATTTGAACCTATACAAGTCCCTCCCATCCCTCCTCTATATATCTCTTATCTTCCATATTAACCTTCTTTTGCTCCTTGTCCTCATGAATTCACTAATCATATTCAATAAAAGATATTCCAAGAGAGAATAGATAAGCAAATTGAAGAGTTGGAGTTGAAAATGAAGAAAGAGGAAGAGATAAAAGATCAAGATATTTAAGTCAAATAAATCCTTGTGCCTATTCAAACCCCATTTCCCTCTCTACAAGAACCTCTATCTTTTCCATCTTGAAGGTATATCTAAGAAGGTTTTCAAAACAAAAAGGAGGTCCTAGTTAAGGATGTTGAAGATAAAGTTGCAGCTATTCAAGAATCTCAAGAAGTCTATGAGAAACATGAAGTGGTTATTGAAAATAATGAATAACTTATAGCCTAACTGAACCTATGTTATTTTCAAGCATTCCTACAAGAATCTCCCAGTCCTAATCCCATTCATGAGACATCTAACATACCTCATACTCCCTTTCTAACTCATGAACCTATCCATCATCCTCCTACCATCTCCCTTCTTGAAGAGGAACATGTCCTATGGGAAGAAAATGAAGAAGAGGTTTCAACTATAAGTGTAGTTCTAGGAGGGTGTGAAGAAGATAATTCAAGTGTATATGATGAAAGGACTATTTTAGATAATATGGAATTATCAATAATCAATTTTTTTGAAAACTATTATAAATAAATTGAATTTTATTAAAATTAAGTTGGACTTATTACAAATAAATCATATCTATCTAATATATTTGTAATAAGTCCAAATTATTTAAAATGATAAAAAATAATTGGTAGTTGAAAACTATAATAAATAAATTGGACTTCATCAAGAATTAATTGGATGTCTCAATAATTAGTTGGACTTATTACAAATAAATCACATCTATATAATGTATTTGTAATAAGTCCAAATTATTTAAAATAATTGAAACCAATTAATAATCATTTTTTTAAAACTGTCAAAAATAAATTGGACTTTATAAAGAATTGATTGGACTTTTAAAGAATTAGTTGGACTTATTACAAATAAATCATATCTATATAATGTATTTGTAATAAGTCCAACTTATTCAAAATAATAAAAAATAAATAGTAATTAATTTTTTGAAAACTATCAAACATAAATTAGATTGTATCAAGATTTTTTTTATTATGTCCAAATTATTTTAAAATATCAAAAATAATAATTTAAATTTATAATATACCCCTCTTTCACCTTAGATAAAATAAATTGGGCTTTATCAATAGTTAAATGGACTTATAAAAAATTATTTGAACTTATTACAAATAAATCACATCTATCTAAATGTATAAAATAGTTAGAAGACCCATGGTCTTTTTAATATCTTTAACCAAATTTATACAACCATTCAAACTGGTTCAAAAACCATGAATTTATAGATAATAATCTTGGGTAGTTTATTTCTTAAGGAAAACTAATTCATACGTCAATCAGGTGCTTGGGTGATATGTGATTTAAATCCCCTAAGATGAGTGGGATACCACATGTTAGCAGTTGATTCAATCGTGAACTATTTGTTTAATCTTCTGGTGATGTAGCCATGACCATCAAAGTTTATCTCATATTTATGCACATGCCATGTGTCAATCAATTGAAAACAAGTTCTCCCATTTTGAATTTGGTTTTCATGAGAGTCCTTGAGATTATTCTAAGTAGCCTGATCATGGGTGTTCAAGTTGGTGGGCACATCCTCGATGTGTTATATTATTAATATAATCTCCTACATAATTGAGTTACCAAGATTATGATGTGTGTCATAATCTTAGGTGCTCATATTGTTTGGGAATTTTATTTGGACTAGTCATCCTTCTACACAGTTGAGTTGTCAAGATTGTACCACATGGCACAATCTTAAGTTCTTGGCCAAAGTGTAATTTGAAAAAATGAAAAGATAGAGACCATTTATTGATATGAAAATGCTAAAGAACAAATATTGATGCATAAATGCTGAAGTGAGACATTCCAAGGCATAAACCCCAAATGTATTTTTGAAAACATGGGAATGCAAAAGTGTGTTTTGTAATGCATAAAAGCCTAAGTGTAAATTATGATGTGAAAATTGTGAAGACCATTTATCGACGACCATTTTGAAGGATATAAAATGCAAAGTTTAATTTGAAAAACTAAAAAGATGAAAAGTTTTTTATGATTCAAAAAATGAAATATTTATATTTGGAATACACAAAAGTTGAAGACCATTTTTAAACACAAAATTGTGAAGTGGACCTTCCAATAATTACATTTCATTAAATAGATGCATAATTACCAAAATACTAATTTTTCATACTAAAAAATATAAAATGTAAATGTTTAAGTGTATTTTATAAGGCCTAAAATGTGAAGTGCCACTAGAAATAAATATAAATAATTAAAATAATAAACATTATACATTCCCAAAAAATGGACTACATTTTGAAAAAAAACATTCATATTTCTCATTCTAAAAATTAAGGATACACCATTTCAAATTTACCAATGTCACAAAAGAAAACAATAGTTTCCAATCCGTTATCACTATTTTTGAAAGTGTTTAGTGGGACAATGCATTCAAATAGTCTGTTACAATACCTTTCAAAAAAGCAATAAGAATAAGCGTATGATCTTTCTAATTTTTATTTGGTTTCTAAGTATAGATGATCATATCTATGAGTATGGATGGTAAATATGTGTTAGTTGGATTTGGATTCCATTTCTTATCCAAACAATGAGAATTTTTTTTGCTTATTTTGTATCTTTTTTTCCTACATGAACTAGGATGAACCAAGATATTTTGACAGTTCATTCTATATCTCCATTTATTTGTAGTATCTCAATATTTATTTCAGCTCTAGCAACCCATATTGAGTAGTTCACTCCTATAGAATTGTCAAGTTTGACAAATAACATATCTCCATTTTACACATCTTGATCTAGATCAATTTTTTTTTTAGTATTTTGCTTCTTAGACAAACATATGTATCTATAGATGCCACTCCAAAATCAAGGGTCCTGTCATGAACCATTTTGTATAGATCTATAGACAAGGGTATGTCATGGTGAGTTCTAGGCCAAAATTCTCTTATAAATTCAACTTCAGAAAGGAACATGTATTCTTTCATTGAGTCATGGATGTTTTGGAAGTAATAAGCTAGATCCTTCCACTTACTATTTCTGATCAAACCAAATTCATTGAATTGTTATACATATTTAATCAAGTTATAGTTAATTTCTTTTTCACTCTTTTGTCTACTTTTATCTTAAAATTTTGCAATAATGGAATCTTGTGACTTTTCTCTATTATTCAAGTCTTTGAAAAATATTTTTGTCAAATTACCTTCTGGAACATTTGGCTCACCATTTTATTTTGTTCCCCATAATGTAATTGGGGGGACCAATTTCTATCTCTTATAGAATTTTTACAATGCATAATGGGCTAACCTTGTTTCATGCATAGAAGAAAGTATTGACCTTTTGTCCAGCCTACTATTTTGTTTCTTCCCTTCAACTGGTAACTATTAACATAGTCTTTGTAATCTACTACTTCTTTAATCTAATATGGCATGAAGTTTCTTGTATTTTCACATGTCTTATAAGTATCCATTATTTCTTCCATACTCCATACATCTTTTCTATTTATACATTTAGATAGGTTTCCAAATGTGTCATCGATGTTCTTATGGGTATGTCCTATTGGGATAAATCCAACCTTAACATCGAGGAAAATACATTTTTAGACAAGGAGTGATAAATATTTCAACACAAACTTGTACAAAAAATATGATTTGTGAATTTTTAAATGTAATATTGGTTCTATATAAGGTATGCCATTTTTTAAATATAATTAGGGATGGAAGGAAGTACTTATTCTTATTGTCACCACAACACTTGTCTATTTGAAGGTATAGCCTGGAAATAAGTTTTTTGAAGGCACTAATTGATTGTGCTTCTTCTTCATATTTTTTACATTCAAGGTAGTAGTTATTAGATAAAATTACATACAATGGATATTTTAAAGATCTAGGTTTATATATTAAATATCCATAAATATCTAGCATTATTGTTTCCATATCCTTGAATCACTTTTTCAATGAGGTGATAGTAAAATTAGACCCTCCAAGAACATATAGTAAAAAAATGTCGTATCCACCTACACCATGACCATGTGTTATAATCCCTACTATTGACAGCACTACTATTATGTTGGTAACTACTTTGATGTTTTTCACTATCATTGGCACAAATGTTTTTTGACATTCCACCTTATCATGAATGATATTGAGTCATTCTTCAGGGTATTAATCTCACGTTCATTTATGTGTGTAATACATTTGTCTTGTAGAAAGTATCTGATTTGAGTGCATCATGAATTATTGAGAGATACAATCTTCCTGATCTCTAGAGAGGGACCTAAAGAATTTTTGTTGAGTCAATAAGATGCATGTTTTACACCTAGCAAAGTCTTAGACTTGCAAATGGTCACATCATGAAAATTAGTTCTCCACATGTTATTAAATTCTGGTTGGGATATTGTCTCATATTCCATATCTTATAGTTGTGCATTGATGTGGCACTTCATAAATTCTTGAGTGAAATATGATAGAAGATGTCAAACATTTTCTCATGAGTGGTATATATCTACCTAGCATATTAGTCATGGAGAAACATCTATAAAATCATCCACCAATTGGTCTAACAAATCTTTAGCTACCATTGTCTTATTTTATGGCTTTTATTAAAAATTTCCTACATGGAATGCATTTTGTTCCCCATTTTTGTGAAAATTTTAAATGCCAAAAAATCTACTTCTCTTCAATCCATATAGTTTAAGCCAAGCTTCCAAATAGATCTTTGTACCCTAAAAAATTAATGATAGTTTAATTTTAATTTTTCATAAATAAACTGATTGAAAGGGCATCTAAGACATGTTGCCTCCTATCTATTATGGTGGAATCAAGAAACTTTATCATTACAAATTTTATCATCTCAAATGATAATCTTGATTGAAAACATTTTTTTGTACAAAACTTATCTACATACACTATTTTAATTTCATTATATATGCTTTCATCAAACTGCACTTGGCTGAGTGAAGTGTTTCACTAATTTATTTTTTAGACCGAGTAGTTGTAGACATGAGTTACTTTGTTTGAATGCCTTTTCACTAGGAATGTCATGCAAGGAATGACTTTAATGTCCAATACTTCCCAAATATTTCTAATTTATTTCTCTTTTGGTTTGATGTATGGTAAATTGATTGCTCTACATTCAATGCCCACTATCTTGTTAGAAGGCCATATAATGATAGATGTTTCAATTACCTCGGTAATGCAAGTCTTATAATGTTGTGGAATGTGCCTTATGTAAATTCCTAATTCATTTTCTAAAATTGAGACAAGAATGCAACCAAAAATCTCTACTGGTTGTATAAATTCAACATAAACAAAAGCATTTTTTTCATCATTTTCAAGAGTTTCACATTTATGCAACAAATGTACCCTTTCCCGAATAAAATTATTTCTTAGGATATGAAATGTGGTAGGATCATCGATATATCAAACCAATGAATCTAAGCTAGGGTTTTCTTGTTGAAATGGTTGTATATGTAGAACTGAACTAAAATTATTTTGTCTTTCTTCCATGTCATTCTCTATATAAAACTTGTTTGTGATGTGTTGTATCATTATTATTCTCCATATAGTAAAACTATCAAGTATATCCCCCAATTTATCCATAAAAGATATAGGAAATGAAAGTGGTAGAGTCAGATCAAAAGCTTAGTCACATTAACACTTACACATTCAATAGGTATTTCCTCATTATGGCATATGGAAGTGAGATTTATAGATTCTAGAGAGTGAGCATCTGGACCTGTAACTTTGTGTATTCTTCCTTTACCATGACCTTACCATTATTTATGAGAGAAACATAGTCTCCATAGTGAAAAGCTATTGATGTATGATTTTTAAGCCAAGACATTAACAAAATACAAGAGAAGAGTTTTTAATTAGGTTATTTATAAAATCAATCTAATTTATACTTATAGGTAGGATATAAATCTCTATTTATACCATAACATAATCATGGATAT
The DNA here is from genome assembly GCA_037957365.1 of Torreya grandis. Classification (NCBI taxonomy): domain Eukaryota; kingdom Viridiplantae; phylum Streptophyta; class Pinopsida; order Cupressales; family Taxaceae; genus Torreya; species Torreya grandis. The sequence goes on from JARHVA010001326.1 coordinate 3,246,469, forward strand.
ATTTTAAAACCTAAAAATATTAAAAAGGTAATGTATAATTTTTTTAATGACCTATTTTATGTCAATCCAAAATAAATAAATAAATCATATACTACATACTTCAATCCTCATCTCATCATACTTTGAATGTATCTCCTAGGAGATACCTTTCAAACATGCATAAGAGTGGAATAGCCACATAGAGAAAAATAGCTAATTAAGTCAATATTCAACCATGTATTTTATTAATATACAAAATGATATTGAGCAATGGGGGGTGTGAGAGAAATTATGTAAAATGATTAGCTATTTATATTTTGGGATCCTGTGTGTGATTTGAACCTCTATGGTGAACCCAAGATTTTGAAGGTATCTCCTAGGAGATACCTTTTAAACATGCATAAGGGTACCCTTGAAGGTATTACAAGGTCCTTCAAGGTCTATTTGAAGGTATTACTAGGTGATACATTGAAGGACCTTGTAATACCTTCAAAGGTACCCAAAACATTAAGCTTAAGACTTCAATTTTAAATAGTCAAGGACATGTGGCATGCACCCATGAACTCGTGACATTTAAACACTCAAAAAATGTTTTAAGTTCATTGGTTGAGAGACTCTCTAAGATTATGATAAGTGTCTCCATGCCATTTAATTGGAGACTGACATGTTGAGCTTTATTTACAAAATCCTTGGGCAAGTAGGAAAGCAATATCATGTTAAATGTCATCATCCTAGAGATTGACTCATCGAAAGGCATTATAAAAAATCTCCTGAACAAGTGACTCAACATGATCCTACAAAGTGGCACCACCCTATGAGTTTGAATGATTATCACCATCCCATGAGTTCAATGTGATCAAAGTGTCACTATCCCATGAGTTAGGTGAAATTAAAATATGAAAAATAAAAGTGATTCAAATCCATTGACATGATTAATTCACATGAATTGAATAACTTTACATTTAATTAGGTGAATCCAGTGAATCCAAAGGCAATATATGAAATTTATAGAGCCAATTACACTCATATTTCCATCAAACTAATAAATTAAAAGCTTGAGTTTGAAGCCTCATGAACTAGAAGTTTCATAACCGCATAACCATGGCCTCCTCATCGCATAGTTCACCTCTTCCATCTATGTATTCAATTTTAGGAACATAAGAATATACTAACACAATGTTTGATGACACTACCCTCAAACATGAACTCAAGCACTTCTCTTCTATTTGGGAAGAAATTAATAAGACCAAACCTTGTAATTTGGAAGACCAACTCTCTACATTCTCATAGAGGTACCTATATGACCTATTGTAAATCAAGGTAGTGGGTCTAGATAATGCAATATCTCAGCCTGAGGTAATGCCCTGCATCAACTTATTATTTGATTTATGTACAAATGGTAAAATTTTTGGATTTTTTTTTCACTTTTTCCAAAATAGCACACTAGTTTCCCACCTTAGTGGTAAAGCATTCGAAAGGTACTATAATATACCTACCCCTAAGATATCATATGACCAAACCCTACTAAATACTTAGATACATGAAAATAAGATAGCCACCAAGCTACAAGAATGGTCCCATGACCCCAATACTTTTGCAATTAGAGGCTTTATTTCTACTATTATTTCACATTTTGACTTAGAGTCAGAATTGCCATGGCCCTATTAAATAGAATATATAGTTTCCCTAGAATGACTTATGTTAATAAGGTGTGGATTCCCATGTTTTACCTTATTCTCCCCTTTAAAATTATAATTTCCATAGGATAAATCATCATTTCCAATATCATCAACACAATAACCAATATGAATAACTCCCTAGATCACAACTTTTATATGATGTCCTCTGTGGTGGATGCTATAACCAGAACCATCCATGCATCTTTTAATGAGCCTTGGGATATTTATAAAGAGTACCATAAGATAAAGATATATGCAAGGTTTAACATCCTACACATTCATAGGTTCATGAAGAACATGACCAATATTACTAAGACCTTCTACTCGATGGTATACTAGGCCATCTATGGCAAAGATATGCCTAGGCTCTTATCTCAAATTAGGAATAAAATAGGCATAATAAAGGATTATTGGATCTATATACTCTACACCATATTTAGGATAGAGGGAACCAGAGCCTACCCTATGTATCTACCTAGGTTGGTCCCATACAAAGTTGCAAAATAAGAAATTATTGTAGAATTAGCTAGATCTATGGATGTGCAGCTAAGAAATAAGAGGCAAGGAGCTATGCACCTAACTCCCCTTAGTATTGGTAGGATTCAATACACCAAATGGGAACACTTATAGCCATTGTGAAATAGATAAACTCATTATGATTTCAAGTGGGTACCCTAAAAATAATGGGACCCTAGTGATAATGTGGGGAAACACCTAAAGAGACTTAGAGGAAGGGTAAATATTGACTATGGGCACATCCAAACTTAGAATGATAAGGTATTTATGAACATATTAAATGATGCAAAGGTCCAAAATAGGATGAATAAGGTTAGCATGCCAATGGTTGTATCCAAACACATATAGTACAATATTGAAACCACTAAAGAGCAAACTAAGATTATTGAAAAGGAACACTGGGTTTTAGAGCCTCTAAAGGGGCCCCTTTCAAAAATGGGGAAATAAGAGCAAGCACCCCCTCAGGGATCTCTTCATGCCTTGACATCCACCATTTCCATTATAGCAACTATTGTAGTTGCAATGATCCTTTGTCTACCATATGTAGCACAAGTCACCATATATACCATGGGTAGTGGTGGAGTTTTCCCTATGTTATTTTTTCCTCCACTCACTATAGTTTAGGAAGTTCATCTTCCTTCCTTCCTCTACTTAATAAATTCTCCTCTCCCATCTTCACCTCCAATTCATATAGTAGCCACCATTATGGGGACTGGTGGAGCCTTCTCTATATTTCCCTTTCTTTCACTCATGATAGTTTAGAAAGTTCTTCTTCCTTCCTTACCTCAGCTACTAGTTTAAATTCATCCACTCTCCCCTCATTTCCATCCAATATCACATTGGTTTCATTAGTTTTTGCTCCACTTCCCTCTACACAAACTTCTACCCCCATGATAGAGCCTATTATATACAAAAGGAAACCCACAACTCCTCCAACCTCACCACAGGGTGAACCTATCCAAGATATACCTAATGAGGGATAAAGGGGATACTTGAATGGAAGGAAGGGTTATATAATAACATAACCACTAAAGTTATTGGATAGTGACAAGTAATTGAAGAAATTATCCTCATATAAAAGAGAGTGGGAAGGTGAATCTGAGATATCAATCTGAGTATCTATTAGTGAGACTACTTAGAGTGATCTTAAGGATGAATGGATTAAATAAGAAGAGGCCCAATCAGGGGATAAAAATATTTCATGGACTAGTTCAGTTTCCACTGAGATACTTATAAAATAGGGAGATAATAAAGATGAAACAAATTTAAGACCCCTAGCTTTCACAAGTGGAAAATCAATGAGAGTGTCTCTAGGTCCTTCATCCCAAAAGACAATAATGAAAAATGTTATAATAGTTCCCTGAGTTGATTCTATGTAACATGTAAGTACTTCAACCCACTATTCTTTATCCTCAACTTCTATAATTTATATTATAGTAGAAACCAATTTTATAGCTTCCTCTCATGATTTAAATTTTTTTAATGAGATTCAGGTTACTCCACTCCCTAATTATCCTACTACCACTACCAATGGGCTCAAATTTGCCTTAGCCACTGAGTAATTACAAAATCTACTTAATACTACCTCTACATACTTCTACTTTAACACAATTAACCCTCCCCAGTTACAAAAATGAGTCCCATTTGAGAGCCTACTCTCTACCTCCATTTTTGCTTCATATATTTCCCTATCTCAACCATCTACCCAAATGGGGATGCCAATAACCTAGCCTACTCAAACCTATAATGCTATGGTGACCACCCAAAAAGATCTGAAAAAGGGCAAGTTGGTTTTGGATGTAATGCCCCCTAAAAGGGTCACTAATTGGAGGTAGGAAATCCTACCTTTCCTACAAATATGACCCTCTTAGCCTAAGCCCAATGTCCCTCTAATAAATCCTCAATCCTATATTCCATTAGAGCTTAAAAATCCCACTGAGTAGTCAATAACCTTGAACATATTAGAATGAATATAAAAGCTACAACATGTAGAAGAGGGTAAGGTAAACCTAACATTCATTGAGAAACTTGTGGCTAAGTTTCATTTTGACAAGGAGATAAAGACCATGAGGAGATATGAAAGGAATAACCTCATGGTAGAAGGGCAGGAGGTGGAATTGGAAGAAAGGGAAGATATATTATCTATGTCTAAAAGGATAAAAATATATCCCTCTAATGTGAGATCTTTACCCCAAGAGGACCCCTATACCTCTATGGATTCTATAGGGTGTGATCAAGGAAATGTTCAAAGGATATGATCAAAGCATCAAAAAATTACAAGTAATAACCACCATACAACCCTTGATGGAAATCATTAACAATCTACAAGGGATGAACAAGAAGTTATATAGTATCATCTAATTAATTAGAGCTACAAAAGGGGAATTACATCCCTAATGGAGATATGCATATCCATAGGTAGAGAAGATGAATAAAATGGTGTCTAAACTAAATTTTTTAAGTAGAGCATCTAGGATAAAATATTATGCCCATTTAAACCTAATATCATCCCCTGATGCTACATGGGCGCATAACTATGTAGCTAATAGGAGAGATGCCTTACTTGAATGACACCAAGACATGAAGTTTTTGGTCCTATAGTTGATTATTCAAGAGAGGCAAGCTATGGATATTTTGGGAGAAATAAGGACCAATAATGTTGTCACTCCATAGAGAGATTTGGTACATGGATCCATTTTTGAAGACCTTTTTCACATATTTACTAATAATTTTAGATCAAAGGTTGAGGACACTATATATAAAATAGTCAATAAAGTGTAACAACTAATGATTTTTTCTAGAAGTAGAGTTCTTAGTGAATAAACCCTTTATGTAGATCTTGGGGCATCACTAGAGATACAAAGAAATTTGATGGATAATATTCCTCAACTTTTCAAAAGACCCTTGTTAGACTTTGAAGTAGTGGAAATTGACTTCTAGGTTATCCATACTTTCCACCTCCAAATTTAGGTAAGAAGGCCATGATATCTATGGTCACCCCATTAGTAATTTTATTTTCAACCATTGCTCCAACTAAGGCTCATTTTCTAGTTTCAATTATCCCATTAATGATATCCCACACTATGAAAACTTCAATATAGTGGCAACAATTTCATTTTTAATTATAACAGCTACAATAGTCACTAGTGCAAAAGTGCCACCATTTACATCTATGACCTCATAATAAATCTCTTTGATAACTAAAAGCCTTGGTTGGGAATCTTTCCTGTTGTAACTTCTTTTTTTTCTAAAAATATGTTGAGTGTTACTTCAACTTTTCTTGAGAGATGAGTATGGCCCCATCCCAATCCTATAAAAAGTGTATCACCCTCTTTAATTAGAGAGATGAAATTTTGAAATCAAATACAAATAAAAAATCATTTGGGTTATTTAAAATTTTATATTGTATGGTGATCTCTTCCATTTCTTGTCATTGATCTAGTATCTTAGCTATTTAATATATGCAATAACAATTTTAAACATTGTATTTTGAGTTACTTAAGTTCTATTAATGAAGAATGTGTCATACAAATTCTAATTCATATATCTTAGTTATTATTTTAGGAATAATATCTTTTGAAGATATTTTAAAATTTGGGAGATACCTTGAAGTGTGTTGTAATACCTTCAAGGGTACCCTTATGCATATTTAAGAGGTATCACCTAGCAGATACCTTTAAGGTACCCTTGAAGGTAATAAAAAACTCTTCAAGGGTTATCTTAATAGATACATTAAACATGCACATGATTATAATTTTATTTGAAGGTATCTTATAGGAGATACCTTGAAGGGCCTTATAATACCTTCAATTTTCTCCTAGTAGATACCTTGAACATGTACACGATTAGAATTTTCTTTCAAGGTATCTCCTAGAAGATACCTTCAAGGGTAACCTTATGCATGTTTGAAATATATCTCCTAGGAGATAATTTCAAGGCACCCTTGAAGGTAATACAATGCCCTTCAAGGTGTCTTCTAGGATATACCTTGAAGGGTATTTTAGTACCTTCAAGGGTTCTCCTTGTAGATACCTCGAACATGCACATGATTATAATTTTATTTCAAGGTGTCTCTTAGGGGATACCTTGAAGGGACTTTTAATAGACTCAATGTTGATTTCAAATGTTATTGAAAGATATTTGATATAACCATGGTGTGTAGGGTACAGTCGAGTTTTGGCTATATGAGTAAATGTGTAGAGATATTCAGAAATAATAAATAAAACACCTTCAATGGAAATGTAATTTCTATTCATTAATGGAAAATTGATTATTTTAAGAATTGTTCAACTATTGATTATTTATTTTTTTAGGGTTTGAGATCATCTCTATAGCTATTGAAAAATACTCTAGTATGAACTCTCATAAGTTAAAATAGTTATTGTGCATATCATAAAATAACCTAAGTTCATTCCACTGTAGGAGCTCCGAGTAATTTTTTAGTAGAGAAATATGGATACAAAGGTGTAGTGTGATCAACAACCTACAAAGTTTTCTATCCAAACTTTGGCACCACCTTTGTAATAGGTAAAAGTGTAGTTCAAGTTTTATAGTTTAATAAAAAAATTGATTTGTAGCATAGTCATAAGAATTAGGAGTGAGGCCAGGTTCATTGAAAATCCTTAACCAAGATGACAACTTGGTTAAGCTATTATATGGAAAACCAAATAGGGTGGTAGTAAATTATGTTACTTATTTAAAAACTTGAAAGGTTGGCTAAGTAGTGAGCAAAGAGTTAAAATTGGTAAATGTCACCTAGAGAGATTACTACCACTTTTGTGAAAGGCTAGTCTTTTCCAGCTTTAGCCTAGATTAGAGTTTAGAGTCTGTCTCTAGATGAAACAATAGTTTAAGCTTAAGAAAGTGTTAGATGTAGAGTAGGGCCTTGTAAAATCACAAGATTATAATTGATGTACACATGTACATAGGGTATCATTTTATCATCTATATGATCTTCTAGATGTCTTCAGCCTTGTTAGCCAAGAGATATATATAAGAATGCCAAGAATATTTCTTTTTGTGTGCTAGAAGGTTGGAATGTCAAGAGATAAATCCATGTAAAAATATATATATATTGATTTGATGTAATAGAATATGGTTCTGATATGTGATATAGATTAATAGACTAGTTTTGTTATGGTTTTCCTAAGATTCTTTTATGTATTCCTAGTGTACATTGTTTACTCTATTTTGTTTTAGCTTGTTCTATCTTGTATTATGTTGTTTATGCTATAAAATTGTTAATGCCATGTTAGTTTATCATTATATTTGTTTTTGTGTATAAAATTGAAGATTCTAAAAATTCACTCATGCTATTATGATTCTTTTCTACTTCATGTTATGCAAGCTATCCCTTTAATTAAAATGTTCTAGAGAAATTCTAGGAAACTCTACTAACATTCCTTAAACATGAACATGAATGTAATTTTATTCAAATCATCTCTAAGGATATACCTTAAAGGGATTTATAGTACCTTTAATTGTACCTTAATGCATGTTTGAAAGGTGTAAGGTATCTCCCAAGAGATACCTTTTCAAATATACATTTAGGTACCCTTTAAGGTACAACAAGGCCCTTCAAGGTATCTCCTAAGAGATACCTTGAAAGGTCTTGTAGTACCTTTAATAGGTATCGTAGTAGATACCTTGAACATGCACATGATTGGAATTTTTTTCAAGGTATCTCCCAGGAGATACCTTGAAGGGCCTTATAATACCTTCAACAACACCCTTATGCATGTTTAAAAGGTATCTCTTAGGGCATACCATCAAGGTATCCTTGAAGGTATTATAATTTACTTCAAGGTATCTTCTAGGAAATATCTTGACGGGTCTTGTAGTACATTCAAGGGTTCTCCTAGTAGATACTTTCAACATGCACATGATTGGAATTTTATTTCAAGGTATATCATAGGGGATACTTTAAAGGGACCTATAGTACCTTCAAGGGGTCTCCTAGTAGATACCTTGAACATGCACATGATTGGAATTTTATTTTAAGGCATCTCTTAGGAGATACCTTGAAGGGCCTTGTAATATATTCCATATTAATTGCAAAGGTCATTGTAAGGGATTTGATATAACCATGATATGCAATGGAAAATTGATTTATGGTTATACATGTGAATGTGTAGATATATTCATAAAAAATAAACTAAACACCTTTAGTGGAAATGCAATTTCTATTCATTAATGTGAATTTATTATTTTAAGACTTTTTCAAACACTGATTCTCTATTTTGTTCAGGGTTTTAGGTGTTTTTTAATATTTCACTAATGTATAATTCACTATGATTTATAATAATATATCTTATTTAAAGGTGCTCTTATAAGGGATTAAATTCAAAAATACAAGGTACTATCCTTGAAACTCAACCAAAGTTACTTAATCAAGGTTTTTTGAATCATAGTCTAGCTTTAATTATGATAAAATTTGCATTTGTGACTATGGTATACCTTAATCTTAAGTTTTAGACTAAATCCCAAGTTTGATTTTGTGCTCGAGGTTTACAACTTTAGGCTTGTTTCTTTTATTTTTATTTCATAGATTTATAACTTTTGCACCTTTTTATTTGGTAGGAACACTGATGCTAGCTTAGCTTTAAATGACATGTGGTAGTCTTGCAAGCATTAGTGAATTAGTCACATAAGTTTAAAACTTTATTGCATATATTTTTACTTTGAAAAATTGAGTGATAATGCTACCCAATGGGAGTTTTCCACTTTTCACCTAGTTATGATGTTCTAGCTTATGAAGAAGTTGTAAAGTACACAAACCTACAACTCAATCAGAGCATGCCACATGGCATCTAGTCAAGGCCTTCTGAGGCTTCTTTATTTTCTAAGTCTCATGATAATTTGATCTTATTGAATCATGACACTTAGCACTCATATATGCACCACATTTAAGATGTAATATTTTAATTTCATAATATAGAGATTGCATGATAAGATGACACTTGGTAATAAGTCACTTAATTCTTAAGTAGCTAGATGTGATGTAGACGCCATGTGAAAGTTGGGAGCAATGGGATGAAGATACGTGGACCCATATATCATGACAATAATATGATCAAAGGAAGCTATGAAACTTAATAACTATGTGATCAAATTAAAAAGTGACACTTGGTGAAGTGTCATGGTATTTGGGTCCATTAATAATTTCATATAACAAAGCCAAGTGATAATGTGAGAAAATAAGAACTTACCACTTGATAAACCAATAAAAGTTCTGAGTCCACATCAGTAAAAAGATGAAAGGGGTCTATTCATGTGAAAATTGAAGACAAGCAATCCAATTTGAAGTTGACACTTGGTAAGGTGTCGTGTGATTCACCTTAATGGTTTGATTTCAAAATAAAAGGATAAAATGCTTGAGAGGGTGCCAAGTGTTGAGTATGTGTCAAAAGTAGCACCTAGGTGGCATAAAGTTATTCACAAAGCATTATAGTAGGCACAAATTAAATGTTGATGGGACTTATTTTGGGGGATATAAAGGCATGTCAATTCACTAAAAAGTCAAGCCTATGATGATAAGACATGTGGACAAAAAAAGGGTGGTGATTGGATGATTTCTTAAAGTAAAGTTTCAAGACCATTAAATTAAAACTAAAGAGTCACCCCAACATTAAATTAGGGAAAATTAAAACACTTGAAATGAATGAATCACATTATTCAAATTAAATTCTAAATTTGGAGTTTAATGCTTATTTCCTCAAAATAATATGTTTACTTAATTTAGTTGGCTATTTTCTATTGTTAGAAGCATTATATGAGTTTTTTTAAAGACTTATATATATCCCTACACCATTAAATAAAGTTTAAAGATTTTTTATCATGGAATTTTAAACCATGGCCAAAGTTGAAGCATATGAAGTCAATAAGCAAGAACAAATCTTGATCATCTACTCTTATAGGACAAATGTCATCTTTTAGGATACCAACTTCAAATTTGTTATGTTTTCTACCAAGAATAAGAATTAAAATGACCTATTATACAATATAGAGGACATTGTAGGCCTAAATAGTGATAGTGAAGAAGACATGAATGAGTTAGAAGACAAACTAGATATCCTGACACTCAAGTCTATAGGTTTACACAAAGCAACATCTAACCTAGAGGTAATCCCTTGTGTATGATTAGTATACGATATGTTATTTCAATATAAATGCATTGATAATATGATTAAGTCTTTAAATTTAGTCCAAGATATTGCCTTTATAGTTGGGTTAGCCTTTCAGTATTACTACGATTTGCCCAAACCAAAGATTAAGTATAATCAAGATATTGTGATTTAATGGCTTCAAAACCATAATATCATGGATGTTTTAAGGGATTGGGTTGAGAACAAAGGTAATTTTATGTGAAAAAATAAAATTATCCAAATACCCATCACACAATTCAAAAGGGGAGTAAGAATGGGAATGGCCATGATAAACTAGTTGCATGGGGCCAAGGATATAGGTCATGTGGATGAAAAATGGATCTTAATTCTGTCCATGATAGTTGATAAATGAAATAATCCCCCTTTAAGAGAAATTATATCTTGTAATCTGGTGGCCCAAATAATAACTTTTGTGTCCAACCAAGGAGATCATTTTTACATGATGTCCTACTTAGTGGATGTTATTTGTGCCACACCAAAAAAATTTCAGTTCACCAATTAGGACCCAAAGCTAAAATGGACTATTCTTCATACCTTCTTGAAGGTTAGATTGTAAAATTATAAGAAAGAGTTAAGGGACATATCTAAAAATTTCTATCTTATATTATATAGGATAATCCATGAAAATCTCATGCCCAGATTATTAAAATAAATTAGAACAACCTTGAGTACCCTGGGAGCCTATTGGTATTACCTAGATTACATAGTTTTGAGGGTGATTGGCATTAAGATATGCCCCTTAGGTTTCCCATTATATTTCTAGATAAGTTGGTTGAGCAAGACATTAATTATTATTTATACACAGGGTATGTAAGAATAGAGAAGAGGATTAATTCATCCTCAATTATCTAATATTGGCCAGTTTTGGATAGAGAACTAGAATTCTATCATTGTAACTTCCAAACAAAGACTAATTTTTGACTTAGAAAATGATGACAATAGACAGTGGGACCTAGATCACATAGCTTTTAACCATTGCATCAAACATAGATCAGCCTTGAGACTTTCCTACCACCATGATTTTGAGGATGAAGATAGGTTATATATCAATGTTTCAAATGATCAAGAGGTAAAACAAAGGTTAAAATACTCTAATGTTCCACTTATTATGGGTAGATTAAAATATGTTAGCTATTATGAATTTTTCAAGTATGAAAGTGCTCAAATAGGTGCATCCACATCTACAATTCAGATTTTTGATGTTGAATAAGAGATACTGATTGACCCTTTTTTAGGTCAAATAGTCGTGTAAGCATTATCTCACACTTTGGGGAAGGAAAAAACTAAGCTTAAATAACACACTAATCATGTCTCTATTTTTTAATTAATAACTAGCACCCCATCTTAGGTTAAAAACGTTTCCTCAATACCTACAGAACCTTCAATGGTGTCTCATTCATCTTTGATTTAGGTTGTAACACAATCTGCTATGGTACCAATAACTTATAAACTAGATCTACCTCCCTACTTCTTGTCAAGGAGGATCCATGTATGAGTAGTCAAGATTAAGAATATTTTCCTCCTTTGATTTTGAATAGCTACCTCTAAGGTAGATCCTATTGACCACCAACACTAGATGACATGAACTTAATGCCCTATAGGCCCTTTATTATTCTTGTAGTTAGGCCTATGACTATACCCTTTCCCATAGTCAATATTTTTGTTATGTCATATATCAAAGGTCTCTATAATGGATATTTTATCCCTAATTTCTCCCAAGCCCATTTATAGGCCCGATCCTCAATTACCCAAGAGGAAGCCTACTATTTTTATACCATATGTTTCTTTGTTTCTAGCAAATACTCCAGTTAGCACTAGTTCTTTGTTATCCTCGCAAGTAACACCTCCCATCCCATCACCTAGTTCTCCCTTCATCTTGGTCACTTCCATAATTACTTCTCAAACATCCTCATTCTAAGGATTGGTACTAGTTCCTTAGTTGCCACCATCCACATAGCCTAAGGGTGATATATCAGGTAAGTCTTGGATAAAGGAGATGTAGTTAGACAAAGTGGAAAAGAAATATTTATTTATAGTAGAAACTCTATAGGTCTCACTAAAATTTTAAAAGTAACTTGGAGCTATGAAAAGGGTAACCAAAAGGAAAATGACTCATCTAAATCATTCAGTTATATAAGAGTCTGAAGAAACCTTATTTACGCTCACCAAGAAGAAGAAGTCTAAGCATGGACAATAATAACAATATGTAGAAGACCCCTTCTCAGTGTTGAAGGAATATGATGATTTGGCCACTGAATTGGTGAAAGGGATACAAAAAAGGACAACTAAGTTAGAACAACAAAATAAAGACACCTTACCTGAAGAAACTATCACCAAAGTGGAATGAGCAGGTGAGGCCATGTTTGATACTCTACATACTTTAGCTCAATATAAAGTAAAAGGAGATGAGGTTTATAAAAAAATTATTAAGTAATAAAATACCTATGGGAATTATGATAACAAAGTGATCAACTTTGTTAAGTTGATTAGTGTTGCAAGTTGTCATTGATGTCATGTGTTTGAGCATGTCATTCATGTCAAGTTGAGAGTGGTCATTGATATGTGGTTGAATATTTTAAATTGATAGCATAGATTTGAGTAATCCAATGGAGTGTCATTTATTTTCTAGAAGTGATCCTATGGAGAATCATAGTCTAGTGAGGTATTCATAAAGCCTAGTCTTATTTTGGTGAAGGCATCTATGATGAAGCCTTATAAAGTGAGTGAGATTTGGTATAAGAAAATGCTTGATTAATGAGATATAATAGGTGTATTTTATTTATCAAAGTGATATATTGCATAATAGGTCTATTTGATGGCCTAGTCCTGAAGCATGAATGATGCATGACGAGGTATGGTGATGATGACAATATATGTGTTTGAGATTGAAGGTGTACAATGTAGTATGTGAGCATGGTAAAAGTATATATGAAATGTCGATGATGTTTTGAGAGAAGTATAAGAGTAATTCAAGGTATATTCAATGTCTAATCATGACTGGTAGCTATAAGTCGAGTTTGAAAAGAGACCTAACATGTCCTAATGGAGGTATAAGCTAGTTTTATGATTTGGAGTGTATATGGCATGTGTACAGGTCAATGAGGACAAAGAAAAGGTTTTGAGGCATCCATAGATGTCTTGGTGAAGTTATGGTGTGTCATTTGAGAAATTTTATAGATAATAATATATTATCTAGCCTAAGGACTAGACTGTCATAGACCATCACACATGTATGAATAAAATAGCAAGTTTGTACATTTATTGTAGGTACTTAGAAAGTCAAACCTAGTCAAAATAAAATATGGGGATATTGTTCTTAGTGCCAAGATCCTTCACTAAAAATTTGGTATCTTGAAGTGTTTCCTAGATCAAGTTACAAACATCCAAAGTTTCTCTAGTAGACTGTGATGTGCTAGAGACCATCAAATTTAAGCCTCAGGAAATAGTTGTTGAAATTCAAAAATATGAATGTTGGATTTCAAATGACTGTGCATGTGCATTGGACCAGTGAGAAAATAAATGCTTGTAGAAGTCAAAATATTGATCAAATAAATTTGGTGTAAAATTTAAATTTTTAGTATCTTCATGAATATCATCATCCAGGTGGTAGTATGTCTTGACTATCCATACAAGTGAATTTATTTTAGGTCAAAGTCAAAGGTTTTAACTATGGTAAAAACCATAAAAACCAATGGTCAAATAAATACATGTAGAGACCAAAATATTGAGAATTTTGGCATGGTATAAAATGAAAATTTGTAGTATAATAATTATTAAATAACTTCTAGGTATAATTTCCTCATGACAGTTAGTAAACGTGAACTTATTTCTTGTCAAAGTTGATTGTGTTTTGGCAGTTTCTAGTAGAATAGAGTGATATTTTTTAAGGAGTGTTTCTGAGTGTTTGGAGGCTGATAGAAGATGTAAAATGGATTAAATAATGAAATTTAGGGCATAAAGTTTCTATACATATGTGTATTGTGACTTGAATGCATATATACATGTTGTTTGAGCTTGATCTTCTTGACTATGTTTTTGAAGCTACAGGTAATTCTATGTAGTCATCTTATAGAGGTGAGTTCGAGGTGTTTTAACAAGATTTGAATGATATAATTCAAATATATATTTTTTAATAGGTATCATAGGTTATTTTTAATGTATTATTATTAATGATAAACTCCTATGAATGTGTGAAAATTTAAATACTCTTGACTGGGTTTTTAGAGCCTGTGTGCAGTTCTAAGTGAGCTTATGAAAGTTGTTTATTTGAGGTCTTTTGGCATGTTTGGTGATGTAAAATTGATATGGTGATGACCATGATGTCATGAAGATTATATACATGTATTTTAATTACATTTTTGTGTGGAATTTTTTTTTCATATGCTTTAGATATCCAAGGTAGACTTTTTTTTGTGTGTGTAAACCTAATTACAAGTAGTCCCAATGGCATGGTTTAAGGATTCAAACAAGATAAAAGGTGGTGTGGAAATATATGAATGTTATAAAGGGTATATTATATTAATATTTTATGTGTTACATGTTTTCTTATAAACTCAAATTGTTTCAAGGAGGTCTAAGTGAAACATGTGCTTAGAGTAGACCTAATTGCATTAGGTCTCCATTAGGCCTAATGGTGGTTTTGGCCCTTAAAAGGTATGACTAACATATATAATGATTTTTTAACATATTAAATGTGTTATATGACCAATTATAGGGTTAATACAAGTATTTAAAGGTGTTTGTCTAACCAAGGTGGGTGTAAGCAAGTTTTAAGTATAAATGCAAGGCAAAATAGGCCTATTTGGTCTTGTTAAGCAAGAAGAGTGCAAGCAAATAAGAGAAGAGTAGAAGAGGGTGTGTGTGAGAAATAAAATTATGTAAATAATTTTAAATAAATTTAGATAACATCAAATTTTCACCCATGATAAGTGAATATCATATTTGTACTTGAGATCAATGGTTTTAGACCTAGTATGAGCAAATAAGGGCTAGTTAACAAGAAAAAGTACAAGTGAGTAAAAGAGCACCTTGTGGAGTAGAAGGAGGTATTGGAGACATTAAAATGAAGGTATAGGATTATACATAAACATATAGTAGGAAATATTAGTGTTTTAAGCAAGATCATATGACCTAATCAAGTCATATGAGGACTGTTTGAGCAAGGAATCATATTAGGCCTATTTGAACTAGTTGAGAGTATGTGAATAGAAGTGAAGGATTGAGAGGATTGATAACAAGGGAAAGGTAATTAATACCATAATAATATTATTTTTAATAGGTAATGAATATATAATAATAATTTTGAAGGTGATGAGCAAGTAACTTGTATCAAGTCAAGCTAATTAAGCCTATTTATCTAGTCATGATTATTCAAAGGATTTGATTGAATATCAATCAAAAGGAGTAGAATAAAGGGGTGAGGATGTAAATAAAGAAATTAAATGTGTTCATGATATGATGAGACATCATAAAATGGTCTAAAATCATGTTTGTATCTAATTTTCTATTGATAAAGGCAAAGTGTGAGAGGTATGTCTAAGAGAGCTTAAGATTGAAGACATGAGTAGCAGAAGGGTAGTGAGTAAAGACATATGAGAGCTTAATGAGATTATAAAATATGATAAATGATGTGTTATTGATTTTTTTCAAGTTTTAAAGTGTTAATAAGGTTTGATATCATGTTTTGTTGATCCATATTGTAGATTATGAGGGCTAGTTGAGTAAAGAAGAAAAAGCGCAATTGTGTGCTTATGTGAGAGGAAAATTTATGTGTGAAATATTGAAAGGTATCCATCATAAATTTTATAAGACAAAAATATCAAGGTTGAATAAAATTACTTGGCTGAGTGGGTGATTAGTAAAGAGGTGGCTGAGTTGGTGCTTTGTTACCTAGGGGGTTGTAACCTCCTTGTAAGTGGGTGTTTTTTAAAGTCTAGTTAGTGTGAGATAAATTATAGGGGTTGGTGATATTTATTGGTTTGGTGCTCAAATAATCTTGATCCATTGCTTATATATATATATATATATATATATATATATAAATAAAGTGGTGTTTTAGTATGTTTTATCCCCCATGAGGATTTTTCACATAGATTTAGTGTTCATGTGTTGATATCTTGCTTCATGCTTATGTGATTACTATTATATACATTGTTATATCTCTATGATAGTTTGAATGGTTAAAGAATGATTAATGGAATTTAATTAAATGTTTTCACACTAATTCACCCCCCTCTCTCATTGGTTGTGCTTCCAATAATTAGGTTGAATAAATTAGAAGAACTGAACCTAGTACCCTTGGAAGATTTGAGCATTGCTCAGTCTTGCATCATTAGAAGGAGGAAAGTCTTAAATAAATGGATTGATGATATGAGATCCTTGGTCCAGTCTCTTAATCATCAAGGTGACAGAGTTATAATTCTAATCGAGGAGGATAAAATCATACACCTTAAAAATAGAGATGGTACCATCATCAACAAGGATCTTTTCAAAGCAAACATCCAAAATTTCATTATAAATTCTAGGAAATAGGCTCTGGCTGGAAGAGTAACCTTTGGACAAGAAATGGTGGACTTGGTAATAAAAATCAATGAAGCCATAATAATTGTCTTCACTAAACACAATGAAATTTCAGGTTTCACTATTAAACTACTAAAGGAATCCATCATAGACCTGAAATTGATTGACAAAGATTATAAGAAGTGCTCTAGGGAATAGAAAGAATAAATATAAGCTCAAAAATAGGTGGATAGCCAACAAAAAATGGTCAACAAAGGATCTTCTTCCTCTTCAACCTCTATAAGATTTTCTTCTTCTTTAGCTACAATGGTAATTATTTCCTCTTTAGTCACTCTTGCTTCACTTTCCTCTTTTGATACAATGGGAGATCCATCATTATCAACAACAATAAAATCCAAATTTGGCACCTCAAGATCAAAATAGCATTTGTTAGGCTAATTATTTAATAAATGTTATGTTCTAGTTCTAATCAGTATGTTGTAAGAACATTCCCTCTTTGAATAGGGATTTTTTTTGGTTTTAGAACATGAGGAATATTTTTCTAGTGACAAAAGTCATGTATTTGATTCTTTTATAAGTGATACAACCATCTCAGGCATTTGAATAAGCCTATATATAGGTGTTTCTCTGCTCATTTATTTTTTAGAAGATAACTTTGTGGAATTAATTCAAATAGAAAGAGGAATTCTAATTATTTATTCATTATTTCATTGCTTTCCATATTTTCTTGTTTCTCAAACTTTGTAAATGATAGATGGTTTCAATTTATAATGGTTAAAAATAATAACAGTTCTTCTAACGCATATTTTTATTTTGTTTTTTTTTTCTATTCTAATAATATTTGTCTATGTATGCTCTATTTATCCTCTACTTTGCAAATAAATGTGCTTAAGGTAATTTATTGTGTGTAGCCATTTTTTAGGACATAATTAGATATGTGAATTTTATTCAACTTAGAGTCACCACTACATTTATGGCATTTTGAGTCAAGTACTAAAATTTTATGAATGCTACTTTTATTTACACTATCATCAAAAAGAACTAAAGGAAATCTATTGGTCTTTGTTATTTCAAGGTAAATCTTCTTTTCTACTCAAACTTTCTTTCCCTTTTTGATTTATTTGACATGAATCACCTTAGTTTTCTGCTCACTATAAATATTTATGTACTTGTTTGATTTTGGATAATAGCTAGTAAAAATATAAAGAATTTTTCACCATAATAAGAAAAGAAAATCTCAAATAGATTGTGTCACTACAAAGTTAATATTGTCCTTACAATAGGGTCTACTTGTAGGATAAAGGTGGTAGTAATATAATCATTACAACAAAATGGAATTAATCCCTAAGGTCTTCTAGGACCTACACAATAAACTGAGATATATTACTATGTTGTTAGCATTGCACCCTAAACATAGATACACATCAACATGTCCCACATAAACCTCTTCTTCTATCACTCCATTCAAAAAGTACAGACTTGACATCCATTTGATGCACCTTCCATTTGTGTTGAGCAAAAATGGATATGTTTTTCCTCACCTTTTCTAGCCTTGCTATGAGGGCAAACATCTCATTGTAATTACGTACATGCCTTTGCTTGTAGCCCTTCACCACTAGTCTTATTTTATGCCTCTTTATCTTGCCTTCGAAAGTTATTTTTATCTTATACACCCACTTAAACCTTATGACCTCTTATCCTTTTAGAAGGTCAACTAACTCCCAAGTTTGATTCCTCTCTATGGCATAGAAAATATATTGTGAAGGCCCATGTGGGTAACAAACAACAACACTAAGTAAAATAAAAGACTAAGACTATGTGAATAATCTAGCCTAAACAATAGTGTTGAAAATGCACAAAATAAACATAAAAGATGAGATTAAACAAGGGAGGGAAAATTTATAGAAATAAAACATAAAATTTGCATATATTAAATTCACCTAAAATATTATTACAACTTGTTTACAATGCATAAACTTGTACAACTATAGTTGTTCACAAGACTCATAGAAAACATTAATTAGTAGATTAATAGCCTACGTAGATCATTCCAAGTGGAAAGAGCATTTAGACATTAATGGGTCCTTGTGAGGTTATAATCTGGTCCTTTTGGTTGGTATAGACAATTATCTACAGTTTTTTAGATCTAAAACTATTAAATATATTAGTTACTAAGATTATTTGATTGTAGTTATTATAAATTGTCATCTTTACCCTCACATTCACCATTTGGGTCCTCATTAGTTTTCCACACAAGGAAATAATTAATAATCAATAGCAGTAAGTGATAAAAAATCCTATTCTCTATCATTTCATAACAGAAATCCAGGTAGACTATCTGAATCTCAATGATTTCATGATATAAAGTGGTAAATAATGAATAAAAGGGCAAGTTAAGACAAACAAATCACACATTTTAGATAGAGAAAAAATATATTAAATAATATTTAAGGATTAAATACCTAAAAATAAATACTTATAGAAATGGTAGTAATAAATATGGTCAATGCTTTAGACACTCTACAACTTGCTATGTTCTAACCTATCAACACTCTATACTATATGTTAAAAAAATAGTAATAAGTTGGTTAGACATTTTTGATGGTTTTTGTTCCTCTTAAAAATGTGTTGAAGTTATACATACCCCATTTTATAAAGTAAATTTGAATTTCAAATTTGTTGAGGACTCCCACCTATTTCTAAACACAAATGCACCTTGAGAGTAGTTAATTTGAATTGAAGACAAGTGATATATTTAATTTATTAAAATTATATTTATATATATTATATTAAAATATATAATAATTATTTAAAATATATACAAAAAATATATATTATATAATGTAATATAATATTACAATATTATATAATTTATATAATATAAATTTAAGTATATTATATTAAAATATATAATATAATTATATTAATTTATAAACTATATTAACATATCTTAATCTTATATAATATTAAATAATATTAATATTAAAATATATTATATAAAATATATAATTTATACATAACATTATCAATTTAATATATAAAAATATAATGATGTATGTATGTATGGATGGATGGATGTGTATGTGTGTATATATAAATAGTGTATATATACACACACATACACATGCATGCATGCATACATACATATCACGACATATGTAACACACACACGTGTGTTACATATGTCATGATATGTATGTATGCATGCATGCATGTGTATGTGTGTGTATATATACACTATTTATATATACACACATACACATCCATCCATCCATACATACATACATCATTATATTTTTATATATTAAATTGATAATGTATATATATATATATATATGTTTGTATATATATATATATATATATATATATATATATGTTTGTATATATATGTATATGTATGTATATATATGTATGTGTCTATGTATGTGTGTGTGTGTATATGTATATATATATATACATATATATATATATATATATATATGTATATATATGTATATATGTATATATATGTATATATATATATGTGTGTGTGTGTGTATACACACACACACACACACACACACACACACACACACACACACACACACACACACACACACACACACACACACACACATATGATGGCTTGCATTATTCATGTAAAGAGATATCCTCTTAACATGTAATATCTATGCTAAAATTGAAACTCCCTTAGTTTTGATCAGGGGGCATCTGTATTCGATGGATAAGGATTTCAACTGTGGTTGATCATGTTTTATCTTGGTGATTGTAATAGAGAAATTGCTTTTGTTACAATAGCATAAAAAAATTAAAAGTGACCAAAATAAAATTTGGGTTTAAAAATTAGATAAAAATTTGAAGTGGACATATATGTTTTAAAGACACCATCTATTCCATGTATGCCTACTATGCCTAGTGATGATGCATTCTCAAGTATACCACCACCACTTGTTTCTCCTAAAGATATTATTAATGTTACATCTTCAAAAAATGTGGATGAAACTCCACTTAATATTATGCAAGAACCTATTTCTAAATCATTACCATTGGTTCTAAAGTTTCATGATGATAATTTTACTTTTGTTTCCATATTTTAACTTTTGGAATTTTCATTATATGGTCTTATAGTGGTGATTTACTGAATTTGGGAAACTATAAGTTTAATTTCATAAATAGTAAAGGGTTATAGATTAATGGGAAAATTAGTAAATAAATGTACCTTAATTAACCTACTAATTTATTAGATTTAGAAGTGCTTAATTGATTTCTAAAAATAGAAAACAAGGGGATAGAGAGTAAAACTTAGCTGATTCTAGGCTGAGACAGAGGAGATAGAGGATAAAAATTGTTGATATGGTTGGGTAGACTATAAAAAATAGGATCCAAAAGTTTGTTTTCTACCTGGATAGGAGTGATATAAATGGGACATCTAGAGGTCCAACATTTTAGTATAAGTTTTTTCATTGTAGTCCTTAGTGTCTGAGCTTTCTAGGTTCTATTTGTCTACTATGGGAGACCCTGTGCCTGAAATATCAAGTTTTAGTTATTTGTGAAGCTCTGTGTGTAATTGATTTTGTCTTCAAGGATCCTAGTTCCTCTTCATGCTTGATAGGTGATCTCAAATACAACTAGAAAAAGGGGTTAGTGTGTAATATGCATTAAACTTACAATCATACCTCATGTGTGGGCACACTACCTACATAATAATAATCTAAAGAGGGATCAAGGCTAATGTAGTTATCCCAATTTGATTGTGTATTATGCAATCCTATATATGCAATGCAAGTGTTTTAAAATTTTGGCAAGCTTGAGATAAGTCATGACTAGTGTAGGAACTTAGATAGGCTATAAATAATAGTGGTTGGCTATATGCAAAGAATAAGAAGATTTGCTTGAGTGTGCTTTAGTATATTTCTAGCTTGTGCCTTTTTAATGATTACCAACCCTTCTAAATGACCTTTGAATGGGATTTTATAGGGAAACTATTGATTTTGGGTTATATGAACTCATATTAGGCTGACAAGGGAAAAGATAAGGATTCAAGAAAATCTGACCATTTGAATCTATTGTGGACTTAGACAACAACACTAAAAAGTGGACACCCTGGGTCCCAACACTGTAGTCTAATCTATGGTACTATTGTCTAGAGCAAAGGGACCCTAGGGGATAGATCTATTATTGGAAGAGGAGTCTAAGACAATAGGGGCTAAATCTAAAAGGCTTCAAATGACTGGGAAATAGTGAAAACATGCCTGAGTGGACTATGTAAGCAAGTAGGAGATACCTATGGTTTGGGTGTCACAAGTCATGCTCAAGTTTTAAAAATTGCATTTTAGTATGAATACATCCCCCCCCCCCCTTTATTATAAGTATGTATCAAATAAAAATACTAGGATAAAGGATAAAAATACAAGCATACCTAAACTTACCTTTGAGGCTAAGTCCAAGAAGCTATGTGATGTTGGATTATGCATAGTGAGAGCATGTTGTACTATTTAAGTCTACAAAAAGGAAAATGAAAGTAGATCAGTTCTTACTAGATACACTATATCTAAAATAATAATGTACAAATTTGGGTAAAGAGAGAGGAATGAAGAGAAAGGAACGAATACACCTCATTAGGTATGTGAATCAATACAATACCTATTATGTTACTAGGTTGTGATGGGTGATGCTAAAAGTATGTTGAACCAAGATTTATATTGATGAATGAGCTAAGTTGTCAATCCCCTAAAATTTAGCTCAATAATGCAAAGGTAGGCCCTTTGGCTCCATCATCACAAAGTATGTGAAGTTAACAAATCATGCATGTACTAATTGATGTCTAGACCATGTGTTCGATCCCTCTGAATAGGTGGCTCAAGAATATAAAGGTTAGCTAAACCTTTGGCTCCATCATTGCCCCATGATGTAAAGCTGATGAGAAAATACCAATATAAATGAATGTCTTATGTGATGGCTCATGGATCCCTTGAATGTGATATGATATGATGATGTTGGCATGGATATCCAAATGTAAATTTGAAACTAGGCCACTCTTGGCCATTTCAAAAGATGGAGATTGGACTTATATAGAAGCCCCTCCTAAAACTAGAATCAAGGCTTAGGAAGCCACTCAGGAACTCAGGTACATAGGAAGTAAACTTGTATGAAAGTTTACTTGAATTTGATTCCAACCACCTGTATATGGAGTAAGGCATGAAAATACTAGGAATATGCAAGAAAATATAATAAACTCAAAAATAGAGAAGGCCCATGTGCTACGCACATTGCCCCCAATAATTGGTGTTTGAAACATAGATTATGAAATAAAAGTTGTATCAAATACCATGTTTGAACTAAAAATGGAAACCCTCATGCTACACATGATGCCCCCTATATCTATATTCTCTTAGCAAAATAAGTGCTAAAAACTACTAATTTTTGGATTGAATTGTACTGGCAAAACTATGACTGAACTCACCTCTCTACCTAATTCCAGAAAAATTGAATATTCTATTGTTTGGAAAACAACACTGGAAACTGGACACTTTGGAGTCTATCATTGTAGTCCCATTTTTGGCACTATTGTTTAGAGCCAAAATTGATGACTGATCTAGATTCTTTGCTATTTTCTTGGTCTACTTTTCCTATGCTAAGTTATGCATTCTGGACTGTACTATTCTCAAATTACTTTTTTGACCTTTAAGAGATATGATCTCTATGACAAAACCCTTATTTATTTCCCCCTATTTTAAGGGTAGGAATGAATACCCTACAATGATAACCCTTAGAATAAGAAGCCCTAAAAGTGTGTTAAGATGTAAAAACATTTGATATAACATTGATATAGATTATCTCAAGATATAGCAAAAGTTCTAGAGAAAGATTGGTAGATCCATAGGGGTATGCCTAGATAGATATAATAATGTAATAGCATGTACATAAGAGTAAATTAGAATTCTAAATTTTTGTTGTTAGTTTTTAGTGGCATGGAGGGATGGAGCATGATGTCCATCATGGCATCCAAGAAGTAAGATAAATTCATGATTGAAATCATGGCATTGCACACAAAGATAAGCAATCAAGTAACAAGCATACAAAGCAATAATCAAGAAGAAAGAAACATGCAAGGGTAGCCAAGGGGCCACATAAGCACACAAGGCATACAAGGGATGTTTAAATGCTACATACACACAATGGGAAAAATTAAATATTGGCACAAGGACCATAAGTACATGAAAGGTACACATAAAGGACATTGTCAAGTGGTCAAAGGCACACACATATATATAGGAATAAAAGGCATTGGAAAATGTCCTAAAATGCAAGAATGAAACAAACAAGAATTATAAAATGCAAAAACATCTAGCTAATCAAAGTGAAGAGTGGAAGCATGCAAAGTACTAGAAATATAAACATGTATCTAACTATGGAAAGTAAGAAGTAAGATTATACAAGATATATAATACAAGACTAATGCATATGCTATGAAATATAAAAGTGTGATATATGCTAATGGATGTTGATGTGATATTTGTGTAAGAAATTAAGGAATGTATTATAACAAAATATCTAGAGTGTATAGTGTAATAATGACATAACCTAGATGGTGTAGTCATGTAGAGTATGCCCCTAGTGGGTAGATGTATTGATATGTAGCTAGAATGTAGAATTAGGATACCCCCTCGATGGGTGGAGTGAAGCAATCAAGGATCTAGATGCACTACACAAACTCAAAAAATATCAAATGAAGCCTAGTAATATAGATAAATCAACAAACAATAACATAGAATAGCATAATGTAAGTCTAGCATAATGGCTAGCAATGTAAAACATAGATGATGCATACAATTGACATGTTTTTATATTTTTGAAATATTATATTTTTTTGTATTTTGAAATATTTGAGCTATGTATAATCAAGTAGAGGAAACTATGTACAATTAATTAGGAGATAATATATATAATAAATGCTATAAATAAATGATACTAACCGATGAGTCTTAGATGAGACTCCCTATCATGATATCTTGTATTGAAGAGTGAAATCGTGCATGATCATGAAGCATGATGGAAATTATAAGAATATGGATTTGAAAGCTATATGTGTTATAAATGCTTTGAAATCTATAAATTAAAAATTGACAATGGGCACCCTCTATAATTTTGATAAGTAGATGCAATTGTAGGGATCTTAGGGACCCATCTAGAAGTAGGATAACCTCCCTGAACATGTGCTCTATGTGTAGATGCATGAGATCTCAATGAAACTACTCTGGGTACGAATACTGTAGCTAAAATATATCTAGAATCTTGAAGCTATGGAGGTGTATGACCCCTCTGTACTAGTGATGCATATCTTATTATTTTTTGATGTTGAATTGGAGAAAAAATTGGTGGTAGAGCTAGAACTGGTAATGGAACTAAAACTAGCTCTACAATTGAAACTAGATCTAAAACCAAAAGTGGTAACTCATATAGAACTCTAATAACTATGATAACCTAATTAGTATGAATGAATTTCATGCATCAATTTACTGTGGATGGAACTACTCAAAGTTTTTGTATCCAAGGTCTACCAAGTAACATGTCAAAAACTCCTACACTAGGAACTATAGTAAATGAGGTGATCATGTGTGTAGGACCAACCTATAGAGGAATGAGTATCTCACCTAATTTAGTCTAACTATGTCCAATAAAACCATTGATAACTATATTTGTTAGAGTAATATCCTACTTTGTATAACCCAAGTGTTATAGTAGTGTCATAGTACATATGTTAACACTAGATACATTATCAATTAGAACACTGTGAATGAGATGACCATAAATAAAATCTCTAATAAAGATCACATGATAATATATGTCATCCTTAATAATCTCCTACTCAAAATAGGAGATGGAAGGTTGAACTAGCATGCTAGAATGAAAAGTACCAATCATGTGGCTCAATGGATGTGAATCAGCTATCGATGCCCTATATGTAAATAGTGGAGGATGTACCTAATATGCATGATGTACACCTGATGTGTCTTTTTCTCTAACTTTCCATGCTATGGAAATGGATATAAAAATATTTTGAGTGACTTATCCTACATTGGTTTGGCCAAAGGAGGCTAAGCTAAAGTGCATAAATCAATTTGATTTCCATTAATTAGATCATGCATCTTATGCTTGAGACTAATGCATCTATTTGTAGTATGACTTGGTGCCCTATGATAGTCAAAAAATACATTCTAGTCATATCCCCATGGAAGAGGCTTTGCTGGATTTATTTCTCTAATAGGAGGAAGAGATATGATGTTACATTCTAATAACTATTATAGAAATCTGGCTGGAGGAATTGGTAGATTTGTAAAAGGTAACCAAGGAAGTGTTGAAAAAATGACTCTCTATGAGGGATCTGAAGCCACATTAACTATCTACTGATTCAATCCTTTACTGTCATTAAATTTGACCTTATATGGAGCTTTATTGTTATTATTATTAGCTATATCTGGTGCACTTATGTACTTAAGTTTTCCCATTGAAATGAGTTTGATTTCTCTTTATTTTAAAGTGTGACACAATTTAGTGAAATAAGAGAAACATTTGAACATGATTATCTCATGCAAAACTGGTAGAAGATTCTATTTGAAGAGGTCTTGTAACTCCTGATCTGCCATAGGGCTAGTCATCTTAGCCAATATGGTCTTGTATCTAAGAACATACTCGATGAAAGGCTCATTTGATTTTTATATTTGTTGTGCAATCTAGGCATATGAAACCTTATCATCGATATTGATAATAAAATGTGTTAGGAACATGTTGGTAAGAGGATTGAATGCATTAAACAACTGACTTAGTAGATTGTAAAACCATTGTGATGCATAATCTTTGGGGCTCCTCATAAATAATTTAGTTAATAGCTAGTCATATATGGTACATAATCCAAACATGTTACATGAAAGGCTCTCAAATGTGTCTTTAGATCACCCTTGCCATTGTAAAGAGTGAGCTTAGGTTGTAAAAATCTATGTGGTAAGGGTGTAGCAGCTATATGTCATGCCAAAGGTGTATGCAATAGAGTGAAGGAGTCTAATGACTATGTATATCTAGTGGTAACTTGCTCAAGATGTTTTACCTTGGATTGAGATATTGAATCTCTTACACAAGGGCTACCACATTAGGAGATAGGGATGTGCAATCTCTAGCTAATGGCATAGAAGAAGGTTGGACTACTATAGGGGGTTGTTGTGACATAGTTACCCCCATAGTGTCTTGTGCAACTGGTGTCTCTGTGGTTTGAGAAAACTGACCATTGGTTACCTTTTATTTTTCCTCTTAGAGGATTCTAATCATGTCATCCTACATATCTGGGTGTTTGTTTAAGAGTTATTGAAGCTCTCTTTTATCAAATATGGTATATTGGGCCATTGTTAAAGCAGGAAAATAATTTGAAATGTGTTTGAATGTTTTACAATAAGTTGTAATAGGTAATGTGCTAAAACTGGAAAGTATTGGATATAAAAAATACAAAATTCTAAAATAGTAATTTAGAATTTGTGCAAAAAGGTATACGAAGCTACCAAACATGTAAGGCAATACAACAAAAAGAAAAGTAGGAACTAGTATATGCAACTATGGATTTTTTAAGAAATATTATGAACTTTTGAATTTGAAATTGATTTTTTGAGCTAAATATACAACATAAAATTCAAAAAATTATGAGAAATTACTTGCTTGAATGGGACCTAGTAGATGCAACTAGGGTTTTGAAATAATTTTTTTCAAAATCAATGTAATAATTTAAAAAAATTGCTATAAATTTGTAAAATTGAGCTTGAAAAATTTAGGAAAAAATTGAAAATATTTCTAAAATTATCAATATATTTTTCTTAGTGGTTTGAAAGTGTTTGTATGCAAATAGGACCTAGTATGTGTAAACTAGGGTTTTAGTGAATTATTAAAAGTATTTCAATTAATTTTTAGTTTTATAATTTTTAAATTTAGGAAAAAATATAAAAATATTTCAAAAATTCATAAATAATTATCCCTAGGGTTTCTAAGTTTTTTGTGCAAAAATTTGAAGTAAGTTAGGTTCACCAAATGTTTTACTAAATTTGGGAAACTATAGGTTTGATTTACTAAATAGTAAATGGGTTTGGATTAAGGGTAAAATTAGTAAATAAATGTGCCTTAATTAACCTACTAATTTATTGAATCTAGAAGGCTTTAGATGATTGGAAAAAATGAAAACATGTTTAAGTGGGCTATGCAAGCGAGTAGGAGAGACCTATGGTTTGGGTATCATAAGTCATGCTCAAGTTGTACAAATTGCATTTTAGTATGACTACAAGTGGACTATTGAATATTTTATAATTCTTTTGATCCCCTGGATGTGATCCAAAACCCAAGGTAGGAGACCCATAAAGTATAATTTGTTGGTACTTGTATAAATCCTAAAGATTATATCTCAAGGAAAAACATATGTTAGTAGAATGCCTATGGCCCTGGTGGAAATCACAATATGTATTCTAATCATATCCCCATGGAAATTATTTATTCATATCAACCTCTATAGGTTTAGGGAGAGATATGAATCGACACTCAACCAAATTCTTAATAAGAAGCACTAGAAGTTTTGTGAATCTAGTAATTTTTTTGAGTGGTGCATTCTATAGTATAGCTCTCTGTGGCACTGCCATGTTCATTGTTTGATTAGTATCACATTTTGGTTCATTTAGATTAACTTTTTAAGATGGCTTGATCTTAAATTTTGTATTGTATGATGCCAATGTAGTGGCCCCATACTTTAGCTTGTTTAATGCAAGGAATTTCATTTCTCAGTCATGCTCAGGGTCACCCTTCATGTTTCTCATAAGTAGGAAATTTTAGTGCCACAAAATGTGGTGGAAAAGGTTTAAATGATACCTCCAATGCAAGAGGGTTATGCAAGACATATTTTGAATCAAACACATTGGATAAATTTTAGATGTTCTTCTCAATGAGAATTTTTTTCCTCCAATGCTTTAATCATTTATAAGGAAGATTATGAAAAATCCCCACATTTGTTCAAAGTATTTATTGAATTTGACATCAAGGGGAATTAATATGTGTTCCACTTGAGGTATGCTCAATGTTTGATGTAATTAATGGACCTAAAAGAGGAATGTCCTCTGTATTGGTCTCTATCATATTTGATATCTGACCATGTCAGATGTCTATTGTGTTATAAGTGTATAAATTAACTTATAGAGTCCTAAGTTTAAATTAAAGAAAGGCAATTCACTATCATAGGTTTTTGAATTGGTGAATTTTATCTCAAAGGTATTCCAAGGGGACTAACAATTAAGGAGTCAAATCCCTATTAGATAATTTAATCATGTAAATTAATAAATATAAATAAACTTATTTAAGAAGAATAATTATAATAAATGATAAAAAATTATAATTATTTTTATATTTAAAAAATATGTTTATTATTTATTTTTATTTATGTTTAAATCTTTAATTTTTTTTACTAAATAATTTATGTTTAAATGTTTTTCCAGAGTGGTTAGTTTTTGCCTCCTCATAAAATGAAACATTTTTGAATGGAATGTTATTTTACTAAATTCCTTATTTGTATTCAAGTGGTGATAAATAAAATAAGTAAATCCATACTGATCAAAAGATTTAAAAATGGTTAAAATTCTATTGAAAACATTTTGACTATTTTCTACAAGTCTAAATCTCTCTGAATCTAGATAAGATTCTATCCTCCAACCATAGGAATAACAATAATCCTTCTAGATTTTACCAAAATGAACCATTCTAATTTTTTTATACAAGTCCACCTCTAAATCAATGTTAATGACTTGGCATGCATGTTCAGAGTTGTTTATATATTTCACTTGAACTACAATCAAATGTTCAAAAACATATTTCATACTTAATATAATTTTGACAACTTCATGTGCCCTTGATATTGAATTAAACAACCACAAACCATTGTGGTATTTATCTAGGTTTCATCCAAGAATTCCTGAAAGTGTAAAGCTCTAACTATGGCTTGTAAATATGATTTGTTTCATTTGACTAAGACTCAAAATAACAATTGTTAGATGGTGGTGTAATATTGACTAATTATTATTTTTTGTAAACATCATCCATATGCATATAATATAATTAACTAATACATTACATAATATAATTATCATAGTGTCACTCCATACTGCATGCATCCAATTTCCATGCCTCTCCATAAATGCGAATACAAGAAAGTAACACACCTTTATGTATATGAAGTATATCAACATCACTAGTTATTTAAAATTATGATAAGAAGCCATTATTTGGGCATTGAAAATCTTACTATAGTTGTTCAATACTACCAAAATAAGATATGGTGGACA
Source organism: Torreya grandis (assembly GCA_037957365.1). Classification (NCBI taxonomy): domain Eukaryota; kingdom Viridiplantae; phylum Streptophyta; class Pinopsida; order Cupressales; family Taxaceae; genus Torreya; species Torreya grandis. The sequence continues at coordinate 3,276,685 of JARHVA010001326.1, forward strand.
TATGTCCATAAAAATTATCCATAATCAACTAAAGTACAACCATATTCTATATGATTAGTGACATAGTGAGATATAAATATTGAAGGATGTGATCAACTTCTTTTGATAACATGTGCCTTATGATCAAATAATTTGAGGCTATGATTATATCTATGTATAGAGTTTCAATAAAATAATGAAATTTAATTATTAATTATTAACATGCACTAAATAATTACAATAAGTTCAAATGTATGTACATATATATGTACATATATAATTATTAAAGGAATATAAAATATGAACATAATATAATGTCAGGCCAATACCATATAGTTGTACAATTCTAAATAGGTGTACATTACCATATATGTATACAATAAAATGAAATAATACATATCCTAATCATAAATAAGCCTCCCTCTCTTTTCCTTGCTCATATAAAGCTCTCCCTTGAACACTTTGATGATAGCTGAAGCTCACTTAGACACTTAGATTCCTTCAAGTTTTGACTATGGATCCTCTTATGCTCATAACTCACTTGTAGTTGAACCTATTCATATACATATATTGTCAAAAAACTTTACATAATGGATATAGTCATGGTCATGAAACTAAGTGCAAAAGTTACTTTTAAAATGATAGAAAAACTTTTTAAAGATGAATTTACCATAATCTAGTGGTCATCCTTAATTTTCCTTTGATGCTCAATAGGTTCAATGGCAGGTTGTATCTCACAAGGAGTTTGAAAGTAAAAAAATACTAGGATTCGGTGCCCTATTCATGATAATGGAAGGTGTTGGAACCTACAAACGTATATATATATATATATATATATATATATATATATATATATATATATGCATATATATATATATATGTATATATGTATATATATGTATATATGTATATATATGTATATATATATATATATGTATATATGTATATGTATATATGTATATATATATATATATATATATATGTATATATGTATACGTATATATATATATATATATATATGTATATATATATATATGTATATATATATGTATATATATATATGTATATATATATATATATGTATATGTATGTATATATGTATATGTATATGTATATATATATGTATATGTATGTATGTATATATATATATGTGTATATATATATGTATATATATATACATATATGTATATATATGTATATATATATATGTATATATATATATATGTATATATATATATATATATATATATATATATATATAAAATAAAACTTTAAAATTAACTCAGAGTTATTTAAAATTAAAATCTTAAGTGCATATAAATATTTAAACCAATTTATTATATAATATAAATAAAATAGATAAATTAAAAAATGAAATTATCTTTTACCATGTGTCATCTTTGTTAATGATTTGAACAAGAGTATCAAATGTCATTAAAAAATTCTACATAGATAATATATTCATGCATTAGTTATTTTTACAACTATTGAGTAAATTTAAATAAATAAATCCATATTTACACTTAAACATTACAAGTAATCACACCTCATTAAGTTGTTGCACAAATGAAATCACATTAGCAATGCCTAGTCTGTTCCTACTCATATAGATGGAGGAGTCTCAAATGAGGTCAATAATGTAAAAAAAATATCATCATTAGTTGAGGATATATATAAAATTACATGCATCTACATAAATGACAACTTATAACATTCAAAATTACCTTTTTATATATAAACATCAACCAAGCAGTAGCGATATATGAGCTACAAGATGGTTCACAATATGGCTAGGAAAAAGATGGTATTGTATCCTATTACAACCTAAAAAATTACATATATATTATTGTACTTTATATGTAAACTAATTATTATATTTTAAACATTATTTATAATTTAATAGTCTAATAAAAAAATTAAATGTCAAATTTAAAAGATATTTGCAAAGGTGCAGGCAAGATTTCTAAACTAAATGTACGTTTCAAAAATAATCAGTCAAAACCATATCATCTATCCAATTAGAAACACCATCATAATTGGTTTACATCAAGTCATTATCCTCATCTAAAGGTCTAGCGTATACAACACCATAGGATCTACATTAGTGTGGTCGAGTAGTAGTGTTAGTTAGATCATCTCCATGTCCACTCTCATAAGCATTAGTATGTAAAAATTGGTTCGTATGTTACATGATGATGTTAGTAAGTACCTTACGTGCATGTAAACTATGAATCTCTACAACATCCTTCACTATAGAGGGGATTATCTTAGGCTAAAGTGGTTATTTGATAGAGACTCTCACAGGTTGATTAAGAACATGATATGCACCCAACCTATCATGTCGAAAGCCTTTTTATTGGCCCTAAAACCCCTAATAATAAAATTTATAAAGAATTTAATTCAAGATAAACTTGCAATAAATTTTCCTAAAAAATATGAAGGAACCTCATTGTTGTTTGAAGGTGAGACATCAAAAACCATTCACCATTAGTCCTTAAAAAAATAGTCAAATTATGGTGGTAGTAGTGGATTAGGAAATGTTTGAATTACACTAAAAGTGACACATTGGTTTTTGGATTAGTTAATAATGAGATATTTTCCCTTTTTTTATTTTTTATCTTACAAAACAAGCACTAACAATTTGTTATCATAATAGGAATTACATTTCTCACTTTAAGATTCCCACATCTCAATTTGACATGTTACCAAATCAAATTCACCTACTAATGACTCTAATGTATTTTCTAAAGAATTATGGTAGGGGTTGGTTGAACAAGGATCCCTCATTGGCCTAATTAATTCCTCAATCTCTATTTTTTATATTATATGTGAAATCAAAGCCTCCTAATTACATGGGGATTCTTATGGAATTATAAGAGGGTTAAAAGGTTTTATGGTTTTTTATCTTCATATTCACTTCCCACATTTTATTATACATTTTAGTCAATGTTACACAACCATCTAGTATTGTTGCTATTTTGAGTCTTAGTCAAATGAAACAACTCATATTTATAATCCATAGTTAAAGATTTACACTTTCAAGAATTATTGGATGAAACTAAGATACTCAAGAAAATAAAATAATATATTATTTCTCCTTAGAAATGATTGAACAACAAAGAAATAAAATATATTTCCCTTATTGATTGGTTATTCATCCCACATTAAAATAAAGAGTTTCTAACATCTATAAAAAGAAAAGAAAAAGTAGATGACTATAAGTGCATGAATACATGCATATTATTATGCATTACAAATCATAAAAATAGTTTATAAAAATAAATAAAATTTCATGAAACCTAATTGCATGGTATTCTAAAAATAAAGATAAACATTGTGCATGAAAATGGTTGATTGATTGATTATGCACTCCAAAAAATTTAATTGGATTTTGGGGATTATATAAAATTAAAACTTATTTAAAAATAAAATAAATCACAAATTCATATTAATAATGTCTATATATATATATATATATATATATATATATATATATATATATATATATATATATATATATATATATATATATATATAATTTGGAATAATATGAACAAAGTCTATTATATATTCGTCACTGCAAATCACAAAAAACTACCAACAAGGCTGCAATATACAGTCAAAAAAGAACTAGTCTTATAACATTATTACAATATAAAATGTACATTGTTGTCTATATAAATTGATGAACCATTCTCTAGCTCACTTTTCAGCACCTTCATTTGCAAAAATATCTACCAAGAAAAACATCTCATAGTGACTTAAAAATTGAAGTTAGTAAGCAAGTTGATTTCAAATTGAAAAACTTCCAAATTTATTTGTTTCCATGTGCACCAAAGGATTTTAGTGGAGAAATAAACTCAATTTTAATAATGTATAATAGATATTCATTGGCACTAAAATAATTTTAGCTTAATTTTAATTAGTTAAATAAAAAAATTATGTAGGACTAGCTCGAATTGTAACTCCAAATACATCATAGTTAATTAAAATTTGATCATCATTTTATTATTGTATAATTTTCATAAGTTGTAAAAAATCTATAGAATATTTATAATATGTTTAAAAACATGTAAATATATTCTCACTCATCATCATCACATGTATAATCATGATCCCCTTTATTAAATACCAAATCAGACCAAACATTTTTTGACACTAAAACCTTTAATAGCATGTCAATATTAATCACTCAAATATCACAAAATTAATCACTCACATTAATTTAAAACCATAAAAATAAATCAAATTAATAATGATAACTAAGTTACACTAATGAATTTTAGTATAAATAATTTTTAGCTAATAAAAAATGTTCATGATTGATAGTTGACACATTGTAGGCCACTTAGTCTAAATACATAAACTGGGTAAATTTTTCAAAGAGTAAAGACCCTCTAGTAATGGCCATCAACTAAAATATACCGAATCCATATTAGACTCCACACATGAGGTTAAAATAAGTAGTATCAAATCCATAAACACATGACATCACATATCATTTTAACTCTATTCATGCACATGGATTTAAATTGAAAACTCAAGCTACTTAGACAATGATAGGATTAGATAATTTTTAAAATAATAAAAAAGTATGTATCAAATTTTCCTTTACTACTCAATTTCAATTGTCACACATATTTTATAAATCTATCAGGAGTCTACATTATAGTACAAAGTGATATAAGGAGCCTAGACAATAATGTTCACTGTTGTGATTCCTAGTACAAACTGTTGAAAATATTGTCATTGATGTCAAAGGTCTAGCATTGGTGATAAAGGCCCCATTGAATTTAATAGTGTTTTTAATATTCATATCATGGCTAATGTGTGTTAATATTTATTTAATATTAATTAATATATTTTTGGTTGCATATAAGTCAAAAGAGGGCCCATGGAGAAGTCAAAGAGTCATGGGGTAAAGATAAAAGAAGAATGGGATGCATTTTCTCATGAAGAGTCATCTTGAAGAATTCCAAGAGTCACCATGTGAAGATAAAAGAATAGATGACGCATTTTTCTATGAAGGGACACTTTGAGGAATACAAAAAGTCACCAAAATAAAGACAAAAGAGGAAAGGATGCATTTGCCGATAAAGGGTCACCATGTGACTTTTAAAATGCAAGGATATGAAGGGTCATACAAGTTTGGTTCCATTTTTCATGAGGATTGAGGAGTCACAAAGGGTGAATTCCAAAGGTCATTTGGAAATATATAAAGGCTTGAGAAGCCATTTGTAATATGTAAAAGAGTGCATGGTTTGTATTTGTTTTAGAGGAGAGAAAATTAGGAGATATTGTAGAGTTCTATCATTTGTTGAGTAAGCAACATTGAGAGATAGTTTTTTTTATACACAAGAGAGGTTGGTGTTCACAAATCTTTGCAAGGGGTTAGTTCTCCTATGGGTTGGTGCTCAAAAATAGTTATTATGTTGGTGATTGATAAAGGGGTTAGTGCTCCTACAAGTTGGTGCTTTCAAACTTTGTAATTTGATTTGGTGCTCATTCATATACTTGAGATTGTTCTCCATGGTTTTTCCCACTTTAGGTTTCCATGTAAAAATTTGGTCTCTCTCTCTCTCTCTCTCTCTCTTGTGTGGTGAATGTTATTATTTCAATTTAATTGCATATCTTGAATGTGTGATTAAGTGATTAAAAAAAAGAAATCAGATTAAGTAAAATATATATAATATATTGATTCATCCCCCCTCTCAGTATATTTCATGCTTAACAATTAGTATCAGAGCAGGTTCCTTTTAAGCAGTGGCAGAGGAATATGAAGAGCCATAGACACTTATAACTACTCTAACAGAAAAGAAGGCAAGTGAAAATAATGATAAAACTTTAAATGCTATTTTATGTGGTTTATGTGAATCAAAATTTGTTAAAGTTATGCAATGTAAATCTTCTCATGAAACTTGGGTAAAACTTGAGAATATTTAAAAAGGTGATGGAAAGGTTCAGCATGCTAAGCTTCAGACTTTTAGAAGGTAGTTTGAGAGTTTAAATATGGAAGAGGAAGAAAATATAGCAAGTTACCTTTTGCATGTTGATCAAATAGTTAATTATATTCAAGTTCTTGAAAAAAAGTTAGAAGAATAATTGTGGTACAAAAAGTTTTGAGATCTCTATGATTGAGATATGATGCAAAAGTTCTAGTTATTGAAGAGATGAAGAATTATCCAAGTTAATGATGGATGAGATACATGGTATTCTTATGGTATATGAGATGCAGATTGAATAAGAGAAATCCTCAAAGAGAGAAGCTACTTTTAAGACATCAAAGAAAGAAGCGATGATGAAGATGACAATGGAGCTCTATTCATTTGCAAGATGAAAAAGGGCACAGGTAAATATCAAAGAAAAATACTTTTTAAATATTTTAATTGTGGAAAGATTAGATATTTTGTAGCTAAGTGCCTAGATAAGGTTAATTATGACAATGAATAAGGAAATTCTACATACCAAAAAAATTTCAAAGGAAAATTCAAGAAGGGATTCAAGAAGAAGCATTTGTATTCTAAAGATCCTAGCTCAACTGAAGATAGTGGAGTTAGTGATTGATAAGAAGAAGAGATTCTATTCATGGCCATACATGAAAATGGCTCTATAAGTAAAAGTACAAATGATCAAGAAGAAGAATAGGATGAAGCTAAAATGAATTTATAAGGAGAACTTGTTTGTGCCTTAGAAGAGTTAAAATCTATTGAGAAGAAGAATCAAAGATTAAATCTCTAGATAGAGAAAAATAAAAAGGAGTCAAAAGAAACAATTGAAGATCTACAAACACACTTTGAAGAATCCAAGAAGAATGAAAAATATATAATGGCATAGTTTCAAAAATTAAGTGAAGAATATGAAAGGTATGTTATTGAAATTATTTATTTAAAAGTAGATCTTGAAAAAATAAATAAAGCAATCAATGATAAAGTAGCCAATGATTTAAATTTTAAGAATAACACTAATATGTTGAATAAGATATTAGAAAGTCAAAGATCAATGCTAGATAAGACATGTATTGGATTTAAAAAAGAGAAAGGGGAGGCCACTAATTTCATAGACAAGGTTAACATAGAAAAAGGAAAGAGATATGTTGAAGCTCTTACAAAAGAGGAAATAAAAAAAGAAGAATTTAAGAATACAGAGGAAATTTAGACAAAGAAGGTTGGAAGGAACAGAGCTACAAAAGGCAATCAGGCCAGAGATACACAAACAGGTCCTATTTTTATGGTTATTATTTTTATTGTAATAGATATGGTCATAAAAAATAGAATGTCAAAAAAGGGATAACAATTTTAGAAATAAGGAGAAATAAACTCATGAAGAGTTAAGAAAAAGACAAATCTTTTTGCTTCTCTATTAAGATTTAATGAAGAGGCCATAATATGTTACAAGTTCAATAACTTTGGACACATATCCTGGTATTGTATAAACATGTTTGAGTCAGTCAAGAAGGACCAGAGTTTCAAGGCTCCATTCATTAAGAAAAAAGTTCAAACAGGTTCATGGTAGAATAAATTACCTAAAAAATATGTTGGTACAAATAGCTTTCCATGCAAGAAACGAATAAAATCCATGGTTCATTGATAGTGGATGTTCAAGGCACCTGATAGGAGACAAGAGCAAGTTCATAACCTTGAAGAAGATCAATGGTGGCACAATGAAATTTGGAGATAATACTACTACCAAAATTACCAAAAAAGGTACACTAAGTTTGGATAATGGTAGAACTAAAATTGAAAATGTTTTGTATGTAGAAGGTCTTGAGCATAATATTTTGAGTGTAAGTCAAATGTGTGATTAGGGGCACACACTAAATTTTTATGTAGAAGGTTTTGAAATTAAGAGAAAATATTTAGATGTGTTGGTTGTAGATGCTCAAAGAATAGGTAATAATTTGTATATGTTATCATACATCAAAGGTCAAAGATGTTGTTTGAGTTAGATTGAATAAATTTGGCCATGGCATAGGCGAATAGGAAACATAAATTTTAACAATATTTTCAACATCAACATCATAAATATTTTAAAGATTATAAATCCATCCAACATACTTTGTGAACCTTGTCAGCATGGGAAGCAAGCCAAAAGGTGGTTCAAAACAAAAGAGTACTTGACCACTCAGATATTAGATCTTGTTCACACTAATTTTTGTGGACCTATGAGAACTCAAAGTAATCAAGGTGAGAAAAATTTTATGTTTCTTATTGATGATTTTTCACGTATGACTTGGGTAATGTTTTTAAAGAAAAAAATTAAAAACTTTTAGACATTTCAAAGCATTTGTTGAAAATGAAACTAGTTTGAAGATTAAGTGTCTAAGATTAGATCGAAGAGGAGAATTCATGTCAAATAATTTTATTGAGTTTTATGAAGACCATGGAATAAAGAGACATTATTCAGCATCTAGAACTCCACATCAAAATGGAGTAGTTGAATGGATAAATATAATAGTTTAGGAGATGGTGAGGATAATGCTAAATGAATCCAAGATCTCAGATAAATATTAGAGAGAAGTAGTTATTACAATAGTGCATATTTAGAATAGAGCATTATTGAGAGTAAACAGTGATAATACTTCTTACGAACTATGGAAAGACAAACCAGCAATAGTTGATTATTTCATGGTTTTCAGCAATAGATGTTTCATAAAAAGAACCGATGAAAAAATTGGTAAATTTGAATCTAGAGTAGATGAAGGTATATTTCTTATTTATTATTGCAAAATTAAAGCTTATAAATGCTATAATAAAAGAACCAAGAAAATAGTTAAAAGTGCAAGTGTCAGGATAGAAGAAGATGGAACACAGAATCAATGATCCAATAGACATTCCTGAAATCATTGAAGAGAAAGACTTTGAAGAATTAGATGAAGATGACAAGGAGAAAAAGGACACCAAAACCCCATCCAAATATGTCTAGATAAATCATAATGAAAGTGACATCATCAAGGACATAAATTAAGGAATTTCCACCAAAAGAATGATGGTAAGTGAATTTGAGCAAGTTAATTTCTCTTTGTTATCCAAAATTTAGCCTAAAACTTTTTCAAAAGATAGACATGATAAGCATTGGGTTAATGCAATAGATGAAAAATTAAATCATATAGAAAAAAATGATACTTGGGAATTAGTGCCTAGACCAAAATATCACAATGTGATAGAAAAAAATTTGGTTTATAGAAATAAGTTGAATGAAAATGGAGAAGTGACCAGGAATAAAACAAGATTAGTATGTAAAGGATATGCTCAGATTGAGGGAATAGATTTTAAAAAAAACTTTTGCACTAGTGGCAAGGATAGAGGCTATTAGAATATTTCTTGCATATGTATTATATAAAAATTTCAAAGTGTTTCAGATGGATGTCAAATCTAGCTTCCTAAATGGGAATCTAGAAGAAGAGGTCTATATTGAGCAGCTTGAGGGATTTATTCTCTCAAATATTATTAGCCATGTATGTAGATTGAAGAAAGTATTGTATGGATTGAAACAAGCTCCCAGATCTTGGTATGAAAGACTTGATAAGTACCTATAAGATCAAGGTTTCAAGAGAGGATTTGTTTATATTAATCTTTACATCTTAACAGAAGGTGAGAATGAATTGATTGTTGTGGTATATGTTGATGACATCATTTTTAGAGGAAACATTGAAAAGATGATAAAAGAATTTTTTGATAATATGCAAAAATAATTTGAGATGTATATGCTTGGAGAATTGTCATATTTTTTAGGGTTGTAAATATTATAGTCAAATAAAGGAATTTTCATATCTCAAAGTAAACATACCAAGGAAATGTTTAAGAAATTTGGTTTTGAGGATTGTGCACCATTTGGCACACTAGTGCATACATGAAATAAGGTGAGCATGGATGAAGATTCACCTATTGTAGATCAATATTTGTATAGATCTATGATTAGTAGTCTTTTATATTTGATCGAATCGAGGCCAGACATCATGCATGTAGTAGGTATGGTTGCAAGATATCAGTCAACTCCAAAAGATAGTCATGTTCAATTGTTGAAGAGAATATTTAGATATATCAAGGGGACATTGGATTATAAATTATGGTATCCCATAGGTAGAGATTTCACTTTGGTTGCTTATACAGATTTAGATTGGCCAAGTTGCTTGGATAATATAAAGAGTACAAATGGAAAATCTTTCTTCCTCAGTGATAGCTTAGTATCATGGCTAAACAAGAAGCAAAATTTAGTATCACTTTCTAAAGCTAAATTAGAATATATTGTAGTAGTATCATGTTGTACTCAAGTGCTTTGGATGAAGCAAACTTTGGAAGATATCAAAGTAAAATATGATGAACCTATTCTATTTTTTGTGACAACACAAGTGCTATTAATATTTTGAAGAATGTAGTGATGCATTCAAGAACAAAACATATTCCCATTAGATATTACTTGAGAGAGCAGGTTGTAGATCAACAAGGTAAGATGGAATATATCAGTATTACAGAGTAGATTTTAGATATTTTTACAAAGGCACTACCAAAAGACACATTTGAGTATATATGGGAGAAGTTGGGAGTAACTTCTTTTACTTTCTGCCATTGAGGATCAGCATCAGTTGAGGGGGAGCTAAGTGTTAGCTCTAGGATAAGCCATTTGTCATTGATGTCAAAGGGGGAGAATAATAGAAATAGGTACATGTACATAAATAGGTGTAGAATAGGTATAAGGAATAGGTATAGGTTGATATAATAAGGGGGAGTTGCTATACGTTTTTTAAATGATAGTATGTGTAGGTTTTAAGATGTGGTAGTTTTAATTTGAGGTTACCATCAATGACAAAGAGGGAGATTGTTGTAAATATTGTCATCGATGTCAAAGGTCTAGCATTGGTGATAAATGACCCATTGAATTTAATGGTTTTTTTAATATTCAGATCTTGGCTAATGTGTGTTAATATTTATTTAATATTAACAAATATATTTTTGGTTGCATATAAGTCAAGAGAGGTCCCATGGAGAAGACAAAGATTCATAGGGTAAAGAAAAAATAAGAATGGGACGCATTTTCTCATGAAGAGTCATCTTGAGGAATTCCAAGAGTCACCATGTGAAGACAAAAGAGGGTATGACACATTTTTCCATGAAGGGACACTTTGAAGAATATGAAAAGTCACCAAGATAAAGACAAAAGAGGAAAGGACCATTTGCCTATGAAGGGTCACCATGTGAATTTTCAAATGCAAGGATACAAAGGGTCATGCAAGTTTGGTGCCATTTTCCATAAGGATTGAAGGGTCACAAAGGGTGAATTCCAAAGGTAATTTGGAAAGCTATAAATAAAGGCTTGAGAAGCCATTTGTAATATGCAAGAGAATGCATGGTTTATATATGTTTTAGAGGAGAGAAAAGCAAGAGACATTGTAGAGTTCTATCATTTGTTGAGTAAGTAACATTGAGAGATAGTTGTATTTTATACATAAGAGGGGTTGGTGCTCCTATGTGTTGGTGCTCACAAATCTTTGCAAGGGGTTGGTGCTCATGTGGGTTGGTGCTCACAAATAGTTATTATGTTGGTGCTTGGTAAAGGGGTTGGTTCTCCTACAAGTTGATGCTTGTGAACTTTGTAATTTGTTTTGGTGCTCATTCATATACTTGAGATTATTCTCTATGGTTTTTCTCACTTTGGGTTTCTACATAAAAATTTGCTCTCTCTCTCTCTCTCTCTCTCTCTCTCTCTCTCTCTCTCTCTCTCTCTCTCTCTCTCTCTCTCTCTCTCTCTCTCTCTCTCTCTTGAGTGGTACATGTCATTGTTTCAATTTTATGGCATATCTTGAATGTGTGATTAAGTGATTAAAGAAAAGAAATCAGATTAAGTAAAAGATATATAATATGCTAATTCACCCCCCTCTTAGTATAATTCATGTTTAAAAAAAATAGGCCTGGGGTGCCCTCAAGTGCACTCAGTACCTATTTTAGTACCCAATGTCCTATGCCAAGTGTCATCTGCAACTCCAAATTTAATGCTTCATGATACATGATTTTAACTTCTACATTATACATATAAAGTAAGTAGGAAATGAATTCCTTTTGGATCATCAAAGCATTTGCAATTAAAATAAATAAATAAATTGTCAAGTCAAAAAAATATTTTATACAATCCTATAGGGTATGCATGGAGTACACTTTATAATTATAATATCTTTTATGGCTATAATTTAATGAAACAGTAGTTAGATTAAATATTTTGTACTTGTAAATTTCATTTATCGATATTTTTAGGTTAAAATTTACCCAATTTAAAAGGGAAAGTCATAAAGGGGTGAACAATTAAATATACTGAGAAGCGAGTCACATGAATTAATGCCTACCAAACATTAATGTTTGATATATTTGGCCATCAAAGTAATCTACCTTAATTCCTAAATTGATGTGTTTTCTGGAGATAATATTATATATATTTTTAAATATATATATAAAATGATTTCTTATTTTATATATATATATATATATATATATATGTATGTATGTATATATGTATAATATTATTGGTAGATTTAGGATAGTATTTCAATATAGAAACTTAATATATAATATAAAATAATATATAATAATAAGCATATTGAAATAATATAGTATTATAGTACTAAACATTAATGAGATAATATAATTATTATATTTTCAATATAATATAATAATTTTATAATATTAAATATTATAATCATATTTGTATATAATATTATTTATGTACTTTAAAAAATATATAGATGTATTGAAATATATTATAGTAAAATATATAATATATAATATTGATTTCTAAACTATATTAACATATATATATTATATGATATAATAATATTTATTAATATTAAAATATATAATTTATATATAATATTATATAATTAATGTTTAATATATAAAAATACTATGATATATATTATACAATATTTATATAATAACTAGTATTGTGTGTGTGTGTGTCCTGGTAAGAGGGGTTATGTGAAGTGAAAGAGAGTAAATCGATAGTTAAAACTAGTTACTCCAAACCCATGATAATGTCAAAATAAGTTCATCTAAATTAATTTTGGGTGAAAATCTATCGAGATCTGAATCACCATGCAATACTTTAGTCTATGATGGATTACATTCTTTGTGTGAAGAGATAGCCTCTTATCACAATCTCTACATCAAAATTGCAACTACCTTATTTTTGATAAGAGGGCATATTTATTTACTAGATAAGGAACTCATTTTTGGGTTATCAATCTTTGTCTTAGTGATTGCAATTGATAAATTGATTTTGTTACAATGGTGATAAGAAAATTAGAAGTGACCAAGAAGAATTTTGAGTTTAGAAATATGATAAAAATTTGAAGTGGACATATATGTTCAAAAGATACCATCTATTACATGTATGCCTACTATTATATCACCACCACTTGTTTCTCTTAAAGATACTATTGATGTTATATCTTCAAAAAATATGGATGAAACTCTACTTAGTATGTAAGAGCCTATTATTTCTAAATCATTACCATTGGTTCGAAAGTTCCATGATGATAATTTTACTTCTATTTCCATATTTTAACTTATATAATTTCCATTGTATGGTCTTGTAACATATTATTGAATATTTTATAATTTTGAAGATCCCTTGGATGTGATCCAAAACCCATGGTAGGACACCCAGTAAGTGTAATTTATTGGGACTTGTATAAGTCCTGAAGCTTATATCTCAAGGAAAAGCATTTTTTATGAAAATGCCAATGGCCCTGGTGGAAATCACAATATGCATTCTCAGCATATCCTCATGAAAGAGGTTTACTCATATCAACCTATATAAGTGTAGGGAGAGATATGAATTAACACTCAGCCAACTTCATGATAAGAAGCATCAGAGGCTTTGTGAATCTAGTAAAATTTTTACGTGGTGTATTATATAATATATCTCATTTTAACACTACCATGTTCACTATTTGATTGGTATCACATTTTGGTTCATTAAAATTAACTTTGTAAGATGGATTGATCTTAAATTTTATATTGGATGAGGCCAATGTAGTGATCCCAAACTTTATCTTATTTAATGCAAGGACTTTAATTTCTCAGTCATGCTCAAGGTCACCCTTATTTATCATAATAAAGGAAATTTTAGTGCCACAAAGTGTTGTGTCAAGGGATGAAATGATACCTCTAATGAAAGAGGGTTATGCAATACATATTGTGAATCAAGCACATAATTTGGATGCCTTTTAGGTGTTCTTCTCAATGACAGAATTTTTTTACTCCAATACTTTAATCATTTGTAATGAGGATTGTGAAAAATCCCCGCCTTGGTTATTTTACCTTGATTTACAAGATTTTGTCTCAAATACAAATCTATATCTAAAGACATCTATAAAAGGAAAGTCTACATAATAATATATGAAAATCTATTTATAGACATACTATATAAAAAGAAAATGTTCTTGTGATAGCTAGAAATGATCTTGGTCATAATAGAATGGACCAATCATTCATTAGAATGCCTTAGAAATGCTTTCCAAATGAGTCTGTAGCTGAAAATGGAATTGATCATCTTGGCATGTACCAGTTAATCATCAAAATGCCTTTGAAAAGCTTCCCAAATGAGTATGTTTCTATTTTATTGGAATGATATTCCCCAAATTATACAAATCTACATTTAAATACAATTTATAAATGGTAAGTCTATATATATAAATATTATTTATAGTAAGTGTTTTGAGGTAGCTAAAAATGACATTGATCATCTTGGGATGTATCAGTTAATTATCAAAATGCTCTTGAAAAGCTTCCCAAGAGATATAATTAAATATTGTATTTCATCTATAATCTTGATAAAGGAAGTTTTTGTGCTTCTTGTATTGAAATATTTTTTTCAAGAGGAGTAAAGTTCCTTGGCTTACTTTCCTATTTAAATTTAATTTATTTTACATGGATGTGATGTTGGCCACATATTTTTGACCCCATTATTAGGATTTGAATTTGAAGTAATTATTTTTTGGAAAAAATATTTAACCCTGACTCTGCATTGAGATATCACACCTTGTTATTGTGAATGAAAAGTTAATGTTTATAGATTGGTATGGTGTAGACTACCTATGTCCTCACATAATCATAAATTAGTTAAGCACACAAAATCCTTTCCCAAGATGTCTTTGAGTTACTAGGTATGATTTTGTGTCACTTATTTTAATTACCATTTTGGGGTCGAATTTATCTCCAAATATTAATTTATAAATTCAAAAAAGGTGACTCGCTCTCATAGGTATTTGAATTGGTGAATTAAATTATCTCAAAGGCATTCCATGGGGGGTTAAAAATAAAGGAGTCAAATCCCTATTAGACAATTTAATCATGTAAATTAACAAATATAAATAATTTTTTTAATAATAATAATAATTATAATAAATGATAAAAATTTGTAAATATTTTTTTTAATAAGAATAATTATAATAAATGATAAAAATTTGTAAATATTTTTATATTTAAAAACTTTGTTTATTATTATTATTATTATTATTATTTATGTTTAAATCTCTAAATATTTTTATTAAATAATTAATTTTAAATGTTTATGTTCAAATACATAAATATTTTTTGTAAATAATTTTATATGTAAATTTTTATATAAACTTTTAAATTATTATATAATTAAAAATTCCCATGTGCTTTGAAATTAGGGTTAAGTTTATCTTTTTTCTTTTGCCATTATTTTTTATTTGAATTTTTTTCTCTCCCTTTATAAGGCTAAGAAAAATCTTTTATGGACTATGAGGTTTACAATGGCGTTAGTGGTGGAAGCATTGATGCCATTTTTTACTATCATTTTTGTAGGTCCTTCTTATTAGATATTTAATATATTTAATGTATTATTTTACTGTATCTAAAGTGTGTGATTTTTTTGTCTTGACATGGTCCTTTTATTCAGTATTTACTAATTTAAGTTATGAAATTACTGAGATTCAGATAGATCAAGATTTTTGTAATGAAATGGTAGAGATAATGAAATGGAGGAGAGTAGGATTGTTTAGTACTTACTTGTATTAAATAGGGACCCAAATGGTGATTTTGAGGGTAAAGTAGACATTTTTTATTAACTATAAGTAAATAATCATAGTAAACAAGCATCATGATGCAAGAGGGTTTCAATTGTTCAACCCTACCTTTATCTCCTTGCATCATTCATCTATTGACTCTATTTGGGATACTATGAATTTTTTCTATTTTAGACTGAGTTTAGAAGTCATTTTTTAGCCTATTCTAGGTTATTATTATTTGGGGTGGTGAAATTTTCCCTCATGCCACATCATAAAATTTAATGAATGAATGATTGAATAACACCTAGTGTCATGATGAATGAATTGTTGTTCATTATCTTGATATATAGCAAAAAAGAGCATTGTAATAATGATTTTAACAAACAAATTTAAAAATATACATTGATCATGAATGCAATTCAAACATATTCTTCAATCTGCTCTAGTACCAATTGAAATGATATAAATGAAATCTCTAACACTATACTGAGAGCTATTAAAAAATACAAACTAAACATAATATTAATATGCTCAAAAAAATAAATTAATATATTATTTCTGATAAAAAAATGAGTGAACAACAACGACTAAAAAAATACCTTTTTATTCAATGATTGAATTGCTATTCATTATCTTGATATATAGAAAAAAAGGAGTGTTGTAATAATGAGTTTAACAAACAAATTTAAAAATAAACATTAATCATGCATACAATTTGAACATATTCTACAATCTCCCCTTGGGTGATCAATGGGGATGATGCCCAACTGATGTTATAAAGCAACAAAACTAGCTATAGGAAGAGCTTTGGTAAAAATATCAACTACTTGGTCATATGTAGGATAGAATTACAATTCCATTTGCCCATCTTAAACCAAATCTAGAATAAAATGATGTCGGATCTCTATATGTTTTGATCTAGCATGAAACACAAGATTCTTCATTATGGAAATAGTGCTACTATTATCACAAAAAAAGTGTAGTTGGATGATCCTTAATCAAATGTAGAGCCTCTAATATCCTTTGAATGCATATTGCTTGACAACTTGTTGTTGATGCTGCAATATACTCTACTTATGCTAAAGAGAGATCTATAGTTGCTTGATTTTTACTACTCCAAGATAAAACTCTAGAACCAAGTGAGAATACATAACCATATTTATATTTTCTATCATCAACTGAACTAACCCAATCAAAATCTGTGTAGCTAACTAGCTCAATTTTTTAAGTGTAAGAATAATGAATGCCAAAATTTTGTGTACCACTCACATACCATAGGATTCATTTTGCATCACACTAATGAGACTCATGTAGATCTTGCATGAATCAAGAGATGAGACTTACAACATACATAATGCTAGGTATTATTGTAGTGAGGTACATGAGGCTCCCAACCAAACTTATATATAAATTAGCATCTACTTTCAAACTTGCATCTTCCTTGGTTAATTTCTCACCAAGTGTTACAAGAGTTACAAATGCAATGAATGTCATCATTATAAACTTTTTAAATAAATTAGTTACATTTTTTTTCAAAAAATTAATATACTTACTACTTTTTATTGCACTTCTACACCAATAAAATAATGCATGAGTCCCAGATCTGACATTTCAAATTCATGTTTCATTTTTGTCTAAAACTTCACCATGAGAGTTTTACTGTTACCTATATAAATAAAATCATCAACATAAAGATGAAAAATGAGAATATCATTACCAATATGTTGGACATACATGGTTGGATCTAAATGGATTATATTAAGTCCTTTCTTCAATAAATAACTATCAATCCTTACATATCAGGCATGAGGAGCTTTCTTCAACCCATATAGTGTTTTCTTCAACTTGTAAACCAATTGTTCTTTACCTAAAATTTCATATCCCATGGGTTGTTCCACATAGACTTCTTCATCTATATAACAATTAAGGAAGGTTGATTTTACATCCATCTGATATATTGGCCACTTGTATTGTACATCAATAGCTATAAAAATCTTCATTGTATTAAGTCTTGAAAATGGAGTGAAAGTTTATGACTAATCTACTCCAAGTATTTGTGCAATTCCTTTGGCAACTAGTCTTTCCTTGTGTCTTTTCATAGAACCATTAGCATTATATTTCACCTTATAAATCCATTTGGAACGAATCACTTTTTTGTATTTTTGAAGTTTCACTAATTCCCATGTATTATTTTTATCAATTATTTGCATCTAATCATTCATAACATCAATCCATACTATTTCTTTCACTGTTTCTTTATATATAGAGGGTTCAACTTTAATTGTACTAATCAAAGAAAAATTATTATTTTTATTCACATTAATACTCTAATAAATTTCATTTAAACTCTATACCTTTCTTGAAGAGCTTAAACTTGATGGTGGTCTTGAACTATCCCCTGTAGGTGTGCCAGTAGATGAACTTAGTGAACCTGAGCTTGGAGAGATCAAAATTGAGTTACTATTGGGGCTAAAAATTCCACTTGAACTTATGGGAAGATGAGGAACACTTTCATATTCTATGTCCATTATTAATGGTGTTTTTTTGTGCACATTTTTACCATTGCCATTATCCCACTTCATCAAAAACCACATCCCAACTAACAATCCATTTCTTTATGTCAAGATTATAGAATCTGCATCCTTTAGTTGCATCAGAATATCCCACAAAGATATAAAGTTGGGATTTTGATTCCAATATCTTATACTTATGAGCCTGCATATACCAAATACACAAAGATGAGCCACTAAAGGATTGTGACCACTCCAAGCTTCCTTTGGAGTGATGTTGTGAATTGCTCTTGTAGGGCTTTGATTCAAGATGCATATTATTGTTATCACTACTCCCCAATAATAATTTGGAAGATTTTTTTTACTACAACATATTTCGTGCCATTTCCATAATGGTATGGTTTTTTTTTTCAATACCATTTTGATGGGGGGTATATGATATAGTAAGTTGTCTCTGGATGCCATTTTTGTTACAAAAATTAGAAAACTCTTTGGAAGTGAATTCTCCCCATCTATTTGTTCTGAGTATTTTGAGATAGTACCTACTTTGTTTTTTAGCCATATCTTTAAAAAATTTGAAGCATTCAAAAGCTTCATATTTCTTCTTAAGAAAATAAATCCATGTGTGGTGAGAAAAATCATCAATAAAAGTAAAAAAATAAAGATTCTTACCAAAGATTCCTCTTGCATAGCACCACAAATGTTAACATGCACAAGCTCTAGAAGAGATTTTTATCTCCAAGATTTATTCACCAGAAAACTATCTCGATGTTGCTTGCCAAGTGTACACCCTAAACAAACTTATTCTTTTTCTTAAATTGATGGAAATCCTATCACCATATTCTTCTTGTGAAGTAAATTTAATCCCTAAAAATTTAGATGACCATAACATTGATGCCATAATCATGAATTATCTATGGTTTCTTTAAAGGCATGCATAGTAGTAGAATGCAATGTGAGAGGAAATAACCTATTATTTTTCATAAGAACCTTTTCTACAAGATGATAATTAGCTGATTTATCTAATATTTTGTAGTTATTGTCTTCAAACACAATTTTATAATTTTTTGCTACAAGCTGCCCAATACTTAAAAGGTTATGATGTAATTTAGGCACATGCAAAGTATCATGAATATAATTATTTTCTCCTTGCTTAGTTTTTATAAGGATAACTTTTCACATCACATCAACCTCTTTATCATCACCAAATTTTACTTGAATTCTTACAAATGCATCTTATTTGACAAAGAAATCATATTTATCTGTCATATGACTAGAGTAGCCACTATCCAAGAACCACACATATTTTTTATTTTATTTCACCAAATTGCATGTGAAAAAGGTAGAGTGATTGGGATATTCAAAAGAATCTTTATTATAGTTATGTTTTGACTTGTTCAAGTCAGATTTATTCTTTTTACACTTATATTTATAATGCCCATAATGTTCATAATATTTTCACTAGATGCTTCTCCAATCCATAAAAAATTTGTCTCTTCCTCTTCCTCTATTATTGCTTCTTCCTCTTCCTCTTATTTTCCATTTACAAAAATCAAATTGCATGGGATGATATAACTAATGATCATTTAAATACAACAAAATAAGTAGGCCTATTCATTAGGCCTCAATTCTATAGTGCCAAAGAAACTCTTAACCAGTTTAAGATCTACTCCTTTCAAAGGCCAGAGGTTCATGATCATTATCTACATGCTTTTCATCATAATATCATGAATTTTAACGTGTTTTCTCAGAATCACTTTGAAGAAGTAGTTGTAACAATTATTCATGGATGGATCCTATTTTTTATTTAATTGAAAATAAGGGAGGTCATCTCCCATACAAACATCATATGGACTCTCTAAAGGGTTGAGGCTATCATTAGGATTATCACTAATGTACTCAATTTAAAAGGAGAAAATGTATGGGTTGGAATAATATTTCATCCACCTCTCTTACTTACTCCTATGTCTCCTTGGTAGAATACAACACCACAAAGCCCTAAACCATATGAATAATGGCTTTACTTTGTCATGACATATATGGATTTTACAAACACATATGAAGCGGTCTAGGAAGGAATCTATTTTGTTTATGATCTCATTCAAATGTTAGATCAAAGGATCCATAATGATGAGGAGAGAAGAATATAATTTTTAATGGGACTTGTAAATGGTAAGTTGTGGGGGAAATGATGAGTCCAAAATATGACTCATTATAGCCACATATTATCTCCTTCTTGCTAGATAATATAAAATTTGGATTGAGCATTTCATGCATCTTTAGGACTTATAACTAGTATAAGGTATAATATAGGTACCTTTATGTCACTTAGTTTATGTGATTCTCAGTCATTATTATTATTGATAATCTATTTTAACCATTTGCATGTTTTAGTCCTCTATTTTTGTATATAAAGGTATTATAATGTGATGAAATAGTGAAAGTAGAGTTTTATCAAGATTCGATGGGTTTAAAGGAAGATTCCAGTCAGAAATATAACATTTTAGCTGAGCTATAGACTTCCACAAGAGAGTTAAGGACTCTATTAGGTGAGCCACAGACTTCATCAAGCGAGTTACAAACTTCATCGAGTGATCTATAGACTTAGATAGGCTTGCTACAAACTTTTATAAGCTTGTTATAGAGATCATGCCCTAGGTGATTTTGATGGCATGGATGCCCCTTACTTGTGGCTACTTAGCTAAGGGAGCTCACTAATTTATATGTATACTTACTCATCATTGTAATCCACTATATGTTTATTTCTAAAATATAGGTTGAGATGATGACATTATATGTAATTTAGTGATTCTATGTGAATTATTCCTATTGTTTCAATCACAAAACAAAACCTCATTTCATATAAAATGATGTAATGAAGGATCTACCTTATTCAACTCTCTCTTGATGATCTTGTGAGGTATGCAATTTTGATGGGTTTCACATTGAATCTTGGTGACACCTAAATAATATCTTAAAGATACCTTATACATAATAATCAATTTATTTATAAATACCTTCTTTGATTGAACACCTATTTACTTATTGAATCCATTATATACCTTAATAAGGTTGGGCAAGTTCAAACTTTTGGTATTTACTAGGAGATTCCTTCAAAATCCTTGTAATACCTTCATGAGTAACTTGAAGGTATCTCCTAAGAGATACCTTGAAGGATAAATCCACTCTTGTGCATGTTTGAAAGGTATCTCTTAGAATATACCTTAAAGGTATTACAATGGCCTTCAAAATATCACCTAGTAGTACATTCTTGGTAAAGTAAAATTCCACTCATGCATGTCAGTTATAATCATTAAGAGGACCTAAAATAAAAAATGATTTTTATTTCTCCCTAGTAGGGTATATTGGAAATTATAACTCAATGATATAACCTGTTGCAAAGATTAAAGATGAGCGGGCACAAATGTAGATGTGATAGTCTAATGACTAAAGAAGCCACAAATAACTAGGCATATAAGGGTACACAAAGTGATGAAATAGATGAATAAAAGAATAAGAATTTATTAATGAAAATGATTTAGTTATACCTACTAATGTAGATATGCTCATCCTTAGTAGATTTGATATAACCAAAATGGTCAATGGGTTGATTTGATCAAGGAGGGTGGGAGGATTTACCAAAGTTAATAAGGAGAAACTTTTGTGGCTCCATTATTTGTAAGACTTATTGAGCTAATTTTTGTTGTAGCATATGATAGTATGCCTCATTATATAAAAAACCATGATAATGTACTCAAAATATTCATAAGAACTGACTCCCAATCTAATAAACAATTGAAAACAATGCACCAATGATAAAAACCATGAAGACAATGTTGATGTATGAATATCGATAGACTCAAGAATAACACACAAGGAATCACCCAATGAACACATATAGACTATGTCAAGGTATAATAATAAAATCAAATAAACATGAAAACAAATGAACAAATAACTAATAAAATAAAGACACAAAAAATAGAAATAAAAAATCAATAGAAATCATCCTATTGTTAACCAAGTCAAATATCTATGTGTGAAGGCTTAATGGAATGATAAACAGGTGGTGCTCCTAAGCAAAGATACATGTAAAGGGATATAAGACACCCCTATTGGAAGTGGAATGGATCAAAACCAATGATGGATTTGCCTTATTAGGGCAAATCAAGGATGACTAACTAGGCTCAAATAGGATAAATATTTTTGGCTTTTAAAAAATTTGAATGTTTTTAGAATTTTAAGGTATCTTAATTTATAAGATTGATAAGATATCACTCATGAAATGGTAAGTGCATTGGCTTAAGTTACTCATAAAATGGAGAGAACATATGGAAAGGGAGACTGAGTTGACCTCAACATGAGTCAAGCATAAGCTACATAGTCCCATTAGGACCTCAAGTCACAATAGTTCCACCAATATGAAAGGCAATGAGAACCATCTAGGTCAAAACAAGTTTTAAAATGTAGGTAAATGACTAGGAAAATGAAAATAGTAATGATAAGGTGATGCATACATGCATGTTAAAAGGTATTATTTCTAATTTTCCCATAGGTGATTGTAATTAGGAAACAAAAACATAGGTATGTGATACTAATTTTCCCATAGGTGGTTATAATCAATAGCACCATTCAAAGGTAAATGAAAGATAACTTGTCAGACCCACTATCACACTACTTTCATAGACTACCATTTAAACACAAAATTTTGAAAATACTAAAACTAGATCAAAATCCCTTCACGGAAGGTGCAATAAAAACCAAAGGAACCAAGATCATAAGGGGATTAGGTAGGATGCCTAAAAACAAGCTTTGATCTAATAGGGATGGTATGGTAGAATGGTATATGACTTGGAATAAAGAAAAATGTTGATATGGAAATTGGTTAGAATGGTAATAGGGTTTCCCCCAAGTGATAAGGCAAGTGGTAGGGTATGAAATAATGACACGAGGAATGGTAAATGAAAATAGTAAGGTAAATGTTTTTGGCTAGGTAAATGTCTCTATTGTTCCTATTGATGTGGAGATGCACATCTTGATCAACATATGATACAACTAGAATAATCAATCATGTAAATTTCTAGCCCACACCTATTTTAAATAGATGCTATATCAATAACATATTATATATTTTAACTCTAAGAATGTTATTATGGTCTTGGTTATTGATTTTATTTACTTTAAACATTAAGATAAGGTATCTTTATAGCCTTTGCAATGGAAAGTACAGCTAGGGATGGTAAATATGGATAAACATTTTATGATAGGTTTCATTTGGGAATGTAAAGGTGGATGATAATAGAATGTATAATGGTTGGAAAAAAAATGAGGATCATTATTTTAAGTCACACACAATGTTGTTGATTCTAGATTTGAATAACTTTGTTTATGGTGGGGATGAAGAATTTTGAATATGCTTTCAATAAGACCACCATATTTTTTATTGTTTAGGCCTAAGAGTAACTACCATATAATTATGTTGTAAATTGGAAGTTTTATTGATTTGATCTTTCATAATGTCTTCATCAAGTAGTGAAGAACTATTATGCTCAACTATTGGTGCCTTGACGAGGTTTTCACCATTGACATTGTCTTGATTATCCCATAGCACCTCTAAGAAGGTTTCACTAAGGAATGTTGATTATTAACTTTGATTCTCCTCTGCACCTCTAAAAAACTTTCACTAGAAGATATTGAGTTTTAACTTTGATTGTCCCCTAGCACATCCAAAAAGGTTTCATTAGGAGATTCTTCTTCTTCTATATGAATGTGGTCTTGGCCCCCTTGATATTATATAATTGATATATATCCATGGATTTAGTTCAACAAAGTTTGATTTTATCAGTCCCAATTAAAACTTATGTAAGGTGGAAGGTCAATATAAGGGCTTGGTTGGTTGGTGTTAATGGCATGTGGAATAGTAATGGAATGGGGGGAGGCAACACAATCCTCATAGAAAATACTAGGATAACTTGTGTCTATGTTGAAATAATCACCCTAAAAAACCATGGAAGGATCACAAATATATTAAAACTAATCTATGAGTCATTAATGACCAATGTTGTAAGAGCCACAAATCTATTCTTATTCTAAAGTTGATTCTAACTCAATAGACTCTAAATGCGATGTTGAGACTGATGTTGATTTTGCTTATGATGTTATATCTAATGTTAGTTTAAGAATAGAACTTAACTTTAATGTTGATTCTTCATCTAGCATGGATAATACTTTAATGATGTCTTGTTGAATGTTTGGTTTTGGACAAGTGATGGCATAATGGGTTCCATTAAGGTTGGTTTGTCAAAGTGAGACTCTTCCATGAGGGGAAAAAGGTCAAGAGACAACTCCTTAGAGATTGGCTTGTCAAAGGGAGGCTCTTTAAAAATATGCATATGGTTTAGGTAATTATTTGTCCCAAGGTAGTTATAATAATTAAATAAGTGACTTAACAAAGACTAGCTTGTCAGAGTGAGACTCCTCGACAATAGGTATAGTATC
This sequence comes from Torreya grandis, assembly GCA_037957365.1. Classification (NCBI taxonomy): domain Eukaryota; kingdom Viridiplantae; phylum Streptophyta; class Pinopsida; order Cupressales; family Taxaceae; genus Torreya; species Torreya grandis. The sequence goes on from JARHVA010001326.1 coordinate 3,301,696, forward strand.
AAAAGGTGATTCATCATAGGTTGACTCATAAAAAATGGTTATTTCAAAAAAAACATCATGGATTGGTTAGTTATTTTGACCTTGGTTTACAATCACTTGGAAAATACCTATTTTGAAAATATGTTAGTCCTCAAATTATTGGTTCAATTAGAGAGGTACTGATTGGCTCAATTGGGGATAGACAATTAGCATGGGTTTTATAAAGTGGGGAATGGTTGGCAATGGATTAATAATGGTCAATGATTGGATAATGATAGGTGTAACAAAGGTTAGTTTATAGACAAATATGTTAATTGTGACTTGTCTAGTCATAGGTACATAACGTTATTAGGATAATGAGTGACCGTTCTTGGAATGGCCTAAAATGGTAACGGTAGGGTTTTGTAAAGCTTGATTACTCGTACAAGCCAAATAATGAGGTCATAAATTTTAATGGTAGGGAGTTAAAAATCTTAGTTGTTCATAATATCCAAAGGATGGGGTCCTAAAATGGTAATGATAGGGCTTTGTGGAGCTTGATTGCTCACTCAAGATAAAGGATGAGGTCTTGGTATGGTAATCCTTGGATTCTATGGAGCTTGATTTCTTTCAAAATACAAATTAGGGTCAATAGTATATGTGGATGAGTATATGATATGAGTGATGAGGGGATGAATATCATACATCAACCAACCTTAATAAGGTACCATTGAATTTGGTGTTTGGCTTTGATCCTTAGATTGAGTATTATAAGGAAGATATGGATCTGTCTCACAAGCCACTTCTTCACCATAGGGGTTTTGAACAAAGTTAATTTGTGAGACCATTATATCATAACTTGTATTGTACATAAATCCACCATAAGTATAGTGTTACATATCCACATTAATGATCAATGTTCTATAAAATGGTCTAGAATTTTACAAACTCTATAAAAATAATGTCCAAAAGATAAATGGTTCAAACTCGGTGTAGCTTGGTCTATGGGAGACATATCTCCAAAATGGTTTATGTTAAAATTAGGTATAAATCCACCTAACATCAAATGTCTAACATTAAATGTCTCACACAAAAGGTCAAGCAGTTGAATAAAAACTAGAATGACAAACTCTAGGTTCAAAGTGTTTCAAACAAGTCTAATCTAAGAAAACAAAAGTTGATAGGTCTTTTGCCCAAATGTGGAATCAAAATATTGGCTCAAAATAGGTATGTGCTAGGACTTTTAGAAAAACAAGCACAAAATTTATACTTTAAGTAAAAGGGGATGATTTTAATCTAACAAATTTGAAACACTTTGACATAAACTAGGGATTTAACTTTAGACATGAACTTAGTCAATTGATATAAGGTATGAAAGAAAAGGAATGCGGAAGATAGGATATTACTCTCAAATAAAGGAAAAAATAATATTTTTTAAATTGGGTAAATAATTAACCTAATTTACACAACCCAAAAAAAGAAAGATCGATGTCTAGGGCCAAATTAGATAAGGCATAAATAGAAATCAATCAATATTTGGATTTAAACTTATCAAGGTTAATTAAAAACTAAACTTAGGAAAACTAGGCTTATTTGATCAAACAACAAGCTAAAAAAAATACAACCACATAATTATGCTAAGTAAATATTCAAAAGACACACATGGATTGATTTCAAAATATGAAACTTGGACACAAGGCAAATAAGTCTATGAAATGATTTGAACAACATAATGACATTATCATGATCTAATGATGTAATTGATGGTTTTTTTCAATACTCGAAGGCATAAAACGTCAAATGGAGTGGGAAACATAATGTTATCCTTTCCAATAAAGTGACACACACACAAAGATTTGTCAAAAGACTAAGGCAAAGGTATGTGGTAAAAAATGGCTAGCATAACACCTCCTCAAATAAAGGAGTGACATATAAACAAAACTCATTTTGATGTGGAATTTAAAAAAAAAAAGATAGTTTAGACTCAAAAACCATGAAATAAAGGATAAAATGACAAAAATACCTAATTTTAAATGTCCTAGATCCTAAAACTGACAAGGTTGTATAATACTATCAAGTTCTATCTATAGATGTGCTCTTGAAAAGATTTTAAGTGTTAATATAAAAATAAAAGTACATGAATAAGTAAGGTTTTTACACCCCCTTCTCTCAAGATATCTTATGGTGACATGGAACTTTGGGCGACTCACCTTGCATCAATAGTATGTCTGCAACAAGTGGGGTTTTTCTAATCTATCAATTTTCATGCATTTCTAGATGGTCTTAAGTATGGCTAACGTAAGAGATGAAATCATATCAATTAATTTTATAATAACTAACTTACTATGCAAGAGTCTATCCCTTTTCATAGTTATTACATCTATGTAATTTTTAGTGGAATCCCTTTGTTAGCCAAACTTGACTTGAGTTTTTGTTATGATTAGAGAGGCTAGTCACTCAGCCTCTAACAATCATAGTATTTGTGACCTAATTTATATACCCTTCCATGGAATGGGGTTTTTAATATGTTGGGATATGAAACCCTAGGTAAATTCACCCTAAATAACTCAAGAAGAGGCTATGACCTCCCACTCACAAGCCAAATTGCATAAAAATAAATAACTAGTGAAAAGATTTTAAGGTCATATTTAGATCACCCAAACCATATAGATTTGAGGAGAGCCTTAATGATGTTATTTTCATGCCTTTGAACAATGGCACAAATTCAAATAAAGAGAAATTTTGGTCACTTGAGTTCCATAAATGGGATGGGGTAGAGCATACATGCATCAATCATTTTATGAAAACAAGCAACTTTGAAAGAACGTACATAAAAACAAAACAATCTTAAGAGTATGTAATCTAAATGTTAGTGTTTATTTTAATGAACCAAATTGTAATGTTTATGAAAATTTTCCCCTTGGAATTAATTGATAAAATTTGAAAAAAAATCATAAACAACTAAACATAAAAGTGTTTCAATTCCTTTTAGCTGCTAAAATGAAATGTTCAAAACTTAACCACTTTCAAATTTGTGCCTCTTTCCCGCTTAAGTTCTATAATTTTTAGAGGGTTTTTGAGATTTTATAAAAGAAATATGAAAATTTAAGGAAAATTGATAGCATATTCTAAAAATTTAAGAGAAAACATGTGGTTTTACAAAATAAAACATCAAAAATGGAGTCTAGATGACCCTAAATAAAGACCCAAAAGATGGCCTATTAGTCTTGGGTATACACACAATGTAAAAATACAACTATAAGGGTGAAAACAAAACTGTAATTATAGAACTACAATTATAAGTGAAAAAATATAATCATAACTACAAAACTATAATTTTAAGTGAAAAACACAACTATAAGTACAAAGATAGAACTGTAAGTACAAAAATGCAACTGTAAGTGGAAAAATGCAATTGTAAGTGTAAAACCATAACTGTAAGTGTAAAAACACAATTGTAAGTACAGAACCACAATTGTAAGTGAAAAAATGCAACTATAAGAGTTACAATATTTCTATACTATCCAAACTCTAGAGAGAAAAACTATGATTACATAGGGAAACCTTATAACTTCAATAAAAACATCTTTTTTTTGGCAAGTAGTGTCATTAATGTCAAAGATTGATGTCATGTGTACATTGATGTGAAAGTGGTGATGTCATGATGATAATGATTTTGAGCCTAAAGTTGTTAAAGGTAGGATTTGGATTCATATGAGCCAAGGTGGCTTATCATATTGTATCTATCATGTTGATGTGGTTTCAAGTCAAGGAGAGAAGACAAGACTATGAACAGTGTGTTGGCATAGGCTTGGTAGCCTAGTATGTAATCATTGATATCTTGGAGAGATATGAAACTTATGTAGGTATGTAAGGACAAAGAAGAGGTTTTAAGGCATCCATATATATCTTTATAAATCTCTAGTTTATTTTATGAGCATTTGGAAAGAACATGCATATTCTAGCTTAAGAGAAGCTAGATCATCATTGCACGTTATACAAATATATATGAACTGGTATGTTTGTGCATTTAATTTAGGTATGAAGAAAGTAAATAATGGTCAAAGGTTTACATGGATATGTTTTCTACATTTCCAATACATTACCCTAAAAATTTTGAGTTTTGAAGTGATTTATAGCTCAAGTTATAAAGTTTCAAAGTTGTTATTGTAGTTTATGATGGGCCAGAGACTGTCAAGTTTTATCACATTAAGTCTAAGATCATTGGTCTAGAAGATCTAAAAGTGAGTGCTTAATTTTATATATTGAGATAAATGGTTTGTATGAATTCAACATGTCAAATTTTTCATGCACTGGTGATAAGTCTCATAAGCTCGCTAGTCTAACACAAGATCAATAGTGAGTAATGGTTCATACTGATGAAGATCAACAATGAAAGACAAGTCAAAGAGTCAATAATGCACATGAGACTACCAAGTGGAAAAATCATAAGGGACTATTAGTAAATTTCTCAAAAATAACATAAGGGTGACAAGTGTCATAATCTTAAGAGTTTTTAGCAAGATCTAATGGTGAGCACTACAAGATAAACACCTTGTTAATCCATAGAGATCAATGGTGCACATTTGGTCAATATTGCAAGGATGCACGAGATGAGGTAAACATGTTTGAGGTTTAAAATTTATATAGTGGAGAACTATGAGTTAAATTTTGAGATAATTATGAATAAGATTTATGGTGAAAGTTGAGAGAGTTGAGTGAAGAGCATGAGATGTGTTCTAAGTGATCGAGGTTTAATTGTGACCATTTGGATTTAAATATTTCAAATTAACAAAGGAAAACTAGTGCTTAGTTTTTGACCTATAAATTTTGATCCAGGATGAATTTCTTGATGTAGTAAAAATAAACATTATAGAGTACTTCAAGGTGCATACATTTAATCTAGTTATAAGGTTTGAATGTTTGTAAAGTCAAAGTTATTAAATTTCAAAGGTGATTATGTGTTTGACCATGTTTTGTAAGTTACCCAAAAAAGATAATTGAGTTGTTATAAATGGTATTTGGATGTTTCAATGGGACTTAGTTATCGAAAAGTGTTGTATAATCCTTAAGGATTATCTATATGGATTTTAAAGGTTTTACCAATCCATCTTTAGTATGAACAAATTCTTAGAAATTGACTATTTGTTTATTAATGGTGTTCTTGTGTACAAGGCTAATTTTTTAGTAGTTTGAGCATATACAGAGGTGTGTAATGATGACTATAACAATTTTAGGATGTCTAAGAGGTCATTTGGAGTGGACTTATATATTTAAAAGTGGTCCTATGTTTTTAATTTGATTGTTGAAGTGCTAAAGGAGTGAATAGGTCTCCATGAGACCTATAAGGGCTACTAAGACCTAATTGAAAGGTGCAACTACTTAAATATGATCCATAGTTGTTATAGCTAGCTTGTTAGCATGTTATTGAGATATTTTATATGTATTAACATATAAGGAAAGTATTATTACCGAATAATAATATAATAATCATGGACGCTCTATAAAAGGTGATGATTTATAGACTTGACAGAAGAGGTAAATGTGAGAGTTAAAGAGAAAAGGAAAGAAGAAAGGGTGTGTGCCCAATGGATGGGTTGTAGAGTAGATAAATTTGATGACTATGTGTATAACCTATACATTATATTTCATATTTCAAATACATTTCTCTTGAAGATTTGAAGATTGAAGATGAGCGAAGAGGTCTAGAATGATCCAAAAGGATGTTTTATATGCATTGAGTGTGAGCAAAGGATATATGATGTTTGTGTAAGCTTGGTGGTTGATTTGAGAGGTAAATCAGAGTGTGGACTATGTGTATGACCATTTGGTCATGTTATTGAGGTTATGATATATTTTTTATTGAGAAGTGTAGAGTGATCCAAAAGGTGGTTTTGGATGTTTGTGTCTATGTGAAGAAGTGAAGGGGGCTGAATATATATTGTATCTTCATCATATTGGTAGGTAAGCAGTGATCAAGAGATGTTCATTTCGTATGAGTTAGGAGGGTGCTCAACATATAGGTCATAAGGACTTGACCAATAGGTGGTCATAAGGACTTTATCATCTTAGGGGTAGGTTCTCCTTATGAAATAGGTGTTTCACTAAATCTAGTCAGAAGGACTTGACCAATAGGTGGTTAGAATGACTTGATCATCCTAGGGGTAGGTGTTCCTTGTGAAATAGGTGTTTCACTAAATTTTAGTAATAAAGACTTGACTAGTCTCATGTTTGTGATCATATTATAGTAAAATTAGTCCATGTGTTTGTAGGCTTGAGAGCGGGTTTTATTCCCCAAGAAGGTTTCCCGCATAGATCTTGTGTTGTGTGTGTGATCTTACATTATCTACTATTCACTTTTATAAACATATTGAATGATTCATAAATGGTTATATTGAATGCTTAAGTGTTTGAATGATTTTTAAATTGAATTGGATTATTTACCACCTCTAATTCAACCCCCCCCCCCCCCTCATTGGTTTGTATCTCTTTGGTAAAGCCTTAATAGCTTGAAGGAGATCGTAAGTAACACAAGATGGATAAGCAGTTAAAGAAAGATAATTAATAGTGGAAGGTTATGATAAAAGCACTTGAAGAGTAGATATGTACTTTAAATAAGTATACCAAATAGGATGAGAAAGATATCAATCATCTCAAGGTTCAACTAGAAGATGCCAAGGCAAGTTTGAGTTCAAAAGAGGAAAGTTGTTTAAAATAAAAGGACATCATGTATAATGAAGAAGTTTACCATGATAGTGGAGAAGAAGAAGTGTTCAATGATAGCGAGGAAGAAGAAGTGGATCTAGAAGCTACACTCATAAAGAGGAATCATAAGATGAGGTATGTGATCAAACGTCTTGAAGCACAACTCAGTTATCTTATGGAAAGTCTGTTAGGTAATACCAAGAGAGATGAAAATAAGTATCAAGATATGATCAAGTCTCTTGAAGAGTAAACATGTATTTTGAAAGATGACATGGTTAAAGAAGCCAAGGATGATAGGTAGGTCATCAAATATCTCAAAGGTCAATTAGAGGTTTCAAATGGTAGCCTAAAATCAAGAGAAGAGTGTAGATATCTAAAGACTCAGTTAGAAGAAACCAATACCAAGGTGAGTTAAAATGAAGGTGAGCATGATGAGTTAAAGACTAATCTTGATTCCTTGAGAGTATAGCATGAATAACTCATAAACAAGTTGGACAAGATAGAAAAGGAACATGTAAAGCTTGAACAAGCTAAGAAGAATGCATCCTTTGAAAGTAATGCAAGAAGGTTTGTTAAACAACCAAATACTTCAAGGTATACTAGTTTATTCCATGGTTATTATTATACATGTAATAAGTATGATCATAGAGATAAGGACTATAGAAATAATTCAGTCAAGTATGGACATTCATGGACCTATGATATAGGAGTTTTTTTTCAAAGAATGATCATAATTCAATTCTGTCAAAAGGTATAAATGATGTTATCTATTTCATTTATAATAAGAAATATCATAGTGCTACACTTTATCTTATTAAATTTGATAAACCATTAGGTAATTTCAAGAAGGAATAAACTTTTAGAAATCATATCAAAATTCAAAACATGATTTGGAGACCTATTGTAGTGAAGTATAGTCTTATTGAGTTTAAGGATCAAACTTTTGATACTATAAAAAAGAATTAGTTTTGGAGGTCTCTCAAGAGTGTAAAATATTAGAAGTATAATAAATGAGAGGTGGGGTGAATCAATGAGCTTGAATATTACAATTTCAATTCCAAAATAATTAGCATATATGAACTTGATCTAGCAACATTAACAAGATAGCTCATTCATTCAATGCATACACAAGATCAAACATGTAACACATAGTTCATATGAGAAACCCTCATGGGGAATAAAACCCACTCTCAAGCCTACAACCATGGATTATTATCCTATAATAAATTATAAAAAATATACTAGTCAACTCATTTAGACCAATAAACCTTGATCATATCTTCTTGACCAAAGGCATTTAGTGAAACACTTGTTTCACAAGGAGTAACTACCCCTAAGGAAGATCAAGTCCTTTAGACCCTCCTTGAAGTGAAGACCTAAAAATTAGATCTTATGTCTTCAACACCTGATTATGGATCTCTATTTATCTAAGCCTTTCACAAACTCTTTCTCTATCTCATATAGGCCTCTCACATAGGTATGCCACAATCTCTCTCCTTCTTCACTCAAACTATCCTCATATGCACACTTAGACCTTTTCATATATCATTAAACTACAATATCACTTTTATAACATCATAAATATGACCTAAAGGTCATACACAAATTCATCAATCTATTCTACTCATCAATTCATCAACTAGGCACTCGACCTCTCCTTCACTCCACAACTCTCACATACACCTTGCACTAGCCTCTCTCTCAAGTCTTTCACTAGTATAGAATCCAACACATTTGGTTTCACCATTTATAGAGAAATAATGATTTAAAAATATCAAAATCTTTCCTTTTTGGCCACAATACATGCCTTAATCCTTAAGGCATCTCACATGGGTCACACTTAAGCACAATCTATTTTCAAATAGGGCTAAATCACTTTTAGGTCCTATGGAAACCCATTCAGCTCTTTGCCACTTCTCTAATAAAATTAAGAACATATAAACACTTTCCAAATACATGGACCCATTCCAAGTGATCTATAGGTCCTCCTTAAGTGCCAACAATCATCATATTACCCTTATGCTTAAGCACAATTCACTCAAACAACATTCCATGCACATAATCACCATGAACGAATACATAGTTGACTTGTAAACCTTTGTTAATACTACATGTGATTTAACACACCTTAAAAATCTTCACAGAGCATCCTTATGGAGTTTAAAACACTTTCCAATAGCTAAGACATCATGAAACATAGAAACAACATTAATACAAGCTCAATTACCCTTCTTGGGTTACTTGCAAAGCATACACAAATAAATAGTCAACATTTAACCTTCATAAATTTGACTATACACACTTTAAGATCTTCAAAATTATATTTATAGATTCATCTTTGAGTCCTCTACAACTTTTCTTTTTATAGAACCTTTGAATTCATCCTGGATCAAAAGTTATGTATAAAATATAGAGCATTGGTTTTTTCCTTAGCAAATTCAAATATTCAAATGTAAATGGTCACACTTAAACTTCAGAAAATATGCTCACATCTCATTCTCTTTCATCTTTATATTGATCATGCATCATCAATCTTCTTCTAAATTTAACGTATAGTGTGCCAATGCCCAAACATTAATCTTTGAATATTTGACCTCATCTTGTGCAATCTAGAAACTTTGACTCAAAGTGATTTATCAATCTATTATATGTAGCTTAGTCTTAAAAAATGAAAATCAAATCTCACTTTGAATTATTTACTTTAATGCACATCATTGATCTCTATCTATACATTCACTTACTAACCATTTATCCTTGAAAGAAGCTCAAACTTTATCTCTACACTGCATTGAACATTGAACACTTGGCACCATCCCATTACTTCCTGACTTCTTAGATCAATGTGCTCCATCTATTTTTCTCAAAATTTAAATTTTTGAAAAATGACTAAGTATGGGAACCTTTTCAATATGTTTGTAAGGTCAACTTTGCACCTCCATATCTTATGCTTCACTTGAGTGCATGTTTTAAAATTTAGACCATATGATTTCCTCAGATAGGAGAATCTAACCATGTGTAAAACTACTCCTAAAAACTTCACATATTTGATATATAACGCCATTAATCTTCTCACTTAGATTTTTCTACCATATAGCTAACAATGTCAAGAATTGCTTGGAATGCCAACTTTAAATATGCATATCATTTGATGCACTTTAGTTCATGATCTAAAATTTAGTGTAAAATAACTAGGCAAAAAAATAAATAAACCCATATGATAAAATTATTATAAAACATCCACATGTGAGATATATTTTATCACCAAATTACTTACTTTACCTTTTCTTACCTCATGCAAATTTGGCTAAGTATGGGAAAACAATGTCAAACTACTTGGGAGCCCAACTTTGCACTTTCATATATTTTGTCATGTTTAGGTGAATGACATAAAAATTAACACATAATAATTAGGAACAATAATAAACAAACCCATGTGAATATTTCCTCTTGAAACCTCCAAGTTTGTGAATATTAACATCATCAACATGCTTGCTCAACTCTCTTGGAACATAGAAAACACTATCAAAATCCCTAAGAGCCTAATTTTGCACCCAAATACATTTAAATATGCTTATGTACATGAATTTATATTTAGTGAATAGTAAATAGGGACTAATTTTATCACAACCATATACCAACTCCCTCTGACTCATCCGTATGTGGCAATTATGATGTCATCAAACTGCCTACTCAAATTTTCTGCCATTGGAACCAAAATGTCTAGATGAGAACAATGATGAACCAGATGAATTCCACTCATGAAAAAAAGCACTAAAACCATTATTAAATTCTGATAGGACCCTTTTATCATGATAAAATAACCATACTCATATTTGAGCATCTCTAACCAAGCCAAAATTGAAGATCAACCAAGCCAATTTCAAGCACATTGCACACTTTTTCATTATTATTTAGGCTATCAAATCACTTCATACACTCATTATAATACCTAAATTACATCACCATGACATCATTGAAAACTCTTCAATAATCTCCCCTTTTTTCATTTATGTCAACACACATCATATGGCAATATACAACTCACTTTTCTTCTCACTCTTCAAGCACACTCAAAATAAGAACTTTCTACCCCTTTGACACAATGACAAAGTGGGAACCAACTGATCTTGAGGACCTAAAAATACTACCAATAGGAAAGGACCATATTTTAAATATGATAAAAACTCCCCCTTACCTTGAGCCTACCCCTTCTTGTATTGACACCTTCCTCTTGCTCCATGTCAACACTCTCTTCAACCAATCACTGTAACCAATGAAGAAAAATCACAAAATAATACTAAAATCTGATGGAACGTATCAAGAAACATTTGAGAAGGACTCCCCCTCAGATTTTTGAGCCATTTCATCACTTGAGCATCTTTAGATCTTCATACACCATGAAGAATCACCATACAAGCTCACTAGCCTTCTCTCTCAAACCACCTTATGGACCACCAACATAACTTTATGCCACTCACCAAAAAAACATATGCTCTCAACCAAACTTATAGATATCTTTGAAAAACACATACCTTTATATTTTGGAGAAATTAAAGAAAATTCACTCATCTTCCCACTTGGCATGTCTGGTCTTCTTGTAGCCCTACCTAGAACTTGTAGAGACTATACCTTTTAGTAGATTCACCTTCAAGACCTAAAAATTCATATCTAGAGAACTCTCATATTCCCCCTCAAGAATTAAAATTTACATCACCAATATCATCCTCTACAACATACTTCCTTCATAAACTTACTATTTAATTAGGCCTCCATCTTGACAAAAATAGGAATAACTTAAAAAACACAAACCTTCAAAGCTATGTGAATCTTGATTTGAAAACCCATTTGGCCAATTTAAAATATTAATAAGCCTTAAAACTCAAATCATAAGGCAACTAATGTTTCTAGTAGAGTCCAGAACCCTAGAATCCTAAAACAAACAACGTCAACACATCACCTTCCAGTCAACATATACATCTAAAACTTATTAAACACCTAGAGATAACCATTACACACTTTTGGACCAAGTTTTTATCTTCAAAATATTTGGCAACCCATACATCCTATAACCCATTTTAGGACTTGCATACTCTTAAACACAAACTGGGAAACTTAAGAGCAAATAAAAATCTCCAATTTGACTTCAACAACCCTTCAAACCACAAAACCACCTAGAGCATGCTATAATAAGGTCAACAAACCTTTCTATGCAAAAAAATCATCTTGACAAAAAACAATCCTCTTTTTCCACTTTAAAACCTTTAATCTAACCTTGTAGACTGACCAAATATAGTTATGACATCACTCTAACATCACCACAACATATCTTCCACTTGGACATATCTGCTCCAACTAAAAACTCATATCTAGACTTCTAGGATCATCTAAAGAATACCAAAGCAATACTTGCTTCTTCACTTGAAAGGAGTATCTTAAGAATCATAGATAGAGACATCCTTTGCACCACAATGCTCTAAAACAAAGTGAAGCTAGGAGTGGCTCACATCTCCTCAGTAACCACTAGATCCTTTTATAGGTATAAGACTTCTTACTCTTATTCTTCTTCTTTTTAGTTTAAACTATGATAATTAATTCCTTTTCTATATCACTCTCCTTCTTTTCTAAGATAGAATTGACAACATATGTAGTAACCATGGAATCTCAACATACCTTTTCATTTGTGGCATCAACCTTGTAGTTCTAAACCACATCAATATGCACTAATAATTGAGGTTCTTTAAATAAAACTTGCATAAAAATTGTATGATGTTGACTTGGATCAATACTTACCTCAGAAATAACCTCAACTAGTACCTTGGTCTTCTCCTTGATCTTGGTCTCTTCCTTCTCAACATGAGTATACAATGAGAGCCCTTGGCACTCTTCTCCTTTGTACCATTCTCCACCATAACAAAAAAAATTCTTGGACCTAAAGACTCATCATGACTCACCTTTAGTTTTCATGAGCTAACTTTATTTTTTATTTTCACTCTTAGAACCTGATTGAACTCATTTTGACCTAATGGCCTTTGTTTGTAGAATCTAACAATGTGACCTCTCTATTCATAGTTGTAGCAAACCAACTCATTGATGGAAAATTAGCCTATCTTACCTTATTCAGATAAAAAAATTTAAAGTGTCCCACATCATGACATTTGAATCACTCAACCTTGCTCACACCTTTTGACTGATCACCCCCATCATAGTTCCATGCAAATTTATTTTTAATAGGTTTATTGTATTTTCTAGCTCTATGCCCAAACTAATTACAAGTATAGTAGTAACCATTGAAATTCATATAACTCATGGAATTTGGTGATCTAATCTAATTTGTCTTCATTCTATCAGTACCTTCATTCTTTGTCTAATAAGTTGTCTTCAAAGGTTGATCCACCTTTTTCTCATTAACATTCATGTCACCTTGAGAAGCTATTTTGGGCTCTTCATTAAAACCAAATCTAGATCTATTACTAGTTAACTTGTGAATCTTTAGGAGATCATCCATATCATTAAAACTTTTATCAAACTTGAAAAATGATTTCACCTTGCTTACAGACTTCTCTAACTCATCTTTCAAAAACATAATCTCAAAAGCATACCTTGAACATTCATCTTCTTTAGATTTCAAGCTTGTAGACAGTATTGCCAATTGAAAATTGAGATGTTTGACCATATCTTCATGATCTTTGGCATATTAATTAATTATTGCCTCAAATACACTAAATTTCTCCTCATATTCCTTGAGTTTAGATTTCATCTTTTAATTGATCTTGTTCTCAATCTTCAGTTATTTATGAGCATTTGCCAATGAAGTCTCATAGTCCACCTCATCTTGATCATCAGTTGAATCACACCAAGTATAATCCTTTTGATGTGATCAACTACCTTCGTCAATCATGAACATGGATTCATTTTCAATATGACCATGATCTTCATGATCATACTCTAAGTCATTAATTTCACTCTCATCTGATGAGCTGTAATCTTCTTTAGTGTAGAGACTCTTCTTGTCCTTGAAGTACCTTTTCTTGTCAAACCTTCTGAATCCTATTTTGCTTTTATCAAACCTAAATGATCTCTTGCCATCATCATGAACTTAATCATGCTCTTCATCATCATCCTTCTTATACTTATGAGGGTACTTATTAGAAAAATTTCCTATCTCATCACAATTGAAGCATTTGATGATTAATTTACCTTTATACTTGTTGGAACTTGTTCTTAATTTATTTAAAATCAATTAAATTAATTCATCCTCATCTATATCAAAAATGTAATCCTCCTTGGGTTTCTTACCTTAGAACTTCTTTGGCTTCATCTCTATCTTGAATTTTGCTTCCTTCTTTGGTGGTATATCATCATTCTTCCTCATCTCATAGGTAGTAAGAGTGCTATGAAATTGATCCATATTCAACTAAGTAAGATCATGACTTTATTATATATTAGATACTTTTGGATCAAAATTGAGGGATAGAGACCTTAATACCTTTTGAACTATAGTAGCCTCTTCAAGGTTTTCTTCGAGACCTTTGATGATGTTCACAATCTCATCAACTCTCTGAAGAAAGGATGTCATAGAATCTTCTTCGTTCATCTTGAGACTTTCTAATTTCCTTCTATGAGTCTATAAATTATCAAGTTAAACTTTGAATCTCCTTCATAAATGATCTATATTTTTTTCCATATCTCTTTAGTAGATTTAAAATGGATTGCCTTGGTGTATTTAGTCTCTGAAACACCACAAGTGATACCATTCATTTCCTTGGTATTATTCTCAAATAACTTCTTGTCTAAAACACTAAATGGAAGAGTAGTAGGGACAACATAACCATCCATAAAATATTTCCATACATCAAATCCTAGGGACATAATGTATGTCCTCATTCTTACACTCTAAAAAGCATAATTGGATCCATTAACCATTGGTGCTTGCTTAGTAGAGAAACCTCCTTGATGACTACCCATATTGTACCTTAGATCACCTTCAAGATATCATGCCTTTACCAAAGGACTTGATCTAATACCAATTGTTAGAGGTATAATCACTGAAATGTGGGTAAATTAGTGAGCTTAGATATTACAGTTTTAATTCCAAAATAAAAAACATATATCAACTTGATCAAGCAACATTAACAAGAGAGATCATTTATTCAATGCATAATGTAGTCATATAAAATGTGAAAATTGGTAACTTGAGTGTGGCTTGCGACACCAAACCCATATGTCCCTCTTGCTTGCTCTCATGACCCTCCTAGGCACCTTTTATTTGATTCTTAGTCATCCATAGCCTTCCAAACAGTGATTCCACCTCCTTCAGGTAGAATTTTTAGTGATGATTCCATCTCCTAGGTCACATTCCTTTAGGACAATAACACCCAACTTGGAATATAGCATCAGACCCTAGGGTGTCTATTTTTAAGGATCTTATTCAAGTGCATTTTTACCTCCAATTATTATTTTCTTTCAATTCGTATCCTCCTTCTTGTCAGTGTAACATGAATAAATTTGACCCATGACTAATATATACCTATAAAATCCCATTCAACATTCATTTAGAGGGGTTGGCAAATATCACAAAGCAAGCAAGAATACAAACAAGACTACTCAGGCATATTTCCCTATTCTATGTATACAACCATCCAATACAACCACAAGCTTATTCAAATCCTTGCACTAGTCCCTAGCCACCTCAAATACACCCAGTTTTAGCATTTTGAATCTTCATACACACAATTGCACAAATCATATCAAGTGGGAAAACTACATATGGCTTGATCCCTCTTCAAAGTATTGGTATGTAGGCAATGTGCCCACAAAAGGGGTGTGGATACACATTCAATGCATCTTACACACACCAATCCCCCCTTCTTTCTCAAATTTGGTTAAAACATCATGGATTCTAGGGTTTTAAGACTAAATCAGATCTAAAAGGAGTTCTATAGACATCTAACATCCAAAATTTCATAGGGCAAGTTCATACAAAGATAACAGACAAAACCCAAAAAGCTTAGGTCTTCTAGATAATAGAAATATAAGAAGACTATAGCATCAAACCCTAGGGTGTATTATTTCAATGCTTGTATCCTTTCATGAAATGAAGGCTAGAGTTTGATTTGTGACACTATCTCAGGCCTACATAGTGAATTTTAGACCTTGTCTCAGTTGTCTTACTCTATTTCTAGCTAAGTCTTATTTTCTCCACATCTATTACTATTTTTAGAAAGTTTTAAATTGCAATTAAATTATATAAATCAATAGCTTAATTATTTAAATATTATTTACTGATTTAATGAACTTAGACCCTTAACTAAATTAGAAATAAGAAACCAATATTCCCAAAACATTTAAATCATTTGGTGAACTTGACTTACTTTATTTGCACATAAAAACCTTAGAAACCCTAGGGTAAATTCCTTGCCAAATTTTCCAATAATTTTATGATTTTTTCTACATATTTAAATTAAAAATTCATAGTTAATTTTTAAATTTATTTTGGTAATTTTTTTTTTAAAAAAATTCTTCTAAACCCTAGTTGCATACACTAGGTCCTTTTAAATCAAGATTTTTCCAATAATTTTATGATTTTTACCTACATATTTAAATAAAAAATTCACATTATATTTTAAAATTATTTAATAATTTTAAAATAAATAATTTTTCAAAACTCTAGCTACATATAATAGGTCCCTTTATTTTCTTAAGGTGTCACCTTACATTTAAAATCAAATTTCACATACTAGCAAAAATGGACTCACTTATTTACAATTTTTTCTTGTATTTCTTGCAAATAATAAGGAGACCATACATGGTCCTAACATGTACATGAAGGATGAAGTTTACCATATGTTAATACAAAGCTTCATTCTTTGCATTTCATGCTTACTTTTCATAATATGGGATGATATTAAGAAAATCAGTGCTAAATATGTTAAGATACCTCTTACTTCACCTCCTTTGGATTCTTTATTCCATGTCGAGCTATGTTGCATGGTTAATTTTCCTCTTCCCAAAGTCACTGCACATCACTAGAGATCCCAATTGATGCCCTTCATCCCTCCACCACATTGACCTATCAATTATCTACACTCTCCTCCTATAACTACTACTAGTCTTATACAGATAGTAGATAATGTGGCCATAGTTGTTACTCGATGAGCCACCATGCCTCCTCCACCTAGTCAAGAGCCACACCACCCTCCAATTCCTTCCCATCCCAAGCCTAACCCACCTACATAGGCATATCCACATAAGGCATATGATATTTTTGATCAATTGAGAAACACAACTACTAAGATTTCCAGGTTAGAACTACTTCAAAAAGCCAATGTGTTCAAGTACATTATTTTATTAGGTACTCACTCAAATTTCTATGCCTATTAATTTAGAGCCTTCTTATTTTGCATCAATAGTCAACATGATAAAAACTATATAAGATGTTATTTATTTTGATCATGATGACATGCCATCTTAGATAGTTATTGATTAAAATTTATCACTATTCATACAAGTTCAAGTCAAACCTAGTGCAGTTAAGAGAGTTATAATTGATAGTGGTTTTGGACTCAATATATGCAATATTACATTCTTATAGACCATGGGCATAGATATGGCATCCATGCAAAAATCATATAATAATATTAGAGGTTTTAATAATATACCATGACAGACATTAGGCACCATTGCTTTGGATATCATGGTAGGGCCCAAAACCCTCTCTACATAGTTCCAGGTTATGCCATGTCCTCTTCATTATAATATTTTACTTGGATGACCTTGGATACATGTTATGTGGGTAGTTCCTTCTACTTTTCATTGATGTGTTAATTTTTTCCATGAAGGATACCTATACACATGCCCAGTAGATAACTAACCATTCCAAGATTATCAGATTACAAAGTCACCTTTGACTATTTCACTAGATGGGACACCTCATATCATAATTAAAGTGCCACCTCATTGCATTTTTATTGATTAGATACATACATATGAGGTTAGAGAGACTATCACATCTTATACTCCTACACTTATAGTTATCTCCTCAGCTTTAGATATTTAGTCAGTCATAGTAGCTTCAACCATTCTAGCTACTCTATCAGTCATGATTCCTACACCTATTAAAATTATATAATCATTGATAGTAATTCCAATAATACTAGTTGATTTTATAGATCTAGTTTTTCTAATAGTTACAAATACTCTCATAGCACCATAATATACTATTACTATAGTTGATGAGACTCCCATATCACAGTAACCCCTTATGGTAAATTCTGAGTTACCATATGTACATGATGTTGATACAGATTCCTAGGTTACTTTAGATGATGATATGACACCCACACTTATAGATGATTACTTTTGTGGATTGATCTTTACACTAGTTAGCCTAGTAGAGTACCAAGATGAATCTAGAGCTATCATTATAAATCCTACGTCAATCTTAGCATCTTGCACTACACTCTCAGGATATACTCCATATTCATGGCCATAGATAGATCCCTTGGCACATATAGTTCACATGGTTACCTCTATGGATATAGATCTAGTCATTCATATTCAGGTAGGTAGCACATAACATTAGCTACATATTATGCTATAGATTTTACTTGATCATGTATTAATCACACTACCTATAGTATGACACATATCTATTAGTCAATTATCATAGCATGATGGTCACCCATTTTATCTTTTTCACAAGATCACAGGTCATGATATAAACTCATGTATAATTTTACATCAAAAATTGGATAAACTATAGGTTTAGGGTATTATTCATATTACATCACCACCACTAGCACTAGCTTCACCACTTCCACTAAAGCCATCTATAACTAAAGCCAAATGTCCTAAAGGAGAATCAACATCTTCACCACTATAGCCACCTTCAGTTTGCCTTCAATAAGACGACACCATCTATATATAGTTTATGACATATGATGATACTTATGATGATGATCTTGAGGAATTTGATGATGGATGTAATCCCTTCCTCCATCTCCATCCCTAGTCAGATCCATCCTTGAACCCTTTACCCCCTCCAGCCTAGTCTTTTATGTCAGTGTACATATTGCTATATTCATATGCTTGTATATAGCTTCCTTTCCAATTACTTGTACATAGTTTCTCAGTATTTATTATACATAATCATCTCATTATTGATTGTACATAGCTTAAATTTCAAAATCCAAAAACAATACAAAATTTCAAAATGCCAAAACATTCAAATATTTCAAAATCCAAAAACAATAGAAAATTTCAAAATCCAAAAACATTCAATAAATTAAAAATATCAAAAACATTTCAATTATATGCATTCTCCATGATTTACATTTTACTACTATGCTAGACTTACATTTTTTGTTTTATGATATTATTTGTCAATTTATCTACATTAACATGCTTCACTTGATCTTCTTTGAATGTGTGTGTAGTGATATCATGATCCTTGATTGCTTTACTCTACCCATTGAGTGAGCATTCTAATTATACATTTGAGACACATATCGATATATCTACCCACTAGGGGCATCTTCTACATGACTACACCATCCAAGTTATGTCAGTCTTACACCACACACTCTAGTTATCATGTTGATGTACATTACTTACTACATAGATTACTCTATAGACACTCACTAGTATATAACACTTGTATATTTCTTAGCATATACCTAGTCTTTTACTACATGTTTTGCATGCTTTCACTTCTCACTTTGATTAGTTAGATGTGATTGTCTTCTCTAGTATATTCTATGTCTTCCTTTCTTGCTTTACATAGCTAGATGTGATTTCATTTCTTAATTCTTGTTTTGTCTCTTGTATGTGACTTAGGACATTTGCCAATATCTTTTACTTATATTCTTATGTGTGCCTTGGGACATTTTCCAAAGTCTTTTGCTTGTACTCTTCTATGTGATTGTGGCTTTCACACCAATATTACTTATTTCTAATTATATGTGTATGTGGCATTTGAACATACCTTGTATGCTTGCTTTCTAGTTTGAGTGACATGTGCCCATGTCACTTATTTTCTTGGCCCCTTGGCCACTCTTGTATGCTTCTTGCTTATTTCCTTGTGTGCTCGTTGTGTGATTGATTTTCAATTGTTTACAATGCCATGATCCACATCATGCATTATCTTTCTTTCCTAGATTTCATGATGGAAATCATTCTCCATCCCTCTTCTATAATTAACAACTAACAACTAAAAACTAGCAAATAAAAAATAACAATTAACCAAACTTCCAATTCTAGTTTACTATATTTCATATGCTATTATATTGTTATATCTATCTAGGTATATCCCTATTGATCAAATAATCTAAATTACAAACTATGATCTATCTTGATATATCTTGTCAATTATCATTGCTATATCATATATTATTACATCATAACACACTTGTGGGGATCTTTATTTTAAGGTTAGTCATTGTTCTTCATTCATACCCTCAAAAGAAGGGGAAATAAATAGGGGTTTGTCATAGAGATCATAGCTCCTATAAATTGAAAAGATAGCATTTAGAACACCCAACATGGCAACCAGACTTAAAACCTAGAAGAATAGACTAGGTAGATATTGATAATCATAGAAAAATCATTAGAATCAGCCTAGGACAATAGCACCAAGATTGGACTACAATTCTATAAAATAGGGTGTTCATTTTTGGTGC
The DNA here is from genome assembly GCA_037957365.1 of Torreya grandis. NCBI lineage: Eukaryota > Viridiplantae > Streptophyta > Pinopsida > Cupressales > Taxaceae > Torreya > Torreya grandis. Next base: position 3,322,035 of record JARHVA010001326.1, read on the forward strand.
TCTTATCTAAATAACAAACAAACAAGATTTTCCAAAAATAGGCAAAAAGGTAAGCTCAACTATAGTTTTACACATAAAGACCAATTTAGATTCAATAGTTTTAGTATATTTTTTCTTAAATAATCTAGATATAGAGGGCATCATGCACTACATGATGGCCCTCACTTTTAGTTTTAGATTAGGTAGTTGGTATAACTTCTAGATCAGAATCTATGTTTCAAGCACTAGTGATTAGGGGCAAACATTTTACTTTTATTTTCAAGTTCAGTATATTACCCAGGCTTTCTTAGTAGTTGTGTGCCTTATTCCATCTATAGGTGGTTGGAATTATTTTAGAGTGGCTTTAATACAAGCCTAACCTCCACATTTTTTAGTGGATTCCACATAAGCCTATTGCCCAATTTTGGAGTGGATTTCATACAAGCCTAATCTCCACCTTTTTTGAGTTGGCCAAGAGTAACGTAGTTTATAGTACACATTCAATTATCCATACCACATTGTTAGATTATAGAGTATTCATAGGCTTCAAGAGCCATCTCATATGATGCACATTTCATGTTGGTATTAGTTTATAACTTTACTTCATGAGGCAACGATGGAGTCAAAGGAATAGCTATCCTTTGTATTCTTGAGCCACCTATTCAAAAGGATTGGACACATATTCCAAACATCAATTAGCATATGTATAATCACATAGCTTCACTAAGTGGGTGATGATGGAGCCAAAGGGCCAGCCTTTGCATTCTTGAGCCACTCTCAAGGAATTAAACACTCAGCTCCATTCATGATATAACTCTTGGTACACCACATACCTAATATTACTCAACGTCATCTAGCATCACTCAACACCACAATATATTTACCCTTTATGATGTTATATCTTTATGCACACCTAGTATCACATAGATTCATGAGCTTCACCTTTATAAGTAAGTTTAGGTATGCTTTCTATCTTTCCTTTATCCTAGTATTTCACATTGTTGCATCTCTAGAATAAAAGTTGGGGGGGATGTGGTCATATAAAATGTGAAAATTGGTAACTTGAGTGTGGTTTGTGATGAGCCCCATAAATGTCATGTTATTGTGTCCATCTATTATGCTCATCTTTCTTATTTACCATGCTTTAGAAACACTTTTCCATATAGTTTCCTACTTTCATAAACCATATAGCATTATGTTTTCAAACTCTTTTACATAATTAAATTTATATATTAAAATTAAATATATGATGGTTGTCTATTAATTTAGGATGATTTTTCCATGTATGTTTTTTAAAGATGTTTTGAATAAATAGGTATATAGCACAGAGCATCCTGCAACAAAAGGAATATCATTACACAGACCATCCTATAGCCATTGCATGACCAAAGCCATAGATGAATAGGTTTTGATTCTCTTCTAACTAACTCATAGGAATGACTCTAACAACCATGGAGATTAATAAAGAATTAGTTGAAGAATGAAATAGTTGTGTTTATCTTGTAGCAAAGTCACAAGATTCACATGAAGAATGTCTTCAATGAAAAGAACCAATTTTGATTATTTCAATTCAAATTTATCTTAGAATAGAATGTATATATTATTTTTCATAAAAAATATCCTCTATTTTATATAAATGCATAGCAACAAAGTTGAGAGGATTTAGAAAAAATAGTATTTACTAAATAGAGATTGTCAAAAGTACATTATGTTAAGCAATTGTAGTAACCTCATGCAACAATTCATTACTGCATTTTTAATTAATATGAGTGATCAATTCTGAGTTTAATATAATATCATAAAAGTAAGGGTTGAATCTAAAGTTATAAGGAGGAAGGGAACCCTTTGGAAGTTTTTAGGAATGATCCAACCTATCTAGTTAGTTAATCATGTCATTTAATTTCCTTAAACATTACGTGTTTCATTTATGATTTGTGTAAGTTACATTCTTATTTAAGATTTGTTTTAGGAAGATTTCCATGCATAAGCATTTATTTTACTATATTTTTTTATGTTTCATTACAATAATTTCATTTACTATAATTCAACATCTTAGATACAATTAGCAGAATGTCAAATTAGAGATTGAGTGTGTGCATATAGTGACATCATCCTATCAAGTGTACAACCCTAGGTTGAGATTTAAATGAGGTAGAAGGTATAATCCATGGTTACTCTCCTTATTAATTTTGATCAAGATAATTATATCTAATTGTGAATCAACTACTAGTCATTTTTTGTGCTATTATTGGGGAAGGGAGTCACACAATTATAATCTTTAATCTTGATAGCAATTGTTTATGGATGTTTATTAATTTTTTTGTTTTTTGTTTTTTGTTTTTTGTTTTTTGTTTTTTGTTTTTTGATTTTTGATTTTTTTTTTGTTTTTTAATTTTACTATTTTTATAGATTAAATATTTCCTACTTTCATAATCTAAAATTTCCATTTTTACAATTAGGATAGTGGAAATTCTCAAAAATCCCCATATTACTAACCCTGTGTAGGTAGGGTGGGCAAAAAGTTAAAAAAACGTGGTTGACATTTGCAAAGTGAAGGGGACTATATAGGAAGATTTTTTCATAAATCTTCAAAAACTGATACCAGATTGATTCATCCTACAATAACTAAGGAACATGAAGGAATTCCTAAAGATCATTCATAGTTGTCAATAGAAGAGGTTGAGAAAGAAGAAATTTTGGTTGGCTGGTAGCACAAGCCAGAGATATTAAAGAGGTTCATACCCCTGGAAGAAACATAAATGCATCACCTATGATAATTCCCACATTATCACCTCATACTCAAGAATCTAAATTTTTCTTCCCTTTGTCACCCAAATTTCTTGTTAAGGAGGCATTCAAAGTTATTCTTTCCCCTAGGAGAAATGTTAGGCCAATAGAATCTTCTAATTTATAGAGACTCTTTGCTGAGACACTAGTAAAATATTATAAAACCTCCACACCATCCCCATTGTATAAAAATCCATAATTCCTAAAAAATATAAAATCTCCATCTTATACACCTCAAAAAATCAAAGAATTGATAGGAATTTTGAGCATTGGGTAGAAACAATCTCCCATCTACGAACACAAAGAGTATTCAAGAGGGATCACTAAGAAGAAAACACTACTAATGAGTCTACTACTTTTAAATTTCCTATACTTAGTCATGATGGAAATGCACCCATGAAAAATATCCCTCAATCTGCTCTCCCTATCTTTAGAGGAAAAGCATTTGAGGATCTAGATACATTTCTTTTTTATTTCAACATCTTATGCCACATTATGATTATAATCAAGATGCTCAAAAACTCAAATTATTTCTAGCAACATGCAAATATGCAACAATTAGATGTTTCATGGGACTTGGAAAGGATGGAATTTATACTTGGGAAGAAATGAAGGAGAATTTTCTAATGAAATATCAATACTATTTTAGGGGTAGAAACTATAAGAGAGATGCCATTTTTTGAATGACCCAAGCTGATGATGAGTCACTGGAGGAGTATATGAAAAGATTTTTGTTTATCTTATAAAAATATAAATAGATCATAATGGACAAAGAATATATTGAGATGATAATCTTGAAAGGAATTAGAGATGATTATCTGGAGGTACTAGATTAATGTTTGGTGGCGATGTTTCTATACTGCCATTTGATGAACTAATAGTTCTATGTATGAACTAATCCAGATCAATCATGAATAAAAGTAGGGGTAAGACCCTTCTTATAGCATCTACTAGAGGAATATCTAAAGGTGAAGTTATAAACCTTCTCTAGGATATGAAGAAGGACATCATCAGTCACCTAGATACTTAGCTTGATACATTACATACACAGAGAAAGTAAGAAGAAACCAAAAAATCCTTAGCTTCCTATTGTCATGAATGAAAAAAGAAGGTGAATTGCACATACCATTATATGAAGGCTCAGGTAGCTAGTATCATTGAGGAAAATCCTAAGATAGTAGAGATGCATGCCATAGGAAAAGATGAGAACCAAGTGTTTTTCATGGCTCAACAAAAACTATGGGTACAAAGACCAGTTATGCCATCAAACTCTATGTTTTCAAATTCTCAATTCTCAAATAATCTTAAATATGGTTCTCAAATAAATATACCTAATCAGAATTAGTCCTAAAAAAATTGGAAGCTACCTCAGAATTAGTTATGGATGCAACAAAATGGATAATAACCTCAACAAGGATAATTCTAAAACTAGTAATGGTTCTATCCCTATAATTCATGACAATAACAATAAAGAGGAAATCAAGGCTTTCCATAGAAAATGAAACAATCATAATAATAACCCATCATGTCAAACACTCAGAAGCCTATTTGAACCACTCAATTACCCACCTAGTCCATCCCAAATCCTACCAATAAGTTGATTCAATTGACATAATCCACTGAAATAATGCAATATCCAAAATACACCTTAGATATTAATCAAGTTCACCTTTGCTCAGGTCATGTTCTTCCATAACCCACCTCACCCATAATCATATAAAATTTTCAACCATCTCCACTCCATACTAATCCATGACCAATCATAACTAATATTAAGCCAAGTACATCAAAAAATCAAAAAGAAACCGATAATCCTCCTTTTATAGAGAGATTGAGCATATCATGTCCTGAACAAGAGCTTGAATTTGATATCCTAGAACAACTCAAGAATATATGTTTCAAAATCCCACTCTTTCAAGCAATAAAATATGTTCCTATCTATAATAAATTTTTTCAAGAGCTATGTTTGAAAAAACTAGGAAGAAAGAAGAAGGATACTAAAATAGTTCAGGTTATGGTCAATTAGCAGATATTATGTTGGGAAACATAGTTCCCCCAAAATATTTTGATCTAGAAGGTCCTGTAGTTAATGTTAGCATCCATAGATAACCCATTTATAATACTTTAATTGACTTGGTTTTAGCCATTAATGTGATGAACATGGATACCATGCAGTAACTAAATATTACCACACTTTTTCCAACACCTACCATCCTCTAGATGGCTAATAGATCAATTGTTAAGCCTGAAGGAATTATTGAGGACATTGTTATCACTATGGATTCTTGGAAATATCCAACATAATTTATTATCCTATAGCTAAAGACTAATTTAAGGGGTTATCCTCTCATCCTTGGTCATGCATGGTTGGCTATCACTGATGCCTTTATTACCTATAGGTCAAGAAAAATGCTAATTTCTAATGCAAATGTCACTAATAAATTGGTGTTGTATCCACTAGCTCACCCTTCCTTGAATGATGGACCATTTACATATATTGATGACCTTGAATAAGTTATCTCTTTATATAATATTTTTATAATTGATTAGAGTCCAACTTTATAGGCCTAAGAAGAAGACACTATCATTACTGGTATCCTGTAAAACACCTATAGGATCCTGTAGCAACCAACCTATTGGAATGTACACCATTCCCTTTTTAGAATACCTTTCTTCAGAATGATTTCTGTAAAACCATAAGAGACATTTGGACATTCCATAGATTACTTCCCCATCAATGTAGTTATGCTCCTTTAATCACCAACATAGATACCATGCTTTCTTTAACAAAGAGTAGACATCCTACCAAATAAACCTCTCAACACTAGAACTTCCTTAACACCCTAGCAAGAAAGTTAGTTACTTACAATGCTGAGAAGGCACATAATAGAATTTACTTGGGAATATCACAACATAAAAGTAATACCCCTAGATTTATGCATTCATCACATTTACATTAAAGAAGAATGAAAACCTACTTGCCAACCCCAAAGATGAATAAATCCTATATTAAAAACATTGTAAAAATAGAGTTGCAAAAACTCTTGAATGCAAGATTTATTTATCCTATCTCTGATATCTAGTGGATCTCTCCCCTAGTCATTATCTTAAAGAAAGGAGATAAATGGATATGATTTCTACATGACTACATAGTGAGATGAGCTATGACCACTGAAGACATGATGTTGATGTAGGTGGGAGGAATAGGAGAGAGTAGAGACTATCATCATCCCTAATGACCTAGTAGGTGAGCCAAAGGAGACATGGATGATAAAGATACCACTTAGGCATAGGCTGAGGTGGATGTGAGCCATGATAGCCAAATTTGATATAAAGAGGTGACCTATAGAGGAGGTGTTAGGAGGCCATGCAGATGGAGAGACTATCCTAGGTGATCACGTAGATGATGAGACTATAGTGGTTGAGACAAAGATAAGTAATAAAGATGATTAAATTTTTACTTAATTTTTTATTTTGAAATAGAGACTAGAAGTAGATATATATTATGAGATATGATAATGATCTAATATCTATCTAGGTGTGATAATGTAGGTATAGATGAGGATGAGGAAGAGAGATGGGGGTACCTTATGAGGGGAGAACTCCATGACATCTTGGATAAGAACATACAGTTGTATGAACCTATTGTATTAGAGGATCCCATTGCACCATCTAGCCTAGCTCAAAAAATTTGGTTCAAATTAGTAGGGAAGGAAGTGAGGCAGATATGAGTATATAGAGATAGTATACAACCACCAATAGAGATGGGTGTAGGTAAGATACAAGCATGTCAGGCCCTGGTAGAGGAGAGTTGTGCATCTATATATAGTGATGCATATGACATAGGCACATACAATGATGTAGACCTAGTTAACATAGGCTCACACAGTGACCCAAACTGAGTTGGCATAGGTAGAGGTACAAATAGTGCACCTATAGGGATAAGTAGAGGGACTGAGATCTCAGATGGCCTCCTTACAACATATTATTTAAAGGAGTTAAACTGAGGATTTAATAAATAGTGTGGCTAGGCTATGAGGTATACAAGATGGGGCCCAACCATAGAGATGGAACATTGTATATGGTTATATTTTTTGTATCAAAACTCATGAGATGTATATATGATGTATCATTTTGGCATATTGATGTTGATTATGTATGTTTCATTATCATGGTTCTGGTTGTTAATTCTTTGGAAATATTTCTTTCTATCATATGTATTTAGCTATTTTTGTATATGCTATAGGAAATATATGAGATGTGGTTTCTTTTCTAGCATTATGAAAAACACACGCATGGTTAAAAAAAGAGGTATAAAAGACTTAGTAAAATATAATCAATAAAAAATGTACTACACACTATTTAAAGTTGGGAGATGTGTAATAACAAGAAAATTACTAAGTATAAATAACCAAGAGATGGTAAAAAGGAATATTTTTTTAAACCAAAGTGAAAGATTTTTGTACCAAATTAAAACAAGTAAAATCATAATAAATTATGTTGGGAAGTATGAAAATAATGTAATAAAATGGAATGAATGTAAAAGTGCATAAATGGTATAAAAACAAATTAATTAAGTCAATCAATTATAATATATCATGTTGAGAAGTATCAGAGAAAAAAAATTGGCAAAATATTGGTCATAAATTTATCACACTAATTCAAGCTGGGAAGTATGAAAAATTCAAGAAATGGTTGTATTATTACATGCACTCAAAAAAAAGGAAAATAAGAGAAAAATAAAAATGAAGAAATCATAAAACATAATAAATCAATCTGGTAAGCATGTCAATGACATGTAACTTCATAATCAATCACATTTTATATCATATTTAACACATGTAATTCTATTTGTGACTTGTATTGCTGGAAAATTTTATGAGGAATGTTGGGTCCTATCCATGGTCTAATAAATCAACTCACAAAGATAACACCAATGGGGTGGAAAAATTAGGGATAATCATGTAACAAAGGATGTGGGTAATAGGAAGGAAAAAGGTGGTAATTTATGAGGAATGCCAGGTCATATCTGTAGTCTTATAAAGTAACTCATAAATGAGATCCCAAGGGCAATGATTAATAAACAAAGAAATATTTCTCAAGAGAAACTAAGAGGGATATAGGGAAGTAAAAATCAAGACTTAGGCATCTTATGAGAATATCTTAGGAGACAAGAGGCATACTAAGGACATGAGAAGACACTAAATGACTAGTGACCATCAATGTACAAAGAAAACCTATTCATTATAGACACAAAGCTTTGTAGGAAAATAAGCATGCCACTAAGATTAACTAATGAAGGTATACTGGTACAAAGAAACATAAAATGGACCTGCCTTCCCATGATGTGTTCCCCATTCTTCAAGACCCCTTACAGAGCTGTTGATCTACTATAAAAATTAGGTACTTGTGTGAGAAAGTAGGTATCACTAAAAGATTTTTTTATTATTCTCCTCTTCTAATCTACTATCCTACTACACCCCAAAGGACCTTAACTCTACCGTGAGGCCAACTGTGGTGTTTGATCTTTAACTAGAATAATGAGATGTGTTTTGAATTACATATTTTATTGTGATTTGACTTTGAAGAATAATTTTTCTTTTTATATCATTTCCTTTTGTTTAAATGATTTGGATTTTAAATTTTTTATGGATTTTGAATATTCCTCCTCCATACGAATTTGGAATGACCAATCATGAGAGATGTAGTGATACACATGAATGAGCTTTATGCTAAGGCTAAAGTAAACTAAGTAACCAAAGACAAATATTGACTAGGACACTTAGGCTTGACAATGAACTAGCATGTGATCTCAAGTCTAAACCATGTATATGCTTAGTTTGTGAAAAAGGAAGAAGGGAAAAAGGAGATCCAAAGTGGACCAGTGAAAGGAAATTATAATGAGATAATTTGTTTAGTAATTGATCACATGGAAAAAGGAGACAAAGAAAAAAGGGAATAAGGTTTGTATAACCAAGTCATAATGATAATTATCTATGAAAATAGAGATAAGAGAGAAAATAATCATGTGGGCAAGAAGGAATTTTTGATAAAAACTCAAGAAAGAAAGAGAAAGAAATGATAAATAAATACAATCATATGCAAAAATATAAGTAAAAATATATGAAATATATAGTACAAAATATTAAAGAATCACCATATAATAAAAATATGAATTTGACACAACATAAAATGATATAGCAGATAGATAAAAAAATAAAATTGGAGCACACATCCAATCAAAATGTAAATTTAAAGGTACCATGCATATGCTCATAAGTAATGATAAATATTCCCACACATTATCCAAGACATTAAATAAGTATCTATGAATATGGATATGCATTGCTACTAATTTCTCATCAATCTTTGCTAAAAACTAGGAAAATAATTCTCTTCTAATCTCCTCAACTAAAAAAGTAGGAATGCTCGAAGGATCATGCTGAGGAAAATCATGCAAGGGATGCTTGGGATAATGTGTGGGAGTGGGATATATGGGAGATGTAGGAATCATCAATGGAAAAGGCTCCATGGGTGAGGGACTCATATGTGGGGAAGGATCTACATATGAGATAAGGTCCATAGGTGAAGGAATCACATGTGGAGGCACATAAAGTGATGAAGGGACCATAAGAGGGGATGGACCCACTAGATGTGGAGCAATGGGAGAAGAAAGTGGATCCTTCTTGGGAGAATGACCTATGGGAGGAATAGAAGTAGGTCCAACAATATCTATAAGGTGATCCTTAAGATGTTGTTGAAGGATGTGATAATGATTAGTGTGATGGGTGTCATATTGGTGACATAGACAACATACCTCACCATACATAGGTATATATTCAGGTAGAACCTTAGAGGGAGGTATGGATTTATCTAAGATAGGTGAAGAAGGATGCAAAGTATCAATATATGTCACAACTTATGATAATGGGTAGAAGAATGATTATATGTCCCATGGAAGTAATAGATATGCTTGTGAGTGGTATTAGGAGAAACACTCACAAAAAGAGGTATAATAGGAGTGAAAGAAGCCAGAGAACAATTGTTGACCCATTTGGTGGGTAGGTGAGTCATCTTAAGAAAAAGAAGCAAACCATCACCAAGGGAAGGTGGTGATGGAGGAGGGATGGAACTAGGTTCAACAAAAGGAGTAATGGGATGAGAACTAGGGGTAGGCTCAGTAAGAGTAAGAGTGGGAATAGTATGAACTATATCAAGAATGAGAAGAGGCTCAACTATAGTGGGAGTGGGAATGGGATTTGATAAGGGCTATACTAAGGGAGGAGCAAGTTTTTTATAAGTTCTAATGAGGGTCACACTAATCTCAAGAGTAAACCAACTATGATGATCAGGGAATCTATAAAAATGGTAAGGCCCAGTCAAAACATGATCCATGAGAATACTCCTATGAGGCTCCTCAAAAATTGGAGGTGTTGGCACTATATCTACCCTAGGATAAGGAGGAAAAAATACTAAAATTAAGAACTATAAATGAAGGAAGATGGGAAGATACATGAAAATTCTCAAGTAAAGAAGAAGGATAATGGACAATCTCAACATCACGAGCTTGTACAAGACCAACTTAGAGTGGATCATCTAAGGAATAACCACCATCATAATACAAGGTGTGAAGATAAATGACACAATTAAGGATGACCCTATCATCTGAGGAAGTGTGGTGAATTGAATGTTGAGTCTTAGTTAATACTATGGGAAATCATCATAAGGAGGCTTGTGAGAATGAGGTTGAAAGGAAATTTAAAGCTATGAGATGAGATGAGATGAAAGATCAAAAGTTTTGATATTTAGATTAATCTCATTGGGCTCATCATCATCAAAATCTAAGAGGTTAGGAGTAATGTTCCCAATGCATTCAGGATGCCCATTATAACCTCAAGTTGAATTAATGGGAAAGTAAATATGCTAAGACTAAAAAATTAGAAGGACGGGCAAAGGTTCAAGAGTGGGAATCTTGAAAACACCATGGTCTTGGAATTATTAAAATTTTTAAGGGTTAGTTTCACCTTGAATCCTATAAATGGCTCCATTATGAGGTAGTTTAATGCATTGGTAAGTATAAGAAGCAACAACTCTCATACAGTGAGTCTATAGCCTACCAAGAAAAATGTTATAAGAAAGGGGAAAGTTAAAGATCATCACCTTTACATGAATGGTGATAGGTAGGATAGTAATGGGAAGCCACACTAAACCTAGAGAAGGCATTTGCCTTCTACCATATCCTTGGTAGGTGTTGCATGTAGAATTGAGATTGTATTCTAAATATCCAAGAGTCTTAATGAAATTGAGAGAGGTAACACAAGTACCAGAACCCTTATCCATCAATGCATGCCTAACTTGGATATCACCTATTTGAACACTAATGAATAAAGGAGGATCATCTGCATGAATAATAATTTCATCAAGAATCATATAAGCTATCAAAATTTTTAAGGAAAGATAAGTGTTTATAGTTTCATCAACATGGATAGACATCTTTTCACATTGTTGTAATATAATATCCTCAGATCTAGATAAGGTTATTTCATACCATGGTTTCTATGATTGGGATAAGTCATCATAAGCTTAAGAAATAAAATTTAGGATGGGAGATTAGTGAGTTCTATGATGGGATCCCACTCATCATAACCCATAATAAGGTTTTCAGACATAGGTTCATAATAATTAAGGAGGTCCTCAAAAGAAGGAACCAAAGTGCATTGGAATTTTTGTTGATAAGAAGAACAACGTTTAGAACAAGGTTGTAAAGCATGTTGAGATGATGAAGTAGCTATTTCAAGTTGAATTTGGGAATTGGTAGAAGAAGAGTTAGTAAAAAATTAGTATCATTAGTGTTGGAAGATGAAGGAAGAGTGGTAGAAATAGAAAAGGAAGTGTTATCCAAAGGAGAATTAGAAATTGAATCATCAAAAGTAATAAGGTCATCTTTCCCCAACTAATTTAAATGAGTTGGAGAAGAATCTTAGATAACACAATGTGTTCTAGATGAAGGAAGAGTGTAGATAGGTTTGGAATCAATAAAAGCAACCACCTTTTGCATATTAGTCATGTTAGCCACATTTAATTCAGAAGTCAGTTCAACAATAATTTATATATTATTGGTGGAAGGGGTGGCTTTGTCTTGATTATATTGAATAGGTTGATTATTAAGAAAAGGGTCTTTGTAGATAGCTAAATGAGCATTGGATTGATTTAAGGCTTGAATTTTATCATGTGATTTAAAATCCTTAAAAGCAATTTGATAAGCTTATTAACACTTTTGAATTATAGAATCATGATAAAAATTAGGTCCAAGAAGAAAATACATAGCTAAATTAAAAATTTATCTATAGGGCTCATTAGAATGACCCCAACTAGTGTGAAATGAACAAAACTTGTTAGGATCATACTAGGATTTCGAAGGATGTGTAGGGTCAAGTTCTCATGGAAGAGGCCTAGGTAGACACTTAAGAAATTAAATTGAGGATAGAGGTTTATGAAAATTAATGTTATTTGGTGAAGATAAGTGAGGATTGGTATATTTTTGAGAAGGGGGAGTTGGTTCCAAATAAGGGATAGGAATGACAACTTGAACATTGTGAATGGTGTCATAAGAATCGATAACACCATCATTGGTAACATTGTAGTTTTTGTTCTTAAGTAAGATATGAGGACCCATGGAAGGTTGGGGTGGCTTGAATTGATGCATAAGGAAATATTATCATTTCTCTTGGTCAATATCCTCCTCCAAATTACATAGAGAGAGAGTATGGGCCCGATATTGAAGTTTAAAAAAAAAGGCATTGGTAAAGAGATGGAAAAGATTATCATCGATCATGTTATGTTCACATTTGTTTGACAAAGTTTTCCATATTTTAAAAAAGGCTTGAGTGGTTTCATTTTCAAGTTTTTTACAATTTATGAAGTGGGCCAAAGTATTTTTAGGAAGATCACTAGTTTAGAATTCTTGAACTAAGTCATTCACTAAATCATCCAAACTAGTAATGGAATGAGTTCTAAGTTGGTTGTACCAATCCAAGGCATCACCTATGAGAGTTTTGGATAAGATTTTAGTAGCAGAAAAGGTGTTCAATTTGACCCAATTCTTATAAAGATTTACAAATGTGTTAAGATTAAGGGTGGGATCGGTTAATCCATTATAATAAATTTTAGGTGTGACATGTCCAATATCAATGTTAGCAATTTGAGGAGTAAATGGTTCATTTTGGAGATGATTAATGGTTTTGTTGACTAAATGAGGTTGAGGAATGAGATCACCTTGAGAATATCAAAAAAGAGAATGGGAACATTCCAATTATGTGTGCCCCAAGCTGTTGGTTGAGGATGAGATTGAAGATGAAGAAGGTGGTTTTGCATTTTCATCATTTGATTTTTGTTATGATCTTGAAAGGTATTAATTTCATTGAGTGTTTGTAACAATAGCTAATGTGTTTGATTAGAATTATTATAAGCATTAGAGGTGGTATTAGTGGCTTGGGTACCACTATTGGTACCCCCAAATCCAATTAAGAATGTAGGAATAGGTGAATGAGGCTCTTCCACTTGATCACTAATCATAAGATTGTAAATGGTAGAAGGATCATTTCCTCTATGTTAAGGAAATTCAAAGATAAAGAAGAGAATTTCAAGGGTATATTCTAATTTTATTTAGTCTTAGAATGATAAAAGAGTATCATGCTATGAAGAGGTATTAGGAGGGGTCACATAGTTCTTTGTGTGAGTGGAAATATGAACATTACTAACATCCAAGAGAGGATCCCTACTCTATCTATGGGATACCCTATGAGGGTTGGTAAAGTTCATCATGTTTGTTGACTACAAATTAGTGTTGTCATCAAGTAGAAAGTCCATGATGAAGGGTAGGAAAGAGAGATGAGAAATCAAGAAAATAAGGAATGACATAAATTGCACAGCATTGAATGGGTTGACCTAGCACAAAAATAAGTTTTGTAAACTATATAAGGTTAATTAGGTTGATCCAGTATAATGAGAAAAAACTATAAAAAGAGAAAATAGGGTCTATAAACTATACAAGGTTGATTGGGTCAATCTATTACAGTGAATAAGGGATAAAAAAGGTATAGGGTTAAATGAGTCAACCCAGTACAATAGAAAGGGAAATTTAGAATTTGATGATAAATTTGTGGACTAAAAAATGATAAATTTAATAATAAATTTGAAAAGAAGATAAAAGGAAACAAATAGTCAATTGGATTAATGTTGGCTAATCCAATTGAAGCACACATCACAAAACTTTGTACCAAGATTGGCTAATATAAGGTTTTACAATACAAAATACAATTGAGTAAAGATCAAGCAATCAACTTGGAAAGTAAATATCTAACTAATTGTTCAACTTGAATGTTTATTAGATTATTAAGATATGATTTTAAATGTGATGGGAAGTTGGTTGTAAGAAAGGAACTAGAATGGTAGTCTAAGGATTGTTTTAGGTAGTTTGGGTTAAAGGGGACTATAGTGGCAATGATACAAGATTGGAATTAGGGCCTACCCCCTCACTTCATACACTGTATCAATAAGGGTGTCAAGTAATTAGCCATAATATACCATTAACCACACTTTATACTTGACCAAAGTATCAAGTCAACTTCCCCCTTGGTGATGAAGTCCAAGTAAGTTGGCCTTGGGTAGACAAATGTTAAAATGCTTGTTTAGATTATGTGATTTGGCTATGTGTGCATAAAATAGAAAATAGTAAACTAAATTATTAATTAAAAACCACCTAATTAAACTATGTGATATATTCTAAGCATACAAACAATAATAAAAAGAAAGTGTGAATTAATTACTAGAATATAAGGTTAATTCCAACTTTGAAACAATGTACAATGTTGATATAGTTAAAAATGTATGCAAAAAATATAGAACAAGGTTGATAGGATTAAACTTGTACTATGGAAGAAAGATCTGAAAATGAACAAGGTCGGTAGAGTCAACCTAGTTATCTAGACAACACACAAAACATAGAACTAGGTCAGCAGTGTCGATCCAGTTGACTATGCAGGGGTAGTTTTAAAGACTACAAACTATAAAAGGAAAGATAATAAAGAAAGAGATAGAGAGATGGAAAGGAGCCTTGGTGGATTAGAGATGCAGAGAATGAAGATTGATGTTCAAGAACCTTGATATATGCTTGTAAATTTTTCTAACTGGGTCAACTAGGTCGATCAAGCTTTAAAAAATTTTCCTATTGTGTGCTTGAAAATGGGCAAGGTCAACTGGGTTGACCTTCTAGTATGGATTGGATGTCTGAAAAGTTGAAAATTATACTTAGTCAATTGGGTCGATCTAGTATCTTGTACCTAAAAATATAAATATAGAATTTAGATACTGGGTGACATAGTCAATCCAGTATGGTAAATATATGATAAAAATAATGATGAAAAGAATGAAATAAGATGAACAAATCTTGTAAGGTTTAGTTCATGTCAAGTTCACTAGAATGTATGCAATTAGAAATGCACATGTCTATAAATCAATCCTAGCTTGAAGAAGATATATCACACCTACACTTTCGATAGGGGATACATTTATTAAGTGGGGGAATGACCAACATGGGGATTTACTAGACCTGATTAGGAGATCACTTGTCACAATACAACATGCTAAGAAGAGTTCCAAAGCCTACAATCTAACATAATCCCATAAGAACCCTAAAAGAGTCATAGGTTTAATGTTCACTCTATTCTAATAAACAAGAAAGTTAAATCTAATATAGTGTGCACCAAATCTTGTGGCATAAAGTGGGTGTTAAAAATAAAATAAACTAAAATAAAAATGCATAGAAGACATATACTCATGTCAATGTATATGAAATTCTAATGAATGGAATAAATAAGCAGAACTACATTATCTATCTACTCTTACAAAGGAGAAATAAAGTTAGGAATACTTACCTTTAAAGATGAATCCACGAAGCCTCAATATTTCCCTTGGCCAAGGTACTTCGCAAGAGATTGTTGTGGTATGTAAGGATAACAAAGACAAATCAGCTCTAGGATATAAAACCTATCTATGTATCCAAAAGACTTCTCCACTAGACAATATCCATATCTCCAAATAAATTATGGAACCCTAAGATTTATTTCTCAAGTAGAATGGTCAATAAGCAGATGTTTATTTGCACTTATTCTTCTTTGATTATTTTCTTTACAAATGGTTGGAAATGAATTTGTATAAATAGACAAATCTTGCCCTAAATCCTTTTGAAAACATCAATTGTACAGGGTCAACCCAATCAACCCTATATGTTTTCAAAGGATAATTCTCTAGATCTAAGTTAGGTCAGTCGAAAGGATAATAAACTCAAAGAGTGAAAAATACCCCTAAAATATATAGGGTCAACCTTGCTGACCTAGTACATTTGACTGTACAAAAGGGAATTAAGGTAATAAAAGGAAGATAAAGTATGTAAAAGACTAGAATGGGTAAGGATGAGAAGAATAAGCTTATGGTAAATGGTTTTTAGGAGATGATTATGTAGACGGCAAGTGGAAAAAGGGACAATAATATTATTAATCACCAATGGTCTACCCACCCTTTTCCCAGTGCACCCAAAGCATTCACTCAGAGAGATTGAGACTCGATGGGTTCCTACAAGATATGAAGTGTTATTAATCGATAAAAGTTAAAAATATTATGTGTGTATAGTGTGCTTGTTGAAGGTATCTACTAGGAGATAACTTCAACATCCCCTTCAATGTGTGATAATGACCTTTGAGGTATATCTTAGTAGATTACTTTAAGGGTGTTGTAAGTTCTTTAAGGTATGACAAAACCTTTGAGTGTAATTCTTGTAAAGATAATTATTCAAATTTGAAACTATTAAAATAACCTCATTCCATATAAAATGATGCATGGGTGATCTACCTTAAGCAACTCTCTTAGATTCTCTATGTCATAAACTTTCATGTCAGAAACTTTGCTTCAAAAATTTCTGCATCTAAAAGATTCTCTATAGAAGGTTTCTCATCAACATATTTGTATAGAGAAATTCCCTTTCAAAAAGTTTCATTTAAAAAAGTTTCACTCCAAGAATTTTCACATCAGGAGATTTATATCGACAAATTTTATTATGAATGGTTTCTCATCAGTGACTTTCATATCGAAGTAATTAATTTGGAATGTTTGGTTTGCATAAGCTTTATTTTAAAAAATTCCTTTTGGTAATTTTATGATAAAAATAATTACTTCGATAGGTTTTTCAGATGATAACTTTCTTCACAGTCTTAGTCTTTGAGAGATTTTGTATTGGGAACTTTTACTTCAGAAACATTCTCTTCGGTTTCTATATTTGGAGGCTTTTATGTCAAGAATTTAAATGTCAAAAAATTTCAATCAAAAAATTTCATTTTGAAGACTTTCCATCAGAATATTTATTTCAAAAAAAATTGTTTCAAAAAATTTAAGAGCAAATCCTTCTAAAATACATTCTATGCTTCAAAATGTTTAGGCCATTACTGAGTGTCTCCACCATCCTAGTTTTCAATCAAGGAATCCACTGAGTACACTAATACTATGTTTGATTCCACTATTTTTAATGATCAATTTATTAAACTATTCAGATATGTGGGATGCCATTCATGTAGTTGATGCCCACTCCCATGAAGAGAAATTAATTCTAGCATAAAGGCAATTAGTTTTAGACCTAATTGCTTTCAATAAACAAGGGATAAACTTTGTGATCACAAGTGATGCCATGCATATACCTACTATGGGATCTCTTCTTCATTGGCAAGGTGACAGGGGATGCCTTCTTGTACCATTTTAATAATAAGACTATTATGGCCAGTATCTTGTGAGATGCATTCCAGAGGTACTTATCTTTACCAATTGCATATTTTAATTATGATTTACATGGGTGGTAGGATGGAAGTATAATAATTAAACCAATAAAACACTGAGCAAGTGGCTTATGATCGATAAAATTATCATCCCAAAGGATAATAACCCTATACCTATCACTAAGTTTAGTATGGGGGTTCACATTGGGATCTCTCTAGGACAAAGTTATAATTTGGGGTATAATTTTAAAGTATATGGTTTGAAAAACTAAGTGGTAGAATAGAAGGTTAATCCATTGGGTTGTTCAACCAATTTTGTGGATGGATATGTGGTTTAAAAAAAAGGAAAATCACTATGTGAGTCGGATGGGAAAAAGACTAATCTATGGTGGGTAGGTCTCAAAGAAGCTTAAAAAAAGGTAAGGGTAAGGTAGATAAGTATTCTATTTATTTGAAACATATCTTTTGAATCTATCTCTTTGGTGGACAAGTCTCTCAAAGACCAATGTTTGTTATTTACAGTTATTGCTCACTTACAAACAAACATGGCTGGGAGTCTGGGTAATCAGATACAAGGTGCTTCTAGGTCTCAACTAAAGGTTGATATTTTAAAGTATGATGTTTCATACCTTTATACTAGAGGTTAAAACTTATATCAATAAGTTATCTAAGGTATATATTGCTTACTCATAGAATATTATATCAACTAAAACACTTCTACACACTTTAGAATAATAATTCAACATTTACTAACTGTATAAATCAATGTACATATCAATCTTTAATAGATATAAAAAATATAGGATTAATAATTCATAAACACAATAATTAGATTCATCTATATCAATTACACACATCAAAATTATTGAATCAAATACAAACTAGAGAAACTTCAAATTCATGAACATAGAAAGGGAAGAAGATAGAACAAACACAGTTGCATGACAATCAAGATTCTTGATTTCTTTCTATATTACATTTAAAACTTCAACCCTTTGAAATAGTGTTATAACTCATATATATAAATATTGGGTAATGGATCCCCTCATCCTCTGAGACTAGAATGTTTTGTTTACATATCAATTATCCATAAGATAAGTCTGAGTTACATAATGATGCATTACAAAGAGCCTAGCCATGTAATGTATGCATGTTTCTCAAAAATTAGTTTAATTATAATATATAAATGCAAATAAGACTTTAATTTTTTATTATTTTGGTTATATGTAAAATTGTAAAAAAATAGGTAATCTAGATTGGCTCTTTCTTAACTTGTCTTAAGACTGTTGTGGAAAGTATAGTAAAATTGGTAGTAGCTATCATAGTGATTAGAATTGAACTTGAAGAAGCATAAGATGTTTGAAATATAATCACCATAGAAATAGTATTATGATTTTTCATTTATGTGGTAGTTTTTTTATTGGTAGAGTTGGCAGAGTTGGCATGGTAGAACTAGCAGATTGAGCTTGCTAATAGGTTTTCTTCTTCACCTCTAATCCTTGATAGTGCTTGTAGGCCTTAGCATGTTGTGCTATGATTATACCCATATCTAGAAGAGATGGTCTAATTACCTTAATAATCTCTCCCATTAGCTTATTTTACTCCACCTTGGTCATTCTATAATGAAATCTGAATACCTCTATCTTGATGTCTTTTTTCCTTGCTATGTTTAACTTAGCCTCTATGTTTTCAAGGCTTAGACCTTGTAGGCTCTATTTGAAACTATCAGATGATTTTTTGATCTATTTTAATGTATATCTCATCACTATCCTTATTTTTATATCTCAAATAGTAGTTAACTCTAGTCCTAACAAAATCTATTTGGCCTATTTCTCCTATTTAGCCAATTTATTAACTAATTCCTCTAAAGATAAAACCCAATCTTAGGCCTCTTATATCCTTATTAATGCTAAGTTTAGATCATTTGTGGCCTCCATTGGAGTCATAAAATTAAAATGTATAAAATCCTTATTGGGTGTATACAACACTAAGATTTTTGAATTACTATCATCTTTCTTAATGCCCATTAATAATTTAGTTATGATATTAACATGTGGAGCCAAGCTAACTCTTAAAGAATGAATGGAATAAAGGATTTCATATAAACTAAGGGTAACATCCTATACATCTTGTTTAATTCCCTAATGAACTTGAATTACCTATTGTTTCTCTTTGAGTGTTTCCACTCTTCCTTGATCTATTTCTTGGTCATTTAAGTTCCTTGATGTATGGCCACGATAGCTTACATGTGGGTCTCCATATATGTTTTTAAATCCTCTATGTAAGGCAATTGACCCTTATGACTATTTTGTCTTTTGATTTAAGAGTATACTTCCTCCCTCTCTTCCATGATCAGGCTTCTACCTAAGATATCTTCTATCTTCCTCTTTCTCACCCTCTATAATGATGCAGTGTCTTTGTCAAATAGGGAGCTCACTATTGGCAATTTCATAATCTTCAAATTGGACCTCTTAGAGGTCAAGGCTCATAGTTCCTTAGCCCAATCTAGAAGAGTGAGATTCAAAGGATCAAATGGAAATTATTCTAGTTGAACATGATATTAAAGTCCTTTCTTAGTGGATGTGGGAGGATTAGGCATTATAATCTAAATAATATTTGACCAGTTTATGTTCCCATATTATGGCAATGGATGAACCACATAGACTAGCTACCTCCTAGGTATTCTCTTAGTTGTTACCTATTTATCATATTCATTGATGTCATAGGTTTTTATTGATGTCAAAATAATATGTGGTACTAATGCATTAATGACAAAGAGGTTGATTTGATAGATTGGAATACTTATGGCATGTGTGTAGGTCATTGAGGACAAAGACTATGTTTTGAGGCATCCATAGGTATCTTAGTGAGGTTCTTGTATTTACAATTGATATTTGGAGAGAGAGAAATGAACCATTATAGATTAGATAATCCAAACCATCATTAAAAGTCATGGAGACCCTCCTAGACTAGGAAGTTTGTGCATTTATTATGTGTACTTGTGAAGTCAACTTTCGTCAGAGGTTCTAATTGAGATGTTATCCAAAATTCCAAGAAGGTAACTTGAAAGTTTTGTATCTTGAAGAGATCCCAAGATCAATTTATAAACCTCTAAATTTTTTGTAGTAGACTATGATGTGCTAGAGAAAATCATTTTCTAGCTTCAGGAAATAGTCATTGGTATTCAAAAATATAGATATTAGGATTCAAACTGACTATGTATGCCAAATGAACTTGAGAGAAAAGAATGGATTCTACAAGCCATGAAAATGGTCAAATTAAGATGGTGTAAACATAAAATTTGGAATAGAAAACATGAATAACAACCTCCAAGTGTAATGGAGTCTTGATAGTCTATGCAAGTGCATTTATTGCATGTCAAAACCATTAACGGTAGTCTAAAAAAAGTTGTAGTGGATCCAAAGAGAGTAAAATGGATTAGAACCTTATTAGATTATTGAATTTATTTAGATAAACATTAGATAAAGTTCCTAGTTACTTGTAGATAAATCCTATGCATTCAATTTGATCTAAAAGTGTGTTTTTGTGCAAGTAAATCATCATGAAAGTTGATTATACCTTAAGGTCTTTGACAGTGGTAGATAAGAGTTACTTGGAGAGTTGTGTGTTGCCTTTGGTCACTTAGTATGATTGATAAAAGTGAATGTTTGTGTTATTAAGGTAATTATTATACTATAGATACATTGTACATGATCATATTTATCTTAGAAATGAACAACAAGCTCAAGACATATATAATAGAGGTATGAGAATTTTAGTCTTCATATGGCAAAAAACCCTAGGAGTGTTTTCATGAGGTAAATGTCTCTTTTATGGCCTATGGAGTTAAGTGAGTATTAGATGGATTGAGTGAAGAGTTTCATAAAATATATATCATGATTTTAGTGCATGTTTGAGCTCAAGGTGGTGTCCAAGAAGCCAAAATCAAAATAGTGGCTCATGAAAGTTGATGATTGGTCTATAAGACCAATCCCATTCAAGGTAAAGTTGTTATCTATGAGATTCAAGGCTTGTAGATGATATAATAATGGGATGAAATTATATATGTTCTTTGAGATATTTCACAAAGATATGAAGGTGATCATTTCCTATAACATCACAAGAAACTAGTAAGCTTGAAAAGTGATTCTTAGTGTTATTTAAGGTTGTGTTATGGGATGTATTATTCCATTGATGTCAAGATGACCTAATAAGGTCATAAAAGAAATATTTTGACATATTGTAAATGTCATGAAGAAGTTAAGTGGTTTAAGGATGATAAATTTTTTGATTTTCTTATTTTAGAGTCTTGACTGTGTATATGCTAATTTTATTCTTTGGGTCAAAATGAAGAATATCATGAAGAATTCAATGTCCTATGTGTATCAAGATGACCTTAAGGTCATATATGATCAAGTATTTTATTTAATATATTTAAAATTAGTTCTTAAGATATTTAATAAGCTCATATTAGAATTTTATGTTTTCAAAACAGAATGAGGGTTATAAAATAGTGAGCTTGCTAAGAAGATGTCATGTTTTGTCTAAGTTATGATTGCTTGAGGAGATTGAAGATATGTAGTTTGATGAAAGAAGGATTGTATGGGATTTATTTTTTCATGTATAAATATTATTATGCCTAATTAAAATTCTCAAGTTGTCTTAAGGGGTTATTGTTGAGAAAGAAGGAGTAGACCTATTTCAATTTGGTCTCCATAAGACCTATTGGTGGTGTAAGGATTAAAGGAGATTTCATGGAGTGAGTGAGGGTTGTGTGAATTCTAAATCATGGAGAAGTTTTATATAAGATTATGGATAAAGTGTTTTAAAGGTTTCTTTTGTTTATTGAGGTCTATGATGTTGAAAAGAGTCAAGGTGTAACATGTTGCTAAAGGATGGCTAATGTATTAGGTCTCTCTTAGGCCTAAAGAGTTGTATTGGTGTAAATGTGTTTATCTAACCTAAAAGTGATATAAATTTGATTGAGTACTATGTTTAATGTGTCCTTAGTGATATTTTAGGATTGATTAAAAAATTTAAGGTACTTTGGTTGACCAAGAGAGCATGTGAGCAAGTGATTTGTATTAATATAAGGCTAGTTAGGCCTATTTGAGTTGGAGAAGGGATGAACAAATGAATTTAATATGTAACTATTCTGAGGGGTAGAGTAGAGAAGAAAGGATGGATATCAAACCATACCACATATTCATGTGATGACTATCTATGATTCTTAATGAAAGGTAGAAAATAGTGACTCAGTGATTGAAATAAGAATGAGGCCTAATATGCCTAATTGGCTAGCTAAATGTGTGTAAATGTGAAGTGAAGAAGAAGAGGATTATGTGAGCTTACATAGGTGGTGAAACATATAAAATAAATGATATGAACAATCATATACATCTATAGGGTTTCATGAGTGCTTTCATGATAGTTTCAAGCCATTGGAGGGCTTATTGAATGAAGAAGGTAAATGATAGTTTTTGCTTGTGTGAGAGGCATATTTGAGTGTGATAGAGAAAAAGAAGACCATCAATAGTTGTAATATGAAATAAAAATCAAGGTTGATAGTTATAGAGTGTTGATTGAGTGGGTTCTTGATCAACAAGGGGGTTCTAGCCTCCTAACAAGTTGGTGTTTGCTAAAGTTAAGTTGGTGCTTGATAAATTTAGGGGTTGGTGCTCCTTGTTGGATTGGTGATCAACTAAATATTTTCATAGTGCTGATTGAGTGGGTGATTGATTATAAAGGGGGTTATACCCTCCTAGCAAGTTGGTGCTTGCTAAAGTTAAGTTGATACTTGATAAATTTAGGGGTTGGTGCTCCTTCTTGGGTTGGTACTCAACTAATTTTTTTTCATAGTCTTATATGAAAAGTTATCCAAGTTGTGTTTTAGTGGGTTTTATTCCTTGAGAGGGTTTCCCACATATATGATTTGTTCTTATGTTTCATGTGTATTCTCTCATTGTAATGTTTCTAGATCATTGATATTACTTGGATGGTTAATGTACATGTGCATTTTATGGATGTATAAATGAGATAGTCAAGTAAAAGGAAATCATTTAAGGTCATTGATTCACCCCATAGTGGATATGCTTCCAAAAATTGGTATTAGAGTAGGTCCTTTTGAGTAGGCTTGACATCTTGAAGGTGACCCTTAAAGTATAAGATGGCTAAAAAATTAAGGAAAGAAATTCATGGTTTAAAATCTATGATAAAGGATCTTGAGGAGTATATTTGTACTTTTAAGAATGACATGAAAAAAAATCTACAAGGGATGAGAATACCTTAAAGTATATTGTGAATCAATTAGAGGTTGAAACTATAAGTTTAAAATCAAAGGAAGTTAAGTTTGATTACTTGAATTTTGAGCTAGATTATTTTAAGGTTGTGCATGGGCAACTCATATACAAGATGAGCAAGTTTGAAAAAGAGCAAGAAAATTCAAATCAAGTCAAGGAGTGTGCCAACATGAACAACAATATGAAAATACCAATCAAGAAGCCTAATGCCATAAGGTATAATAATTATTTCAGTGGTTACTATTATTCATGTAAATAGCTTAGTCATAGAGAAAAGAATTATAGAAAGGTCTCAAGGGATGATCATTCATGGAGCTATGCAAGGAGAATAAATTGGTCAAAGGGAGATCACAATCATCATCAAGAAAGAGGTATGAGTGATATTGTTTTTTATTGCTATCATAAAATTGGTCATATTACTAAATTATATTCAAATGGAGTAAGAAGGTTCTCAAGAGATGAAAAGGGTAAAATAATGAAGTGGAAACTCAATTTATTAAGGGTATAGAAGATTGAGTCTGAGGGTCAAGATAGATTAATTTTTGTGGTAAAGGAAGAATCAAATAGGAAGGTGTGTGAGTAACACTTGATATTAGGAGTTATTGAAAATATAGTGAGCTCTAGTCTTAAGTTACCTATAGATCTAAGTGGACTACTTATTGCAATTGAGTATGATCCCTATCAAGAACACCTTTTGTTAGATTTTGGTGATAATGCCTTCAAAGGTAAGATGGATGCAAGAGATGAGAAGATGAGCAACATACTTGGTAGCAATATGGACATTGAAGATAGTAAGCCAAAGAATATAGATAAGACTAAAAAGACTATAAAAGAAAGTAATCATTCTACTAACTGTAAGATGGTCAAATAAGAAAGAGAGGAGATGTGGGCATCTCTTGAGTTTACCTTGTTCTATAATCCTATGGAATACGGTTTCTTTTTTATGCTTCATGAAGACACTCATAAGTCTATGAATATTCTCAGAGTTTTTATCTTGAGAGAAAGTCAATTTATTGGTGATGATCATGGTTTGTTTATGCTCTATCATGAAAGTGAGTTGAAAGAATAGTATGTTTATCAGCTTGTGGTAGAAGGAAGGTATTGATACATTCAGATATCATCTAGGATAAGCCTAAAGAGGTAGATATTTCATCTTAGGTATTCACCTAGACCTTGTTCCAAGACCCTAGGTGGCCTAACGAGGTGGTTTAATCAAGCTTGGTGGCTTGAGAGTTTTTGTGAGAATTGATTCAAGTGAGATAAGTTGTATTGAGTGTGTTCATGATGTTCAAGTCATTATAATTTATGTCTAATTTGGATAGTGTTTGACTGATCTATGTAAGAGATTTGTAGATATGGTATTATGTCTTAAAAAGTGTAAAGGCTGTTAGTAGTGGTTGATTATTTCATGTGATAAGGGTTGATGATCATTGACAAAGGTTATCTAGGCCCAAGAAGATTAGTGCTTGATGATAGATGATTCATGAAGTGTGTTGATCATCAATGGTAGCTCATATGAAGATGAATGTGTATTCAATCAAGGTATGTTATTCTTGTTAGAGATGTGCATGTATTTGTTTGCATTAATTTATTATGGTTTAGGTGAAGCATGGAGTTAGGGGGAGATAACTTAGGTCTCTTGAGTATATTATATTATGAGATATAGGCATGATTCTTATGAGATAAGAGTCAAGGAGCAGTTTAGTTAGAGGTATGTTCACTTCAATTGGTATGATTCCAAGGTGAGTAGCTGGTTTTGAATCTAAATGACATATTTATCTAAAAAAAGTGGACTAAGGTGTGCATAGAGTGAGGGTGATCATATTTGAGATGCTTCAGAATCAAGGATCATGTTTTATTTAGTATTATTTGAGAGCCTTAATGATAAAAAACATAGTGAGTCTTGTGTTGTTATATGAGAGCAGTGATGTGAGAGTAATATTTGAAGAATGTTCTTATGTTAGCTTGAGTGATATAATTGAGAATCATCCTGAGTAAGTATAGGTCAGTATGTCAACTGTTAAGTATATTTCAAAGATTTGACTAGACCTTGTGGGAAGGTATGTGTAAGTAGTATGATGAAATGAGTGAAATTCAAAGAAGAATTTGTATGCTTCTAAGATCTATGCAAGTAGCTCCAAAGATGATATGAAGATGTGAATGCTCTGAAGAATACCTTATAGTGTTTGAGCATGATATAGGTTATTTGACATTTTTACATGAGGTGTTGAGGGAAGTTGAAAATGGTTAGAAGGTCATATCTAAAGATCTTCTAGGTAGCTCTAAATATCCACCCAGGTAGCTTTGAAGATGCTCTGAGTAAGCTACAAAGATGATCTATTAAAATTCTAAGAATGAGTATATGGGGTTGCTTAAGCATACATAAGAGGAATGTATATGATGTGTTTAGATCTTGGACCAAGGGGGAGATTCTATATCTATGAGTGGTCAGGTCTAAGGATCAAAGGACTATGTGGATGACCCTATGAGAGTGTGTATGACCCTTTATAAGTAATGCCAAAGGGGGAGAAAGATCATAATGAAGGATAAGTTTAGATCAGGAGATAAGACATTCTATGAGTGTTTTTCCATCAATGATAAAGGGGGATATTGTTGACCATGGTCATTGATGTCAAAAGAATATGATATACTAGTATATTAATGATAAAGATGTCAATTTGATACATTGTAATACATATGGCATGTGTGCAAGTCATTAAGAAAAAGGAGTATGTTTTGAGGCATCCATATGTGTCTTGGTGAGGTTTTGATATTTTAATTTGATCTTTGGAGAGATAAAAATTTACCATTATAGAATAGAGAATCCAGACCATCATTGAATGTCATGGAGACCCTTCCAAACTATGAAGTTTGTGCATTTATTATGTGTACCTATGAAGAAAACTTTGGTCAAAGGTTTTCATGGAGATGTTTTCCATATTGTGAAGAAGGTACCCTAAAATTTTTTTATCTTGAAGAGATCCCAAGCACAAGTTATAAGCCTCCAATTTTTTTTAGTAGACTGTGATGTGCCAAAGACCATCATTTTATAGATTTGGGAAATAGTCATTGGTATTCAAAAATATAGCCTTTGGGATTTAAATTGATTATGTATGCCAAATGGAAATGAGAGAAAAGAATGGATTTTAGAAGCCATGAAAGTGGTCAAATCAAGATGGTGTAAAAAACAAATTTGGAATAGAAGTCATGAATAAAAACCTATAATTGTAATGGAGTATTGATAGTTTGTACAAGTGCATTTATTACATGTCAAAGTCATTAATGAAAATCTGAAAAAAGTTATAGTAGACCCAAGGAAAGTAAAATGGATTAGAACTTTGTTAGATCATTGAATTTGATGAGATAAACATTGTATCATGTTCCTAGTTCCCTATAGATCAATCTTATGCATTGAATTTGATCTATAAGTGTGTTTTTATGCAAGTAAATCATCATGAAAGTTGATTGTACCTTAAGGTCTTTGACAATGGCAGACAAGAGTTACTTGTAGAGTTGTGTGGTGTCTTTAGTCACATAGGATGATTGATAAAATTGATTGGTTATATTCTCAAGGTAATTATGATAATGTAGATTCATTTTACATGAACATATTGATCTTAGAAATGAATAACAAACTCAAAATATAAAGAAAAGAGTTATGAGGGTTTTTAGTCTTCATATGGCAACAAACTCTAAGAGTGTTTTCATGAGGTAAATGTATATTATATGGATTTTGGGGTTAAATTATTATTAATTAGATTTAGTGAAAAGTTTATTATATTATATATCATTCTCGTGATGCATGTTTGAGCTCAAGGTGGTGTCTAGGAAACCAAAATCAGAACAGTGGCTCATGAGAGTTGATGATTGGTCTATAAGACCAATGTCATTCAAGGTAAAGTTATTGTCTATGAGATTGAAGGCTTGGAGATGATATAAGAATGGGATGACATGTTTTATGTGCCTTGAGAGAGTTCACAAAGATCTTAAGGTGATCATTTCCTATAGCATCACAAGAAATTAGTAAACTTGAAAAGTGATTGTTGTAGTGTTCTTTAAGGTTGTGTTATGGGATGTATTGTTCCATTAATGTCAAAATGACATCATAAGGTAATAAAAGGAACATGTTGACATATTTTAAATTCCATGAATAATTTTAGTGGTCTAAGGATGATAAAATTAATGAGTTTCTTGTTTCAGTGTCTTGACTGTGTGTATGTTGAATTGATTCTTTGAGTCAAAATGAAGAGTATCATGAAGAATTCATTGTCTTATGTGCATCAAGATGACCTTAAGGTCATATAAGATAAATTAAATTATTGAATATATTTCATATTAGTTCTCAAGAGGTCTAATAAGCTCATATCAGAGTTCTGAGTTTGTAAAATAGAGTGAGGGTTATAAAATAGTGAGCTTACTAAGAAGATGTCATGTTCTGTCTAAGTCATGATTTCTTGAGGAGATTGAAGAGAAGTAATTTGATGCAAGAAGGATTGTATGGGAGTTTTTTCATCATGCATAAAGATAATTATGCTTGTTTAAGATGGCCAAGTTGGCCCAAAGGGTTATTTTTGAGTGAGAAAGAGTAGAACTATTTCAATTAGGTCTCCATGAGACCTATTAGTGGTGTGAGTCCTAAAGGAGATTTCATGGAGTGAGTGAGGGTTTTGTGAATTATAAATCATGAATAAGGTATGTATAAGGTTTTGGACAATGTGTTTGAAATTTTAATTTTCTTATTGAGGTCTATGATGTTGCAAAGAGTCAAAGTGTAATGTGTTGCTAAAGGAAGGCTAATGCATTAGGTCTCTCCTAGGCCTAAAGAGTTGTATTGGTATAAATGTGTTTGGCTAACCTCAAATTTATATAAATTTGATTGAGTCATATGTGAAATATGTCCTTAATTATATTTTAGGATTAATCAAAATTATTAAGGTGCTTTGGCTGACCAAGAGAGTATGTGAGTAAGTGCCTTGTACTAATAAAAGGCTAGTTAGGCATATCTTAGCTGGAGAAGGGATGAATGAATGAATTAAATATATAACTATTATTAGGGGTAGAGTAGTGAGGAAAGGATGTATATCAATACATACCAAATACTCATGTGATGACTATTTATTATGCTTTATGAAAGGGAGCAAATAGCCAACTAGTAATTGGATAAGAATGAGGCCTAATTGGCTAGCTGAGTATGTGTAGATGTGAAGTGAAGAAGAAGAGGATTGTGTGAACTTAAAAAGGTCGTGATACATATAAAATAAATGATATAAACTAGTCATAGACATATATAGGGTTTCATGAGTGATTTCATGATAGTTTCAAGCCAATAAAGTGTTAATTAAGCAAAGAAGGTAAAGGACAATGTTTGCTTCTGTGAGAGATAGATTTGGGTGTGATAGATCAAAATAAGACCATAATTAGTTGTGAGAGGGGAAAAAAGATCAAGGTGGATAGTTTTAGAGTGTTTATTAAGTGAGTAATTGATTAGCAAGGGGGTTTTAGCCTCCTATCAAGTTGGTGCTTGATAAATTTAGGGGTTGGTGATCCTTGTTGGGTTAGTGCTCAACTAAACATTTTAAAGGTGTTGATTGAGTGGGTGCTTGATTAATAAAGGGGTTTTAGCCTCCTATCAAGTTGGTTCTTTTTAATTTCAAGTTGGTTCTTGATAAATTTAGGGGCTAGTACTCCTTATTAGGTTGTTGATTAGCTAAATTTGATTCATGGTCTTATAGGATAAGTTTTCCAAGTTGTGTTTTAGTGGGTTTTATTGCCCATGAGGGTTTCACACATATATGATGTGATATGATGTGTTCTTATATTTCATGTGTATTCTCTCATTGTAATATTGCTAGATCATTAATATTTCTTGGATGGTTAATGTACATGTGCATTTAATGGATGTATAAATGAGGTAATCATGTTAAAGGAAATAATTTAAGGGCATTGATTCACCTCCCTCCTTAGTCGCTATGATTCCAACATTACCATTGTGG
Source organism: Torreya grandis (assembly GCA_037957365.1). Classification (NCBI taxonomy): domain Eukaryota; kingdom Viridiplantae; phylum Streptophyta; class Pinopsida; order Cupressales; family Taxaceae; genus Torreya; species Torreya grandis. Next base: position 3,351,915 of record JARHVA010001326.1, read on the forward strand.
TTACTATGGTTAGAGTGGAAGAATTCAATGATGAACCCAATTGGGTAGAAGGGGTTTTAGTTGAAGGCATGGATTGAGAAATGGTCATGATAGACAAGGATAATGTTGATGGAATGGATGTTTATGGAAGGGAAACAAAAGGGATGGAAACCATAGGGATATAAATTATAGCAGTGAAATGGGGAACATGATCTTTTGGTTGTAGGTAGACCCATGGATGGGTTTAGGAACAATAGACCTATTGAACCTATCCAATGAGTAATAAATATGGAGACAAAAAATCTAGGGGTGATTAAAATTGTAGGTAAAGACATAAGAGGGGAAAAACTCAATGGATATGTAAGTAAGGGGCCCTTAATATATGAGTCACATATGATAGGTGCTTTGTTCTTGAGTGCCTATAGGCTTAGAACCTTTTCTTATTGTAGTTCCTCCTCATATACCTCCTGAGTTGGATGGGTCTATGGTATATCATTATGATTCCTCTAGTATGTCTTTATTGTTATCCCTGCCTATAGACCTATGGACTATGATGGAAGATAAGAGGGAATAGTGATTAGCATGGAGGTTGAAGTAGCCAGTGTTTCCTCTTTGTCTAAAGAATCCAAATATCTAAACCCATCTTACATCAGTGCTTCCATTTATGCTTCCAATTATGCATTATCTCTAACTATAGTTAGCTCCTCAATTAACTCTTGCTTGACCTTAATTAGTTTAAATGTTGAGGTTTGAACTGGGAGTAATTGTGATTTTTCTTATGTTGAGGTAGGTAGTTGTTCCTCATATTATTATTATTATTCTCCACTAAGTGGTGCCTCAACTACCAACTATTCTTGGTCTCGAGGCTAGATTTGAGATTGTTGGGGATCGATCCCCTTACCTTCTAGTTGTTGTGATGGCCTCCCACTCTAGAAATATGAGGATCTCCATCCTTGAGGAGGTGCAATTCATAAAATTACTTCACCAAGTTTCAAGGATAGTTATGATTAAATTACTCTTATCAAGTGCTCATTTAGCCCTACAGTGGTATCCCTTTCTTTGATGTCATTATCATATTTGGAATTAAAGAAGAGAATGTCATGACTGATTGGCTCATGCATGTATTCAAGGCAAAGGGTGTGAATTTTCTTATGGACATTTCTGTGAGGGTCCTATTTTTGTGAGGAAGGGTGGGAAATAGGCTTTCCTAGTATTTTGGACCTCTCCAAAATATCTATGAATGGTGTAATGTATTTGCCCAATCATTACATGAGACCCATGGAAGGTGGCCTTCCTATTTTTTTAAAGTTGTCCATACACTTTTCCAAATTGATGAGCAATTAATATTCAACCACCTTGTCCATAACAAAATTTGACAACTAAAGAGGATCTACTTTGTGCCTTTCCACCATGATCACTATGAAATATAGATATAGCTAGTAATCTTCAATGTTATTGGCTAGGTTTCAAGCTATGTTTGGGTAAATTATCAAAAATGGCTTATCATTAATATCTATCCATACTTGAGGATAAAGGTCCTCAGTAATATTGATTATGTTTCTTGTATATGAATAAATATGCACAAAGTTGTAATAGTCACATATCCTTTTTTATAACCTCAACATTAGGCTCCCATAGAAATATATTATGCCTATACATAGTGCCCATGACCAAATCTAAAAGATAAGAAATCATATATAAATTACCCCCAAATAGTCACTTATCCTTCTATAGAATCTACTCTTGGAGGCATGCACTAATGATTTTCCTAAATGCGTAGGTATGATCTGACGTAGTCGAAAGGTCTAGAAGGGGATCCTATTCTAGGTGTAAGTAGTAGATACTAGTATGAACAAAGAGCATGTTTATTAGTGTCATCCCTACATGAATTCCCATTTTGAAATTGGTAATAGGGACCAGACTCTTGGCATGTTCTTTCAAGGTAAATTTCTCCTTAGATAATAGTAATTTTGAAAGAGCTTGCTCTATATGGTTTGCCTTTTTCCATGTATGATTCTCCAAATATGCTTTCAATAATAGTGTCATTGTCTGCATAATGCAAATAACCTCCATCCATGATTCTTCCTTCGAAGAATAGACCCCATAACAAATAGATACATGGTATCACTTCTGGTGTTGTAGTTGTGTAATCACCCTAAATTGGTCAAGAAAACACACATATTATGTCTTTTCATGGTCCTTTCCTAGGAGACTCCGAATATAGAATATGATATTTGTTTATATTTATTCAGGTCATTTTATTTGTCTTATCTTGGTTTCATTATATTCCCTAGACATCTCTTTGCTAATTCCCAGTCATTTATAGCTTACTAGGTTTGACCCTTTCAGGCCTAGAGACCTTTTTTGGACCCTGATCCATCCCCCTATGTCCCAAACCCCCTAGACAATAGCACTATAAATTTAATTATAATTATAAAATCGAGGGTGTCTAGTTTCAGTGATATTGTCCAAGGTCAATATGATCCCCAACAATTAGTTTTTTCCACCAGATAGGTCCTAGCCCCTTTTTTTACTTCATTTCTAAGTCTCCCCTTTGTTCACCAAATGAAAATAAAGACCCCAAATTCAAAATATAGAGTCTACTATATAAATTACTTCATAAGGCATTTTATATCTAACACTTCCTACTTTGGCACATTGGACATAATAAAAATTAGTCAATAGTATTGCTCAATTTCTCTGCATCACACTTAGATTTGCATGCTTGATCAAGGAAAGGCCTAAGAAAATTTCATTCTTACATAAATAATGAATTTTGACTAAGCACATTCCCTAAGGGAGAACTACATCAAATCTGAGACCCTAGAGTGAGCTTTAATGTAGACAATAATCAGAATAACAAGGGTTCTAGATTATGTAATCATTCTTCCCCTAACCCAATTTTTCCCCTTTTAGTATTTGATCTATTTTTTTTTGCATGTGTATAGATAAGTATAGGTATTAAATATTGAAATAGACCTACAACAAGCTCTGGTGACTTCCATGACCTAAAATCTAGTATAGAGGGTCTCCCAGAGCAGATGAATAGAACCTAGAAAGATCAAGAAGAGCAGATAAAAAAGACTATAGTGCCAAAAATAGGAATATAGTGCTAGAGCCAGAAGTGTCCAATTTTTGGAACTATTATCTAGATAGAAAATAGACTATTGGGTCCTATTTTTGACAATTTACCCAATCAACTCAGTAAATATCAATCGTTGATTATTTCATCTCAATCTAGAATAAGCTAAGTTTTATTATCTTCCCTCTTGTTTACTATTTTTAGAAATTAAATAAGCACTTCTATATTCAATAAATCAATAGGTTAATCAAGGTATATTCATTTATTTATTTTACCTATAATCCAAACCCCTTTACTAATTAGGAAATTAAACCCTTAGTTTCCCAAAAATAGTAAAACATTTTGTGAACCCAACTTAGTTTGAATTTTCACACAAATCCTTAGAAACCCTAGGGATAATTATCACTAATTTTTCGTAATGTTTTCCTAATTTTTCCTAAATTTCAAAATTATAAAACTATAAATAAATTGAAATATTTTCAATAAATTTACTTAAACCCTATTTTTCAAAACTAGGTCATCTAAAAACAAGCCTACCTCGTTGCCAACTTTAGAAAATTATTTAGAATTTTTGTAAAATAATTACCTTGCCAAAAATTATTTCAAATTTTCAAAATTAGTAGTTCTTGTGCAAAAATTTATTTTTCTAAACTCTAATTTTTGTATAATTTTTTGTGCAATTATTCCATTTCAAAAATAATTTTAGAATTTAAAATTATTGCATACAATAGTGAACATGTAAATGAAGATGAATATGAAAATTATGATTTAAATTATTTTATTTCAAGTGAACAAAGTGATGATTCTATTGATGAATGGAATAATGATGATTATTACGCATATAGTGAAGAATAAACTGCATCTCATGCTTCTAACCCTTCTCTCAAATCTCATGCATGACAAAATGTTGATTCTAAATCTATAAATGATTCTATTTCAAATCATGCACATGTTAATATTACAAGCACGTCTTCTACTAATTTCTAATGAGATTCACTAAAACATAAAGATACCAATGAATCCCCCAAGTCACCCCTCACTATAGTAGAACCCAATTCTCACCCATCATCCAAAGAGAATGGTAGCCCAAATTCCTCTCACAAGGTCTAAACTACCATTAATCCCAAGGTTTAAGTGATCACACCACCTCTTTATGATTTTATTGCTAAATGTAGCATTCCCATGGTTAAAATTAACAATCAAATTCAATGATTAAATGAGCCACTTTAAGATACTAATGTACCATCCCAAGAGATCATCTCTTTGATGCATGTAGTTGGTGAATTATAAAACCACATACATTTCCTTACCCTAGAAAACAAAGCTCAAAAATCTTAGATGGATGCCAATGATCTACATGGTAACCTTATTCCAAAAAAAATCATAAAATTTTCATTACCTAAACATTTACAAACACCATCATTACCTCACTTTGATGGAACTGGAGATTCATTAAAAAATATTCAAGCCTTTCAAAAGGATTTTCCAACTCATGCAAGCCTTTTGATTCTACTCAAGTTGTTTCAGTAGACATTAGTAGGGGAAACATAAAATTTGTTCTTTCATCTACTCCATGTCAGTTCCTTTCACACATATGATGACTTAGAGGAAGCTTTTCTCAAGAACTATAGTATAAACATGGGCCCTCATGTTACATATGAGAAACTTGCCACACTACATAAAAATTATTTAGATCCAATAAGTGAGTACATCTTAAGATTTAAGGCTCAATTTTTAAGATTGATATACAAACTAGTAGATCTAGAGGTTCAACATATCTTTATCAAGGGCCTTCACCAACTTCTCCTTGAGCATTTACTATATCAGATAGAGCCTTGTTTTAGACATTTGTGTTATACAGTTCTAGAATTGGAAAATAAATTGGAATTGATTGAGGTAGATTCAGTTGATCGAATCAATCTAGACTTCATAGTAACATCTTCAAATATAGATCCTACCACTCAGCATCCACCATGTCCTAGACAAGATAGGATACCAAAATTAGAAAATCAAACAATCAAGAACAAAGAAGAATTTTCTAAAATACCACCCATAATATGCAATACAAAGAATTATTAACTAGCACCACTATAGTTTGATTCAAAGTGGGATAGCTCATCTATCATATTATTAGCACTACTAGATACTAGGTTAATTACATTACCTCCTACTCATTGGAAAGATCCACATCTTTTACACAGACAACCATACTGGCCCTTTTGTAATTATCATCATATTCTTGGACATAATATGGATACCTATTTTAGGCTCTAGGATCATATTTATAGATGTATTGATGATGGTATTATAGAATTCACATAGAGGGCATAAATATCTCCTCAATTATGTAACCCTAGACCTCATTCCTCCATGATCGAGTCATCCCAAGACATTCCTTTACAAGAATCATCAGTCATTCATCATGAGCACAAATAGGTTTTAGAATAGAATCTCATAGGATATCTCCTATTCTATTTATTTAGAAAGTTTGGAAACTACTACAACACAAACAACCCACATATAGTAGTATAGTAAATGGTATACATAGTGTATTTCCATATACATATCTAATAGATTCATAGGCACCATAAGAAACTATAGTTTCAAAGAGATATTCACTCCAGGCAGACTTTTTAGGTCCTATTTCATGCAACAATCTACTATATTTGAGATCAAATGAGAATTTTCTACAACATAAAGGGCCAAAATCATAGCCAATCATATTGCATTTTCTAGAGTTATCACAAACTGCTATAGGTAGTGCATCACATTCAACATCAGACTCAGGATAGGGTTTTACATAGCATGAGCAGTATGAGCACTTGTTCACTTAGTTGTCAAGATCATATAGTGTTTTAACAGAGTGTGATATAACATACAATAATTTTAACATAAATTTATAGATTCACTTAGCATGGCAATAATGGATCCAAAGGTCTAGCTAACCTTTATATTTTTGAGTGACTCTTGGGAGGGTATTATGCACATAAGTCTATCTTATTTTTCCCTTCTAACAACTAACATTCCCAATCCTAGATAGCCATCCCTAGCCAAGAACCAACCTATCAAAGTCTAGATCTTACCAAATAAACTAATATAAACCTTTTACTAATCTCAAATTAATTCAACTTATCTAAATAAGTTAGTAATTTCAAAAAGCTAGACCTTACTTATATCCTACTTACAAACCATTTTACTTTACCAAATCAATTTTACCAATTAAAAAAAACCAATAAGATTGTTTCTTACATATGATCCAAAAATATCCTAAATATCATCTTAATAAATATATCATAATAACTAGATCACACATCCCAAATTCCATTTACCAAGCATATACAACATCAATGTCAAGTAAATTATTTCAAATCAAAACATTGTAATACCAGTATATTCTAGAAACAATTACATGAGTATAACATGAGTTTAAAAATCAAACTAGTATCTATATATATACCATGAAGTTTTCAAACATATACATCATGTCAAGGTCAATAAATCATAAATAGGGGTCATGCTCTCACTCTCAGTCTCACTCTCTCCTCTAGTGCTAGTCCCATAATCATGTCTAGAACTCGATGACTCTCTACCTCCTCGAGCTCCTAAATGCCTCTTAAACTAAGTATCTTTCTCTAATAAATGACCATACACCTCACACAAATTTGTATGTCACCATTGAATATCCATATAGTCATCCACAATCTTGGAGTTCACTGCTCCATAATCTAGAGGAGGCATCCTATGTATATCTCGCTCAGATCTTAACTCATCTCTCTCTCTTGTTACCTTAACATAGGTAGTTGTAGCTATAACAGCTCAATCAAACAAATGAGCATAAAAAATAGCCATAACTATAGGTCTCTCTATCAAACCTTCCTCCACAACATCATCAAGAACATGACGTGTAAGCTCACACAATGTAGACTCAATAATAATCTCCCATAACACATCATTACCACCACTAACTTTAGCATGTGCCTCACCCTACACATCCATCACCTCACCTAGGTACACAACATTACACTCTAATTAGCTACACATAATACAAAATTAATAATAGATCATATATACAAGGTACAAGATCACATTATAACCACTCACTTACCACCCTCTGAATCAGCTTAGGTTGCTCATATATACGAACATCTGATACACCAATTGGATATAATAGAGCTCATCAATGCCTCAACCACCACACTATGTATCCCTTAATACATCCCACATTGTCTATTTCAATAAAATATATAACCTCATCTTGTGCATCTAATGGCAATGGTGGTAAATCCACCTCAATCAGTCTAGGATGAACTCCCACTCTCATTAGTGCTTGTGCACTCCTCAACCATATCCATGCTATAGGAGGAACACCCTACCAAAATCCAAACTACCTAGTCACATGCTCATAATGAAAGTGCTTATAAAATCTAGGCTAATGATCATGTAACCAATAACTCACTCTCATGAGCCATAGCTGCTCTCCATCCTCTTGACATCTAAGAAATCTTCTATAAGGCCTCCATCTGATGTCATCAACCACCAATCTATCTAGAAACCACCTATAGTGGTCCATCCCAGGGGATCAAATAGCCAACTCACTAGTCTAACACTCATAAAATGGTTATGGATATGCCCAATTTATCCTTGGTAATCCAATCAACTGCATAACTACTATATGCTCATAGGCCTAGCAATGCAACAAAGTGGTTACACCCACACCACTGCTAAAAGACTTCTCAATAAATCTATGCAAATATCTATAAAAATGAGAAAGAATGGTCCTACCCCATGAAAACATGGTACCATAAATCTCAATACTCTAAACCACTCTATGCGTTCTATAACCAATAGATACTCTACTGCCATCCATAGTAATAAAAGAAGCCAATAGTACAACCAACCACTTTCATAGGTACAAAACACTCAACTACACAATAATCAATAATAAAATATCACTCTCACTACCATTTTGGTGTACTCCTATAGGTGCTTCTAAAAATTATCTCAATGCTCGATCAATGACATCTTTACTTATGTCATCTTATAGTGACACTTGTCACCCACTGATTGGTAAATGTAAAATCTGATACACATCCTATAGAGTTACTATAATCTCCCCTATCAAAATCCAAAATGTACATGTATCATAATTCCACCTCTCACATAAGGTGGTGATCAAATATCTATCCCACTACACTATACAAGGATCATATGCATGACCTAGCCCAGCCCTATCCATAATAGCATGCTCATCAGTAGATAATGGTATCAATCTTAGAGTCTCCATAACCTAGCCTTTGCAAAACTCTCACATCCACACCTTACCCTAAAAAACACCAAAAAATAGACTATATGTTAGACAACCATACCAATGATAAATAGCTAAGAAATATAAAGTAGGAACAACTAAAAAACTAAAAAAATCACCTATAGTGAACAATAACACTACAAAAGGACACTAGCACTAGATAATAGTGATATAACCTAGATAGTAGAATTGAATCAAGGACAATAGTGTTGAACCTAGGAAATTATCATTGGAACTACTCAAGTAAATTTAAAACTACTTTAAAATGGCTAAAAATAGCTAAAATTTACCAAAATTAGACATTAAGAACACATAGAAGTTAAAAAATATCCTTACTCCCCAAGGAAATTCCCTTGCCAACCTAAATTTGTACAACTAGTTACTCATATATAATCATGGCAAGTACTCATTTCCCCAAAATCCTCTCACTCTACAACTTTAATTTCCAACTATGAAATGAGAAAATGAATCATGAATTAGTCAAATCCTTCCTATATCAAAACCCTTTCTAAGTAAAAAGTAGCATCCTATTTTTCCCATAACTCGAGCTCTGTATCTCTATTTTGTAAAATATTTTATTCCTCAAACTCATAACATTGACACCTTTTCAATAAAGTAGGACTCACTCTCTTACTATGTTATTTACCTACTACAACACACATGTCTCTACACCTATTTGGTACCTAGATTAGTCCCTACAAATCAAACTCCTGCTCAAAACATTCAAATAATCCAACCTATTCAATCAAATCAATATTCCATCCCATTCAATCTATTTTTACCTCGTTTTCCTACCATGGCATGATAGGTACTATATAACTCATAAAACCTAGATGCCAATTTTGATCATAATCAACCAAAGATACCTTTGACTCCTAGTAATTCAATCTCATCAATTCAAACAATGAACCTTCAATTTGTTCAAATTACATGCCAACCACATTTCTATACATATTACCACTATTCATCACTTTTGGCTCAACCTCTTATATCTTAGATATCATCCCTTTCCCCAAAAGGGGGGCATCATTCATACTATCCCTATTTCCATAGTTTATCTAGCATACCTATCTAGTACACCACAGTTCTCACACCTTTAACAGTCAGAATTATCAGATTCAACTCAAAATGATCAAAACATTCAGTGATTCAGACTACATGGGTCACTCAACATGGTTTTCACACCTTCAGTATCCATATCAATAGCACTATGTACTCAATTTAGATTGGTTGAGGTTTCACAAGTAGTTCCAACTCTATGGGTCACTTAGCATTACTTAGCTCAGATTGGTCAAAAATTTCACAAGTGGTTCAAACTCTAGGGGTCACTTAGCATTACTCAAGTTAGATTGGTAAAATATTTCATAAGTGGTTTAGAATCCAAGGGTCATTTAGCATTACTCAACTCAGATTGGTAGAATTACATAGTGATTTAGACTGCATTGGGTCACTCAGCATTACGTAGGACATTCAAAGCGATACACCTTCCATTTACAAATATATAAATTTTTAGATTATTAGATGCATCACACATATACCAAATTTTGGTGCATGGCATAGATGTTCATGTCCTTCATCTTCCAAGATTAGACAAATTGGCATGGTAGGACATGCTATTTTTTTCTTATGCATTTTACCAGCATTTTCAATATACACCTAGACATTACTTAGGTTGTCACCAAGGTGGACCATATAGTCATCTGCAGTGATTAGTCCATAATATTACTTAGACCTAGTAGTTTGTGTAGGATAGAGGGAAAAAATTAATTTTGGACCTCCAAGCACTTATCAAATCTAGTTTAGATTATTTAGATTCAGTACAGGGGGCATCTATTATAGGGATTCCTTCTCTTTTCTAGCCACTATTCAGATTTAGTATAAGTGGGCATCTATTATATGGATTCCTTCTATTTTCTAGGCATTATTTAGGATTAGTATATGGAGCATCTATTACATGGATTCCCTCTTTTTCTTTGAGCACTATTTCAGTTATTCAATCCACTTCCCTGGCCAAGAGGTTAGATCCTTTTAACACATTTATCTTCACACAGGTAAGTCTAGGTATGCATCTTCTTTCTTTCTTTTAATCTAGTAATTCATTTCATTACATTACTACAATAAAAGGGGGAAAATTTTAATCACCCTAAATTGGTCAAGCAAACACATATATTATGTCTTTTTACGATCCTTTCACAGGTGACTCTGACTAGAGAATATGAGCTTTGTTCATATTTAGTCAGGTCCTTTTATCTATCTTATCTTAGTTTCATTATATTCCCTAGACATCTCGTTGCTAATTCTTAGTCATCTGTATCTTACCAAGTTTGACCCTTTTAGGCCCATAGACCTCTTTTGGACCCTGACCCATCCCCTTAGGTCCCAAACCCTTTGGACAATAGTGTCATAAATTGGACTATAGCATTGAAACCTAGGGTGTCTAGTTTCTAGTTCTATTGTCTACGGTCAATATGACCCCCAACGGTTAGTTTGCTCCACTAGATAAGTCTTATGCCCTTTATTTTCTTCATTCTTAAGTCTCCCCTTTGTTGGGAAAATGAAGATAAAGCTCCTAAATTCAAAATAAAGAGTCTCCTATATAAAGGACTTCACAAGGAATTTTATATCTAGCACTTACTACTTTGGCACATTAGACATAATAAAAATTAGTCAATAGTATAGCTCAACTTTTATGTGTCACACTTATATTTGCATGCTTGATCAATGAAGGGCCTAAGAAAATTTCATTCTTGCATCAATCATGCACATTGACTAAGCACGTTCCCTAAGAGAGAACTACATAGGATCTGAGACCCTAGCATGAGGGTTAATGTAGGCAACAATAAGAAAAATAGGGGTTCTAGATTGTGTGATCATTCTTCCCCTAACCTAGTTTTTCCCCCTTTGGCATTTGATATATTTTATTTTTTCTATGTGAATAGATAAGTATAGGTATTGAAGATTGAACCAGACCTACAGTGAGCTCCAGTGACTTCCAAGACCTAGAATTTGGTATGTAGGGTTTCCTAGAGCAGATGAATAAAACCCAAAAAGATCAAAAAGAGAAGATAAAAAAGACTATATCACAAAAAATAGGACCATAGCACTAGATCTTGAAGTGTCCAATTTATGATGCTACTATCCAGACAAAAAATATACTTTTAGGTCCTATTTCTAATAGTCTACCCAATCAACTTAGTAAATATTAATCTTTGATTCTTCTATCTCAATCTAGAACAAGATAAGTTTTACTATCTTCCCTCTTGTTTACTATTTTTAGAAATAAAATAAGTACTTATAGATTCAATGAATTATTAGGCTAATCAAGGTACATTTATTTACTAATTTTACCCATAATCTAGACCCCTTTACTAATTAGGAAATTAAACCCTTAGTTTCTCAAAAATAATAAAACAAGTGGCATAGTGCAGGTCTTGGAACTTGAGTGAGTGTATGTCTTTTATCAACTACTTATCCTCAACTACTATGTCTTCTTCTCATGTAAACATCTTGGCATCTTGGAATTCTTCCCATAACATTGAATAATTTGAATAACACCCCTCAAATTTAGTAGTGTCAAACACAGTATCAAGGTATTTTATAGAGTCCTTGATTGAGAACCTATATGGTGCTAGGGTTGTCCTATAAGTCATGGAAGATGATGCCATGGTAATTGTGTTGAGTACTAGTATATCGAAAGCTTTTAGTAATGGTGTTTCTTCACTTAGCTAAATCTCTCAAGTCATAATTCACCATGATAGTGGTTATGGATCTTGGGATTGCTTAAATTTAAAGTGTATTTGAGCTCAAATGATTGAATGATGTGAATTTGGTTGGGGGCTTAATGTAAAAGATCTGCTATATTGATTTTCAATTATGCACCATTACTCATTAACATCTATGAGATCATTACCTTCATTCAATTCAAATTTGACCACCCTATCCTAGTGTGCATTCCACATAGGATTCCTTATCATGTGAGGTGCCATGGTGTAACCTATCTTATCATTGATGAAATTATCATCCTAAAGTAGAATAACCCCATACGTATCACTAAGTTTAGAATGTGGGTTCACATTGAGATGGCCCTCTTAAACAAATTTTATAGTTTCCCAAGTATCCATTTTTTCCACACAGAATGGGTTTTGTTTTTGGACATGTTGATGACATCAATCTTAACTTTTGATCTAAGGGAAAAAATTATCATCAAGCTACGACAAAAGGTTTTACATAAGGATAAGTGGCCTACTAGTGGCCACTTTTATATGGTGTCATATCTCCTAAATGTGGTAATGGGAATTATACACATGTGATATGGGTCACCCTAAAGCCCAGTTTCATATTGCATAAAAAATTACATGTATGATTATTATTTATTTTGAGGAGATACCTTCAACATCCCCTTGAATGTATAATAAAAACCTTCATTTTATCTCCTAAGAGATGCATTAAAATTCCTTGAAATACCTTTGTGGGTAACTTGAATGTATTTACTATGAGATACCTTGAAGGTATCCTTGAAATTATTACAAGACCCTTCAAGTTATCACCTAATATTACTTTCAAGGTGAAGTAAAATTCTACTCATGTGGATGTTGAAGGTATCTATTGAGAGATACATTCAATGTCTCTTTAAATGCATGACAAAACCCTTTGAGGTGTCTCCTAGGATATTCCTTCAAGGGCTTTGAAATACACTTGTAATACAATCATGGTTAACTTGAAGGTGTCTCCTAAGAGATACCTTGAAGGAAAAATTCACTCTTGTGCATGTTTGAAAGGTATCTATTAGGAGATACCTTGAAGGTACCTATTGATGGGTGTTTTGACACATATTAAAACATACTTTCCCCTCATCTTTCACCTTTGAAATAAATGTTTATGGATTTCTTTGCCCATTAGATTATATTGGCTGGTGCTTGATATGTTAGAAATGTACAGTCAACTTTTAGGTCATCCCTTTTGAATTAGTTTTACATCTCTCTACATATAATTTATTTTTAATTTGGTCATACATTATTAGTTTAAGTGTGATTTAGTGTATATATTAGGAATATTTAATATGCATTTTGTATTGTAGTTTAGAATTCACATTTGTTGATATATAATTAATCATAAATAATTTTATAATTGATGCAATATGCAACTTACATTTTACAAAAGATCAATATTTAAATCATTTCAATTGTTTTGTAGAATGTCTTCAGGTGAGAAAGAAATTTCCACACTTAAAAGGTAGAAGAAGGCCTCACTTCAAGAGAATTTGGATAAATTATTGTTTAAGCTAACAAAACTAAAATTAAATCCACATCACTATCTTTCATTTTATGATGGTGACAAAATTCATATTGCTAATTGGTATTTTAATTTGTTTAGTTTGTTACATATGCATGCAGATATTTATTTATTTAGCACTATATTTGGAAAATAATCTTCTCAAATTGAAATAATTCTTGCCTATGATAAGGATGAACTTGAAGATGCCTTTCAATTCTAACTAGAATTATAAAATGAAGAAGAGGGAATTTTCCATCATGATACAACTAATTTCAATAAATTTACACCTAGTAAAATGGAATTGACAAAAAATATTTTTTCTCCTTCTTATGAGACATTTGGGTTTCATTTGAATAACTATGACAACCTTGAAATGTTTGGGTTAATATATAGAGATAATTTTGTCATTACAATAAAAAATATGTTAAAATAAAAACATGAACAAGGAAAAATAACTTCTTTTACTTGACACCATGTAAACATGTATTTAAGATACCCTATAATCATGACATAAAAGAAATTCAAGAAAACAAGACAAACAAGGGAAACATATTTATCTGAAAATTTAAAAAAGGCTATACAACTACTCACAATAGTGGAGAAAAATAAGATCAAATAAAAATTTGATACACTTTTGTTGACACAAACTTCTGATAAGACATACAATGAATTCTCTGCATGGTATTTTTCTCTAGCAATTATGCCTTGAATATTCATGTAGAGCTCTATGAGTTGGGGGATGCTAATATCAAATAAAAAATTTGAATGAAAGAGGGGTGAATTCTATAAATCATTCATTTGTAAAACATAAAGAGGTTCCAATGAAGGATGCTTTGTTTATTACTTTTGATCCAAATAACCCTCAATGTATTATTGAATTTGAAGAAGTCCTTGAAGATATGATGGTGAAAAAAAATAAGATTCAAAATTTTAGATGGCTAGCACACAATTATAGTACAATAAATAATTCTTTAAGAAGAGGAATACAATTCACTATCATTGAGGAAAAAATATTCTGTTAGAAGGGCAAGATTTTTGAAAACTTTTACTCCATTCCATATTGTTTACAAAATATGTAACCAATATAATGAAGCTAATTAAATAATTCATAAGGCTTCATTTGTAGAAAGAGTTTGATTTTTATGTGACTTTATTCAACTGAGAGGTTGGAAGAATCTTGAAAAAAAAGAAAAAAAGATGAAAGAAATACATGAATAAGATAAACACTTATTCACACAAATGATATATTTAGCACAACAATTACAGGAAATAAAATGCCTTCTTTTCATAGAAAAACCCATTTGGGATTATTTTGATAAGGCATTTGATTTATTTGAAATTGGTAATTTACCTAGTTTAGATAAATAAGATTTAAATCTGATTGATATAATAGTACTTAGAAATATTCAAGGGATTTTAGACAAAAAAAAATAGAATTAACAAATTTATTCGAAAAATGGTATATTTCCTTCTTGAAAACCGTTGGGTACAACAACATGGATACTTGGTGAAAAAAGGTGAAGTTAAAAAGTAACACATTATCAAAAATTGTAGATTATTTCATCAACCATGATTTGACACTACCAGTAGAAAAAATAATCACACTTGAAGAGGTGATGGAGTATTATATAGTTTATTAAAAAAAGTTTGGTAATTTGTGTGTCTTGAATGAAGGTATTTCAAAAAATAAAAATAGTTGGGAAGTAATATCTCTAGATTCAATAATCATATTGATAAAATATATAGATAATGATGGAGATCAACTTTCCAAGATAGATAAAAAAATTCAATTGCCATTATGGACCCCCACATCTTTGGCCATTCATTTTAGAAGATTTCAGTGCAATGTTCATTATTGTTATGAACATTGATTTGATAATTATTGATCTTTTGAATCTCATTGAAGATTTTAAGGAAGAACATCTTTACCTATTTATTCAGACATTGATTGATAAAGTTATTATTGTGGATTTCGATGTATTCATCATTCACAAACTTGAATATTTTTCTGGCATTCATAACTCTCTAGTAAATCTATGTGTTGGTGATTTCCATTACAAGAAAAAAATAGGTGTAATACTTTGAGGTCTAGATAGTGATGGATTTAATTGGACTCATATTACATATATCAATTTTTCTCAGGATTCCACCAATTTTTAATCTTGAAGATTTCATCCTCCATTCACAACAAAGTAATTTAGATGAAGGTGTTTCCATCAGTAAAGGAATACCAACATTTCAAATGATTGGTTCACAAAGAATAGAAAGGCCATTAAAAAAATAAATAGATAAATTATTTTGGGAGAGACTTATCTCTACTTTTAATAATTGAAATGCGTGTGATGTGCTAGGGGTATATATAGGAGCTAGATTGGTGCATGATGGTACACAATTGTAAAGTAATTTATCTTGTATTACAAAAATTGAAGAAAAAACAATTTTTAATGTTTAATTTCAAAATTACTTGACAAATTCAAAGCCACCAATACAAGAACAACCTCTTCTATCAGTATAAGGTGCATAAAATTTTTAATTTATTTTATAATCATGCTTCATTTTTCAAATATAACATATTAACAATTTTTCTATGTGTATGCTTTATTTTTCAAACCTAATAGTTTAGCAATATTTAAGTGCATATCACTAATGACATTGTATGCAAGTGAAGAAATAATAATAATGTAAAATCAAATAAATAAACATGACACATTGCAAGTTAAAGAAGGTAAGATAAGATCATGCATATTTTTATAATTATATAATTTTTATTTATCAACTATTTATAATACTGATAAAATATTTATTTATGTATTTATGTTTCAATTAAAACAATTCACAACACATCTCTATAATTTTGTGTCTCCAACATAACAACCCATGACATAGCTCTACAACTTGTTGCCTCCATGAAAACAACACAAAGTTAAACTCTACAAAAACACACACTTTTAAAATAAAAATATCAAATCAATTGATGATGAGAATTTTTACTTACTATATTATATAATACCTTATAGGGAATAAACAACCAAAGTTTCAACAAAAAAGTGCACTTGTATAAACTACAAAAAGGCAAACAATAAAGGTAAAAACCCCTTTCAATAAATGTGTAATTATAAAATTTCATACAATAGAATATATTATTTATCTTTATTTATTTAAACATTTAAAATTAAAGTTTATTTATGGATAAGAGATTGTAGAAGACATTAAAATATAGACTTGCATCAGCTTGGGATTTGGAATTATGGGTTTATTTTATTGTCGTGTCAACTTGAATGTGGTTGTATTTATCCATTAAAATGCTATTTATGTGTTAAATTTACATAGTTTAAAATAACACAATATGTGTTATATTGTGTCTTCAATATAATAAATATTGATGTTGAGTATCCATGATCTTTATCAATATAAAAATTATTTCTTTGAATGGATAGAAATATTGTGACCATGAGAAATTCAATGAAGAATAAATTTCATATTAAAAATATTTTGATCAAAAAGTGTAAGTGTGTTTGTGTGTTTGTTTGTGTATTACAAATGTAATCAGATATAATATAAATTTTGATGTTGATTATCCATGATCTTTATCAGTGTAAAAATGATTTCTTTGAATGGACAAAAATATTATGATTGTGAGACAATCGATGAAGAATAGATTTCATATTAAGAATATTTTGATGAAAAAGGCATGTGTGGGTGTTGTAGATGTAATCAAATATATATATATATATATATATATAATTCTTTTTTTAGTTGATATGGTAAAAGTTAGGTTTTACAAGGACCTAGAACCATAAAGTACATTACAAAAGTTTAAACAAGTCAACTAGAGTTGACAAGTCAACAAGAAAAAGGAAACAATACTTAGAATAGAAGTAGAAAATAGGAAATCATAGAATAAGTAGGAGGAAGGTCCCTCTTGAGGGTCATTAGCATCAATAATTTTCTTCATCGAGATGGTTGGTTTGTCCTTTAAAACTTTAGCTTGAGTAAAATTTTTGGGGCCTTCATTTATTTTACCGGGAAGTATCATTTTGGGTCGCTTTTTACCTTTTACCTACATGAGAGACTATTTTATGAGGACCACCTTATGGGAGCCCTAAGTGGGGGATTTTAAAACCTTAGGTGATTTCATATTAGGGGATTGACTAGAGTGAATGAAGGCCTAAACTATTGCTTCAACCTATCTGTGTAATGCATTCCAGTCTTGGATGAGTTTAGTTAGGCCAAATCCTACTTATTTCATTTTTGAATTAAATTTTTCTAGTATTTGTTTGCTTCTTTTCATATCCTCCATAATAATTACTTTCCTTTTCTAGGCTAATTTCATAGGGGTCTCTATTTAAATAGGTTTCAATTTGGGGATAAACAAAAATTTGAGAGGGAGGTCATTTAGGGGAGACTGTGATAAGTTGTTCTAGGGAATATGGTCAAAAGGCTGGTGGGATCCCTCGATAGAATCCTCCATTAGGGAGTCCTCCCCAAAAGAGGAACCCCTAAGGGGAATATCCTGGCCTAAAAGGGCTTGGTAATGCTTAAAAATAAGGATAATAAGACCTTGGTAAAGAATGGGATTGGTATCATTTACTTGGTGAAGCAATATGGTACTCTCTATGGACTTTAGTAAGAAATAGGGAAGACTAATTTTAAACCCAATGAAATGATTAAGAAGTATAAAATGGTGGGAAAATATTAGTGTATATTTATCTTTATATATCGCATGATTTGAAGGAAAATTTTGGGCCAATAATGCAAGAGGTTAGCCTGAGGGAAACCTTTTTTATCCATGTACACAAAATTATTTGTTCTAAAGAACCATTGCATGGACTCTTATTTTTTTATTGGTTTTTAAATTATTTGGTGCCTACACATGACATTCCAGTGACATCATGGATGAACTCCTTAGATACATTAATGGTGATGCCAAGATATAAACATTCTTTTATATAAGGAAAGAAATGAATAAAGTATATTGTGCTAAAAACAATTATATTTCTATTGATTTAAACAATTTTTTATTTGATTTGTCTCATTGTAAGTATATGAAGGGGGTTTAACTATAGGTTCATATTCATTTGAAATTAGTAATAGTGAACTTTGGCTTAGAATGAGTAAATATTATTTTGTTTATTGTGATGGGTTGTATAAACATATAAATATGTATTGGTATGTGTAAAAGAAGCTGATACTTTCAATAATGTAAAAATATAAATGTTGGTTGATCAATGTTAAATTTGTATTAGCATCTATGAAAAATGAGTTATGAAAAAATTAGACTATTTTAGAATATGATCAGGTAATAATCAAGTTATAAGGATTCATTATAAACATGTATATGCATATGTACTGGAACAACGCCTCAAGTTAAACTTAGAATAATGTAGTATTTTTTTTAAAACTAAATACTTTACATTCATTCCACAAAAACATACTTAACAACTTATCCAAATAATAACTTAGAACAATAACAATTCCAAATTCAAATACTGAAATGCAATACAAGTTATTAAAATTATAAGGAAATTAAATACATTAGTGTTAAGCCATGACTGGTCCAATAATACAACTACTATTTAAGTATATATAAATATATTACAATTACATTTACTTCAAGCATTCAACCTTAATACCATAAATAGATATCATGTCCTCCTGAGCTTGAGTTGAACCAACTCATGTATCTATGATAATCTTAAGTGTGGTTTCCAAATAAGCAGTACTATTGTGATGAGGGAGAGCATCATCCGAGCACTTTTTCACACCAAACATAGACCAATGTTCCCACACACTAATCCCATCAGGAAATGGCCCTCCCTTCATAGATGGGTAGATAGTGATCGTGTGGGAAACTAAAAAACAAGTAAGTACCCAAGTGTGTATGATTTTTAAAACTAAACATGTAGTGTATCATAGAAAACCCATTCTATTGCAATATATCATACTGACATGTAAATCATACATTTTATAATATAATGTCTCATTATACATTATTTAACCACAAGATTCATACTGATTACAACCTCTTAGTAATCATATCATATGATAAACATAAGAGTAAGCAAAGTATACATTTTTTTCATTAATTTATGAATGCATATTAAATTATTATCTATCCCAAATCAAAACAAATACTTATAATTTATACCACCTGAGTAAAATTTACATTAAACTATAAATTCTCAAATACTTAATTAAAATCTAAACTACACACCATGATATCCCATATTATCACACTCTAGTGTTCTAAGACATAACTACTAGTTTTCCCACAATCAATCATACAATATAGTCATAAATACATGGAATCCTAAAATTTTATTCAATCAAGTATATATAATAAATTAAGTCATATAATCACATAAAATTCTATCCTAACATTCGCTTATACTCTCAAGGCTGTATGCATACATACAAGATGTCTTACTAATTATTACAAAATGTATTATTCAAATAATAACCAACACATGTATTTATTCAATCAACATAGTTGAGAGTCTATAAATATAACTAAATTATGTACCATCTGAGCATATACATTTAAGCTGAAGTATCTTATGATATCTCATAATATCATAGTTTATTATGCATGAGCACTCTACTCAAATATGAACAAACAATCCTACACTATATTTATTAAATATGTAAGTATAGGATTATAACACCTGAGTATACCCTCAATAATAATCAGATAAAAACATGATCTCTAGGCACACATCATGGACTACTATCTTATTCTATAAATGTCTATTCACTTGCACATAAAATACTCTTAAAAAAACACTGCACATAAGTTTTCATCTTTACAAGACACTACAAATTTTGGCCTTGCTGACATTTTTGTATAATACTATTGTGATTATAGATATACTACTGGTCCTCTATAGACCTTCTAAACAAATCCATAGTAGATATTTATATCATATAATTATATCAATCTAGGATAAAGTATTAATCAAATAGGAGTATATCAACACTATCATAGAAATGTCTAATTTTTCTATAGTTTGCCCAAATCATAATGATATTCTTAAAAATATAAAACTCTAAATCATGGTCCTCATATGAAAATGGATTACAAGGATAAGTAGTCACTTCTCAATATATAATTAACAAAATCTCATCAATTAATCTGGTATAGATTAGAGGATCAAAATAAGATTGAGAATCAATCATATTATAATCTTAATCTTATATCTTATGATCATAATCTTTATTTATGAGTGTATTAAAATTGCATGAGTAAGATCCTCTATAATGACATTTGATCATAAAGATGTAATTATCCTAATTTAAAAATTATCTTCCATGTCTTACAAGCATCAATTAAAGTTAAGCCAAATGGTCAACTTAGACTAAAGATAAGTAGACAAACAATAGAACCAACGTAATGTTAACTTATAAAAATTAGTTTATATTTATCCTTAAGTAATAATTCTTTAATAAATTTAATTCCTTTCATTCTCCATTGCTTAACCGATTTGACCAATATTTACTTGGCAGTATCATAGGTATTTTATTACAATGTACCATTAATATAATGTAAATCTTCACACACACACACAAAACACACACACACACACACACACACACACACACACACACACACACACACACACACACACACACACACACACACACACACACACACACACACACACACACATATTCTAGCCTTATTTTTAAAAGGTTACACAGTTAAATATTGTGTGAAATGACAAATAAGTTTTAACTATTTTTTTCTAAACTGGGTGTAAAAATCATTAAAACATTTATTACTGATCAAGGGGAAATACTAAGAAAATATCACAACTCTAATTAGGTTCTCATGATAATTATGCTCATTCATTTGATATGCTACTTGGGCTAACCACAATATGAAAATTGGAGGCAAAAATAAAGTTCCACCAAACAGTTGGTCTTGCATTAAATAAGAGACATAGTTTCCTCTACAAATTTCATTCCTTTTCCAAAATATACACGGTGCATCCACTTAAAAATATTATTATTTTAATAAATCCATACTTCTTATATAAGATACATCACTACAATTCCAATAAAGACTCAACATTTCTTTTTAAAGACTTAGCATTTTATATTTTGACTCAACATTTAATTAAATACACAACATTAAAATTTATGCATGGTGTTGAAATTATATACTCATTCAAAAAATTTAAAGACTTGGTATTTCAATAAAAGACTTCAATGATCTATTTAAAAACTTGGTGATTTCAATTTTATACTCAACATCCAATTTAGTGACTTGGCATTTCAATTTTGAATGCAGACCAATATAATTAAAATACATCTTGTAAAATATACATCATAGTTATAAATAAAATGTGCTACCCTAGTGTGAATATAAGGATGATAGATATTCATAAGCTATATTTTTCCTAAAATTTTCATATGGGTCTCTACCCAGACTTCTTAATATGATGCTACCACTCTCTTAATAATTTGATACATTCCTATTTAAAGGGTAGATATAGAAGGTTGGATGTAGTCCATAGTTTAAGCATTGATCCATATTAAATTATTCATAAGTCTCCATCAAAATTATTTAAATAAGACACTACATGTTAATTTTTTTTCCTAGTTTACATAAAGATAGGATGCTAAACTCCTTAATATAAAATGTCGACCTTAGAAATGAAACACATGTCTATATTTTGAAATGCGGGGGAAAAGAGGGAAGCATAGTCATTAAATTCCTCTAACAACTAAATATAAAATATGTTGCCAATAAGGTATATCAAACATATTATAATTTTAATATAATTTTTTAATAATGTTGTATAGAATAATTGAAACACAGGTTTATAAAAATTAAATGTAAGGTTAATGAAACATATTCATATATGGTAAACTGTAGGTCGATATGGGTAAGATGTAGCTACAATAAGTGAAATGTACACCACTTTAGCTATACTAAAGGACACCACTTATTTATTAGGACTCAGGCTACACTAAGTGAAATGTACTTAAAGTAAAGGTAGAATGTAGCTAAAAGAGTAAAAACTTAGAAATAACATTTATAGAACTGACATGATAAGAATTTACTTGAAAAGAATACACCGAGCTACCTTTTTCTTTCTCCAAATTCTCCTACCTGCTTCTTCTCCATATCTTATTTCTCTCCACCTTTATTTTTATCAGGCTTTATTTATAAATCAAATTCCCACCAATTCTACCATGCCTCTCCTTTTTTCATGTTAAAATTCTTAGTTTTCCTCCCCATGCATAGCATCTTGAATTCCTACTAAGTGTAGTTATACCTTTTATCAAAATTGTAGTCTATCCTTACAACTTGATTAATTAATTTAAATTTTTTTATCTATTTATTTAAATCACTATGCCTTAGTTCCCATGTTATCTCAACATAAGGCTAAGTTGGTCAATTAAAATAAACATATCCAATTCTTAGTTCTCAGCTTAATTTCATGCATATTTGTCTTAATTCAAGGTTAGAAATTTAGGATAATTCAATTTTTCATGAAAATCAATCAAAATAATGATAATTAATTATTTAACTAAAATATACTAAGTCAATAATTGATTTTTAATTTCAATATAATTGTATATCCAAAACTTGTGTGTGTGTGTGTGTGTGTGTGTGTGTGTGTGTGTGTGTGTGTGTATTACTGAATATCAATATTTTAAAAAGATAAACATTCAAAGATGATTTAAATACATTATAATAGTTTATACATATCATATAAATTAAATATTTATTTTCTTGTTTTATACTCAAAAATTAAGATAATTATAAGTAAAGGAATCTAATGTAATCTTATGCATGTCAATAATTAAATCTACATACAAATATAATCACAAAAATATTTTCTTAACTACACACTAAAATTTAAAACATGTTACACATATAATATTGTAAATCTAATGTGTGTGTGTAGGGTTACTAACAACTCCTTGTCAACCCTCAATCATTCCATCTAATTCATCATCTTTAATAATGCTTTCCCTCATCAAGCTCTAAAGGTAGGATCAATTTTGCATCCACCTCACAACAAGTAGGTAGTTAGTCTGAGTCATCACATATATCAACTAATGATGTAAAACTAATAAATATGCATCCTCAATGTACATAATAATAAGATATAACTATCACATCATATATACTAATCGATAATATCACTGTCCATAACAATATATGTCATAAATCTCAAATCAAAATAGTAATAATCAGATAATAAATATAACAATCCATAGATTCAAAAGTTATAAATCATAAGGTAAAATTGGGATGTAACATCCTCTCCCCTAAAACTAGTCATTGTCCTAATGACACTTATTCAAATAATAGTTTTGAATTATAAATAGATTTTAATAGATTTAAAACATAGTATCATGTATCAAATCATGAAAACAAAAGAGGAAACAACATATAGAATTTATCATAGTCCTTCTAAGTAGCATTATCTTCAGATTATTGGTCTCAAAAGACCCTTATTTATGATATTTAAGTTTATGCACATAAGTTTTTTGAATGTCACTTATACTGATTTGTTCTATCATGACCATCTCAAGGTCCAAAACTGCAAAACACGTTTATAATAACTCGGTAAAAGTTTCACTGACTTCTCAAAAATACATGAGATCATCACAAAAGACACATAAATTAATAGGAATAGTTACATAAAACCTTCCAACCCTTATGCACATCTCTTTTACCCTAGAGAGTGTATTTTTCATTCTAGAGAAAAGTATTTAGGGAACCTAGCAATAATAATGTCTATAAGTTAATATTATCGCTACTCTGCATAGCTTCAGTAAGTATAACATGTCAATATTATCACTACTCAATGGATCTCATAAAAATTATGATGATTAATAATAATTAGAAATATTACATTTTCAATGTATACAAAATTATGGAATACCCATCTACAGTATACATACATATGGCCATACAACTAAATTGACATGTCTGTATGTCAAATCCTAGATTTGACAAGTCCTATTAAATCCAAAATTAGTAACTACCAATTCAATATAATTCTAATTAAGATACTATCATATTACTTATAACTCATGTTCTTAATTCACCACTCTTCCCTCAAGTCTCCATGACCTGATGATTTCCAAAATGTGCACAAGGTTCAATAAAACACAAATCTTTACTGGTAGATCATAGAAAGCATTAATACTTACTAAATGATTCTAGATGTACTAACATACAATAAAATCATACAATCATTTTGTAATTTCATTAAGTTACCGCTAGCCAAACACAACTAGTATCATATTTCACATCTTAACCTATAGTGTTATATTCATAATTAAGAGGAGATAATGCTTAAAATTATCATAATATACAAAGACCAAGAATCATATCATCCTTACAACCTTATAAGTGAGACAATGTCTCCTCACATTCATGACTAACACATAATAAGTTAATTTTTTTATCTCAATCCTCTTATACTATTAATATGTTATACGCATCTCATACCCTACTTGCTCTCGATAAAAGGTACATAAATATATTTTCTAGGCAACATGATTCAAAAAGAGAATAATATAAATCTAAACAAAATTATTTATCAACAATTATACTCACCTAGAATTAATATAAATTCAATGTTAGCCACTCCTTGTGGTCAAGTTCACAAGTTAGATAAAATAGTAACTCTAAAAAGTCACAAGTGATAAGTAGAGAACTAACATCTCATAAACAAAACTCCTACATACCCTCAGATGATAAAATAAAATACCAAAACCCAAGTTTCCAAATCATTAATCACTTACCAACTTACAAGTGTAGTATCATAACCCAATTCCATAACTAGAAAGAAAGTATTAACCACAAGGATGCATCAATACATCCAATCCTACAATTTTTATCAACAATAAGCTGAAAACACTATCCCAAAAACTCAAGGGGATAGGATCAAACACCATTTTAGAAACAAGTTTTCTTTTTAACACTAAATCAACATTCTATAAATATGAATCTTCTCGGTAGCTTAAAATGATGTAAAAAGAGAGTGTGAGCATAAAAACTCACCTCTAGGCTAACTATGAGATATGAAACTTCTTCTCAAGTCTATATAACTATAAGGATGCTAATAAACATAGAAAAATCCTAACACAAAGGAATTCATAATCAAGACATCTATATTTGACTACAATAAAATTCCCAGTACACTAGGTGGTGTTACTCTAGAATGATCTTATAGGATTTCTTCCTCCTAGGATTTGTGTAAGTAAAACACAAAACTAATGCATAAATACATAAGTAAGAATAATATTATGCATAAAACATAAATGTTGAAGGTGATTATATTACCAATAAAGACGTAATCATACTCAAGGTGTTCAATCTAAAAGATAAAAAATATGGTAGAGAACTCTTGTTCACATTACATGAACTATGATTTGTACTTACCTATCCCAACACCTTAAATAACCATCACTAATGAGACAATAAATAAATCAACCCTTTAACAACTCTAAGGCGGTAGGAATGATCTTAGGTTTCACACTCAATCTACCACATATATGTTTTCATTTCTTTTCTCTGCTAAATAGAAAGGTACAAAAATGATAATAGACTCGTTAGGTCCTAAAGTTTGAGCCACAACTATGATACCACATATAACAATCGCTCAAGTTAAAATTAGAATAAGTTAGTAATTTTTTAAAACTAAATACTTTACATTCATTCCATAGAAACATACTTAATAACTTATCCAAACAATAACTTAGAATAATAACAAATTCCAAATTCAAATACCGAAATGCAATAAAACTGATTACAACTATAAGGAAAGTAAATACATTAGGGCTTAGCCACAACTGGTACAATAATACAACTATTATTCAAGTATATATAAATATATTATAATTACACTTCCTTTAGGCATTCAACCTTAATACTATAAATATATTTCATACCATTTAGATCTCAATTCGAACCAATTCATGTATCTCTAATAATCTCAAGTGTGGTCTTCAAATAAGTAGTATTACTATGGGGAGGGAGAGCATCATCCAAGTGATTTTCCACACTAACCATAGACCAATGATCCCTTACACTAATTATATCATGTAATTTCCCTCCCTTCATGGATGGGTATATACTAATGGTGTGAGAAACTGAAAAACAAGCAAGTATCGAAGTGTGTATGATTTCTAAAACTAAACATGTAGTGTATCATAGAAAACTCAATCTATTTTTAAGATATGACATTGATATATAAATCATACACACCATAAGATAATGTCTCATTATACATTATTTAACTACAATATTCATACTAATTACATCCTCCTAAAAATCACATCACATGTTAAACATAAGAGTAAACAAAGTGTGCATTTATTCCATCAATACATGAATGAATATTACATTATTATCTATCCCAAGCCAAAAATAATGCATAAAGCTTATACCACCTAAGTAAAATTTATATTAAACTATAAATTCCTAACTAATTAAATAATATCTGAACAATTACACCCCATGATATCCCATATTATTATAGTCTAGTGTTTAAAGATATAACTACTAGTTTTCCCATAATTAGTCATACAGAGTAGTCATAAATACCACTTAAGTATATATAACAAAACAAGTTATACAATCGTATAAAATTATATCTTAACATTCACTTATACTCTCAAGGTTGTATGTATACATACAATATGTCTTACTAACTATTAAAAAATATATTATTCAAGTAATAACCAACATATGCATTTATTCAATCAATATAGGTGAGACTTTATACATATAAATATAGTATGTACCATCCAAGAATATATATTTACGTTGAAGTATCTTATGATATCCTATGATATTATAGCTCATTATGCATGATCACCCTACTTAAATATAAATAAACAATCTTACAATATATTTATTAAACATGCAAGTACAAAATTATACCACCCTTTATACCTTCAATAATAATCAGATGAAAACATGATTTCTAGGCACGCATCATGATCCATTGTATTATTCTAGAAATGTCTAATCACTTACACATGAAATACTCTCACAAAATACACTACACACAAGTTTTTATCTTTACAAGACACTACAAATTTTTGTCCTACCAACATGTTTGTATAACATTATTGTGCTTATAGAGATACTTCTAGACCTCTAAGATCATTCTAAGTAAATCCATAGTAGATATTTAGATCATATAATTATATCAATTTAGGATAAAGTATTAATCAAATAGTATTATATCAACATTACCATAGAAATCTCTAACTTTGTTATAATTTTTAAAAAATCATAATGATATCCCTAAACTCTAAATCATAGTCATCATATGAAAATGTCTTACAAGGATAAGTAGTCACTTCTCAATCTATGATTGACAAAAGCTCATCAATTAATATGGTATAGATTAGAGAATCAAAATAAGGTTGAGAATCAATTGTCTCAAATTCTTAATCTTATGTCTTATGATCATAATATTTATTTATGAGTGTATTAAAATTACATAAGTAAGATCCTCTATAATGAAATTTGATCATAAGAATGTAATTATCCTAATTTAAAAGGTATCTCCCATGTCTTACAAGCATCAATAAAAGATAAACCAAGTATACAACTTAGACTAAAGATAACAATAAAAATAATAGAACCAATGTACAACTAGCATAACATTTTCCTATAAAAAATTTTTATATTTACCCTTAATTAATAATTCTTTAACAAATTTAACTCTTTTCATTCTCCATTACTTAACCCATTTGACCAATATTTACTTGACAGTATCATAGGTACTTTTTTATAGAGTACCACTAATATAATGTAAATCTCTGTATTATATATATATATATATATATATATATATATATATATATATATATATATATATATAATTTTTAAAAGGTTACACAATTAAATGTTATGGGAAATGATACACAAGATTTTACTATTTCTTTTTGAACTGGGTATATAGATCATTCCAACATTGATTACTAATCAAGGGAAAATAATAAAAAAATATCACAACTATAATTAAGCTATCATGATAATTAAACTCATTCATTTGAGCTTCTACTTGGGCTAACTGTAATACAAAAATTTAAGGTAAAAATAAATTTCCACCGAACATTTGATCTTGCATTAAAGAAGAGACATAGTTTCCTCTACAAATTTCATTCCTTCTCTAGAATATACATGGTACATCCACTTATAAATATTATTATTTTAATAAATCCATACTTCTTATATAAGATACATCATAATAGTTCCAATAAGGACTCATCATTTTGTATTTTGACTTAGTGTTTAATTAAATACACAATGTTGAAATTTTATGCACTGTGTTAAAATTATATACTCATTCAAAAAATTTAGAGACTTAGCATTTCAATAAAATACTTCAACAATATATTTAAAAACTCAATGATTTCAATTTTATACTCAATGCCCAATTTAGTGACTTGGCATTTCAATTTTGAATGCAATCCAATATAATTAAAATGCATCTTGTAAAATATACATCACAACCAAAAATATAAATCTCTACCCTTGTGTGAATACAAGGACACTGGTTATTCATAACGCTATAGTTTGCCTAAAATTTTCATATGGGTTACTACCTAGACTTCTTAATATGATGCTACCACTCTCTTAATAATTTGCTACATTCTTAGTTAAAGGGCAGATATAGAAAGTTGAACACAATCCATAGTTTAAGCACTATTCCATATTAAATTATTCATAAGTCTCCATCAACTTATTTAAATAAGACACTCAATGTTAAACATTTTTCCTAGATTACATAAAGATAGGATGCTAAACTCCTTAATATAAAATGTTGACCTTAGAAATGAAATACATGGCAAAAAAGTGAAGTGCAATCATTAAATTTCTCTAACAACTAAATACAAAGGATGTTGTAAATAATGTATATCAAATATAGTATGATTTCAATATAATTTTTTTATAATGTTATATAGAATAAGTAAAACACAAGTTTATAAAAATGAAATGCAGGTTTAATGAAACACAGTCCTATGAGGTAAAACATGGGTTTATATGGGTAAGATGTAGCCAACACTAAAGGATGCCACCTATTTATTAAGACTTAGACTACACTAAGTGAAACACAATCAAAGTAAAGGTGAAACGTATCCAAAAGATTAAAAACATATAAATATAATTTACAGAACTAACCTGATAAGAATTTACTTGAAAAGATTACACCTAGCTACCTTTTTCTTTCTCTAACTTATCTCCAAATTCTCCTACTTAATTCTTATTTGTATCCTATTTATCACCCCTTTTTTTATCAATATTTATTTATAAATAAAATTCCCATCAATTCTTCTATGCATTTCCTCTTTGCATGTTAAAATTCTTAGTTTTTCTCCCCATGCATAACATCTTAAACACCTACTAAGTGTAGTTATCCCTTTTATCAAGGCCATAGTCTATCTTTACAATAGATTAATTAATTTAAAATATTTTATTTGTTTATTTAAATCACTATGTCTTATTTTCTATGTTACATCAATATAAGGCTAATTTTTCCAATTAAAATAATCATATCCAATTCCTAGTTCTCAACTTAATTTCATGCATGTATGTCTTAACTCAAGGTTAGCATTTTAGGATAATTAAATTTTCATGAAAATATAGATAATTATAAGTAAAGGAATCTAATGTAATCTTATACATATCAAGAATTAAATCTACATAAAAATATAATCACAAACAAGATTTAATTAACTATGCACTAACATTTAAAACATGTTACACATATAACATTTTAAATTTAATGTGTGTGTAGGGTTACTAGCAACTCATTTGTCATCCCACAATCATCTCATTTAGTTCATATTATTTTATAATACTCTCCCTCGTCAAGCTATAAGGGTAGGATTAGTCTTGCATCCACCTCACAATAAGTAGGTAGTTAGTCCAAGACATCATATATATCAAACAATGATGCAAAACTAACAAATATACATCCTCAATGTACATAATAATAAGATACAACTGTCACATCATGTATACTAATCAATAATATAACTACCCATAAAACTATATGTCATAAATCTCAAATCAAAGCAATAATAACTAGATAATAACCATACTAATCCATGAATTCAAAGGTTGTAAATCATAGGGTGAAATCGGGATGTAACATGTATGTTATAAAACTAGAAATAAAAATGGTACATCCATGTATAATAAGTATATTTACATGTGTGTGATCATGTATATATTTTTAAATATGTTTATATGAATCTTTATAAGATTTAAGGAAATGAAAATAAAGAATGCATCAAATGAAATGCATTATGTTTATATGTTAAAATATGAAATGCAAATCAAAAGCGCATCAACGATCAATCTAACATGTAAAACATTTTATTAAAAAATTTCCATGTTAATTTTTATTATAATATAATATGGTTAATAAATGATTACTTTATTTTTTAACAAATTATAGAAATTTCAAAGAAACAGCTAAAACTAACTTCTAAAAAACTATTGATTTTGGGTTTGGATGACTTATTATATGTTGTGCACAAAAAAATATATTAAAATTAATGATATGGGAAAAAAATATTCTAAAATATAAATTATGTCATACTACATTCAAGATTATTCCAAAAAAAATTTGAAAGTGGCACTTCAGTCTTTTTCTCATGTTGGTATTTAGTTAATAATAAAGGACAATCATTTGGGGCTACTCCTTCAAGCCATGGGTTACACTAGTTCAAATTTAAAGTTTATTTTGGGTAAAATATATTCTAATCCCTTCATTATAATAATAAATAAATTGGATGAATTTATTTTTAAAGGGAAATTTGGAGATAATTTTTTAATTACCAACACAATGTTCATTGATTATAATTATCACAATTATGTTACAAATCAACAATTGAAAATCAGTTATGTTACATCAAGTAGATATGATGGAAATAGAATTTGGAAAGATGATAATTATTGGAGAATCAAAATGACATTTATCATCACATTCTTGGGAGAAAACATAAAATCCATGTTAGTAGCTATGAACCATTGTTTAAAAGGATGTAACTTCACCATATGATTCTTTTAAGTGTATTTATTGATTATAAACTATAATTATAGTAATTAGATTATCAAAAATTCCATATAAATTAAATCTAAATTATTTTAAATGTAGTCCAATTTATTTCAAATTTATTGATTTTAATTTAGTAATGTGATGATCTCATTAAGTGCAATTTGATTTGTAGTTGGAAATACCTTGAAAGTATTGAATGAGGTCCAATCTATTCAAAATGATATATGCCCAAATGGTTTGAAATATTCCAATTTATTTGAAATATAGAAAATATATTTATGAAAAAAAATTCTCCGCTCCACTTTAGTGGGTATAAGTCTAACTTATTCAAAATTACTAAATTTGATTGAAATGATTAATGCCCAAATGGTTTAAAACAATCCAATTTATGTGGAATATACAAAATTTATTTTTAGAGAAAATTTTCTCCACTCCACTTTGGTGGGTATAAGTCTAAATTATTCTAAATATCATAATTTATTCAAAATGATCTACACCCAAATGCTTTAAAATAGTCTAATTTATTTGGAATATAAAAAATATATTTTTGGAGAAAATTTTCTCCACTCCACTTTAGTGGGTATAAGTCCACATTATTTGAAATAACATAATTTATTCAAAATGATCTATGCCCAAATAGTTTTAAATAGTCTAATTTATTTGGAATATAGAAAATTTATTTTTGGAGAAAATTTTCTCCACTCTGCTTTAGTGAATATAAGTCCACATTATGTGAAATATCCCAGTTCATTTGAAATGATCTATGCCTAAATGGATTGAAACAGTCTAATTTATTTAGAATATAAAAAATTAATTTTGAGAAAATTTTCTCCACTCCACTTTATTGGGTATATGTCAAAATTATTTGAAATAGTCCTTATGAGGAATTCACCATTGGTACTCCTCTTGGTGAAGATAAACACAAACCAATTTTTGTAATGAAGAAAAGAGTGATCTTAATGAGGTCGCAATTTCCTATGAGAAGAGTGCTAGGATTGATACCTTGTCCAATAAACAAATTTATGAAGAAATTAAAGAGCCTATTAATAGTAATATCATGTTGACTGATCTTGTTGAGTCAAATAAGTAGGTTCAAGAAGATTTGAAGGATATGTGGAAGACCTATTTTCACATGTTCAAAGAATATGAAGTTTTTGAGAAGTTGGCACCTATATGAGAACAAGATCAGGTTGATGATGAAGAATGCAAGGTTCTTAGTGAGCCAATATGTTTTAAAGTTCATGATAAATCAATTTATGATGAAGGAATTCTTCAAGACAAGTAAGAGAGTGAATTGGAAAAGATAATAGAGGCTAATGATATTGTTGCCTTCATGGACCAAGTCAACTTATGGAAAAAGTATTAGGAAGTTTGTAATGAATTTGAGGCTCTTAAAGGGCCTACACCTCATGTTGGGTATATTGAGGATGTTGTTAAGGTTGCCTTCCCTTTTAAAGGATAAGGTGATAATCTCCAAGGTACCAAGTTTAAGGCTACTCCTATGAACCAAGAAGTGATCATGCTTGAGTTGACATCTAACTTCAAGAGAGACCATGATAAGGTTGTTGAATCACATGATGAGTTCATATTTATAGGTGACTAGTTTGCAACTATAATTTAGTTTAAGAGAATGCCAAGAGGGGTGATATTTAAGAGGAGGATGAAGATAATAAGAGAAAAGTTGAAGAGGCAACTTACCTTATGCCATTCTTTATCCCATGGAGTAAAGGATCCAAGGAAATTCTCCTTTGATTAAAGAGGAAGACATTTTTTTCAAGTTAGTTGTATATATTAATTGATTTCTTTATTTTTGTGTTCCCTAAGTGATTAGCTAGCACATGTGTGTGTTTGTCTCCTTTAATTTGTGTGTGTTATCCTTGTTTTGTGTGGTTGGGAGGTCAAATCATCTTATTTTTCTTGGGCAAAGTCTAGTTCAGGTCTGAGGTTGAGTGCAAATGACTCTATTTACCAATGGAAGGACAAGGCTAGTGGTCTAGTAAGCATTATAGGCATGCTACCCCTATGAATAATCAATTTATTGACTAATTTTGACCTCTAAGATCAAAATATCAACCCCTATAGGAAAAAACTTTGTGTCATGTCTTGATAACCTAATTCAAATACTTCTCATACCTTTTATGGTTTTTAAAAGGTATTTATAAAACTTTGTTAGCATAGTTTGGCGTTTATTTGCAGATATTATGGTAATGTTATATCTTGGTCTTGTGGGGGCCTAAACATGTCATGATGTAATGAATATTGGTTCAAGTGTTTTCATAGGTATTTAAGTGTCTCTAAAGTTATTTTCATACCTTAATCACCTTACATAAACATTTTGATGCTTATTTGGAGAGTTTAAGGTTAGTTTGTGGACTTTAAGGTAATTTTATTGAAGGAAAATGAAATTTTTAACTAATTCCAATGTGTGACAAATCTTAAGAACTCAAACTCCTCTAAAATAGATTACTTGTAACCTAAGAGATAAATTATTACATTGATATCTATACAAACAATATTCATGGGGATATTAACTATTGGGGAAAGTTGAGGGGGCTAACACAATTGTAATTTATGGCATTTGTTCAAGGATTATGGGGCTAGGGTTTATGAATAATTGTTAAGAACCTAAGTCACCCTAAACCCTCTTAAAACCCTAGTAAGAACCTAAGGTGGAAGATTGGTTTCCAAATCACATGAGATGAAATATTTTTATCTTATAACCCCTAAACATTGTTCTAGACTCTAAGTATATCCTTACCATGTACTTCATCTATACCTACAACTGTATAAATTACATTAAATGCCCTATTTTGTAAGGATTTTTGGTGTTTTTTAGGTTTTTGAATAGATGACACTTGAAAACTATTAATGAGTGTAATTTTGGATGTTTTACACCTATTAAAGCCTTAAAATATGTAAATTACATCCTATAAGTGATCAACCAAACCTCATTTTTCAAGGAAATCTTTAATAGGCTCAAAAAGAGATTAGGCTTAAAAACCATTTCATGGTTCTCACACTTCCATAGGGTCTCAGGACCTCAAATTTGACATGGAGGTTAGTGACATGCTAGGTAAATTGAATCACATGATTTTTGGTGGTTTCACTTGTGTGGGATAGATCTCGAGTAGAAAATCAATCATCTAGGTAAGGAGGCCTAATTGAGGCATGATTTGGAGAAGAGAACAACAAAAAAACACACGTACACTCACTATCAAAACCTCAAACTTGACATGGAGTTGTAAATCCATACTAGGTCTTCAACTATGTGCTTATTTTCCCAATGACCACCATAAATTTTTAGGGCTATAAGGAATGAGGCCAAATGAGATATTTTGATGAAAAACAAAGTCTTGAGGAGATTTTGATGACTCCAATTGAGTTATTTTAGGTTTTATATGATTTTAGTAAGCCATACATGGAGAGATAATGCATTTAATAATATGAACTCAAGTTTTAATACTTATAAGCAATATTAACCTAGTAAGATGAAGGGGTTTTAAGGCACTTAAGGAGATAAATAATAATTTCCATTAAGATGTTAGTTTAGATAGATCCTAAAAAAGTGTAAGGTGTCAAAAAAATTGGGGAAAATGTAACTTAAGAATATTTAATGACTAAAGTGTGCCACTTATCCATTCACAAACCAAGGCGAAGGGCAGTTTTAGAGAACAAGGTAGGGTGTCAAGTAAAGTTGTAAACTTACATGCCACTTGGATAATAAAATCATATTCAAGAGAGAAAACTTGTCCTTTAAGACCTTTTGAGGTAGTTTCATAACTCCTCTCTTGATTTTAACTATCTTTGACACTTGTCTCTTTCTCTCTCTCACCTATACCCTTCTCTCCTCTTCTCTCCCATTTCTCTATATATTAAGCCTAGATAGCCTATGTTTTTATCATCCACCTAGGTATGGTGAATACCTACCCATTTTCAATCCTTTCATCAATGATAAAAGTCTAGTTTTACCTCCTCATTTGACTGGTTTCAATGTGTATGCTTGACTACTTGATCTTGCTAAGTGATATTCTTGCTTCTTTGACATATTTATCCTTTTATTTCATGCATATTCAGTTTGAAACATCTTTTCAATTATTTTAAAATGTCTAAGTGGAGTTTGAAAGGATGAGTGATTTATCTTCTCATTAGTGTAATTTCATGACCTCTTGACTAGTCCTCCTAGCCTAAACATTCTTCACAACTTTCATGAGAAATATTGATGTAGAAAGGTAGATTTGGAGTAGTGTCATGTTCAAGTTAGTCTCATGTTTAAAGTGAATTTTTATTTATTTGGTAATTTTTACGTATATTTAGTTCATCATTCCCATTATAATAGGTTTCTCTCCTTTTCCTAGCAAGTGTTAGATTAATATTTGAACCTAAGTGATTCATCAAGGGGAGCTAGCCATTCAACCTAGAGATTCACCTCTCCAATAGGTCACCCAAAAATTTGAGGTGTTTCCATTTTATTCCAAATTAAGAAGGCTTGAACTACCTTCCAAAAGGTGAAAATTTGGTTGATAACAAACCCATTTTTGACCTTAAACCCCACTTTGACTAGTTCTCCTTTGACCAACAGAACCTACCACCCAACCTCCCATCACATATTGAATCCACCAACAACATGCCTCAAGTAATTAAGGTAATTATAGGAAAAACATCCAAAAGTACCTCCATAAATCACAGCATCCCATCTCTCCTACCAATAATTACAATCATAACATAAAAAAATAGAACCAATAATCTACCAATTTGGCATGACATCATTCATAAAAAACTACTTTATTTTAGAGGAAGAAATAAAAGTCATAACAATTATACACTGATAGATTATCATCTTGATTTAAAATCAACAACTATCCTTTAGTAAGAATAATACTCAAAAGCATGAAATACCAAGTAAAAGGACTTGGAATACATGAGAAATTAATCCTAGAACCCATCCATTTTAACATAAATAAAGGATCCTAAGACATTGGCTACAAACCATCTAAAAATCAATGTAAATATGTTAGTGAAACTTTCATGGTTTTAAAGGAAGTTTCATCCAACATTGAAATAGGTTCCTTTCATAGTCCCTATAAGGACCATGCTACTATTAATACTTTTAACAACATATACATCCACTTGGACATTTAATCTCCTACACCCATTGATTAGGGCTAAGAAAATACTTACCATTAATGTTCTTCTATGACAATAACAAAATATAGAATTCATGACTGACATCTGGAAAAAAGAGTGTAAAGTAGAATTAACATGTTCTAGGGAACAATAGGTGTTTATCAATCAAAATGAATCCAAAAATATAAAAAATCAAAGCCCAAGATCAGTTTCCCTTAGTGAAGACCTCTTTAAGGCACCGTGAGACAATCTAAATCTAAATCGAAGTCTATAAACTCAATAATTCAAGTCCCTTAGTGAAAACCTCTTTGAAGTGATGTCAGATAATTGAAATAAAAATAACAATAAAAAAATAAAGAAGAGTCCCTTAATGAAAACCTTTCTAAGGTACCAATGGATTAGAAAATTATTCTATCCCTTACATCAACATAATTACAAAATAGATCCCAAACACATATTAAAGACACCATTGTAGTAAATTTGAATACATAAATCATCCAAATTGTAGCTACTCTAAGAATTTTATAGCATGAGATTATCAGTCTAAATCCCCCTTCACATCACAATCATACCATCCCTCTAAATCATTCATGTACTCAAAACACATCCTTCATACAATGTACCTTCTATTTAACCTTACTTGGTTGCACCCTCTATAGTAGGGTCTATGATAATATCCTGATAAATTTGGAAGAAGCCAATTAAGAAATCAATGAATTTCTTGAAGACATTTCTGGATTGTACACTTGAAAGATCTAACGTCCCCCCTAACCCCATAAAAAAAAGATAAATAAAATTTTCCATAGGTGAAAACCATTTCTATGGCACCTTAGGCAACTACCATGATGAAAACTAGTCTCTGATGTCATTTATAATCTATTGTCTATAAGTACCCTAAATTTGGGAGCAATCCCATTTGATCTCAAACTAATGGATCTTAAACCATCTTTATCCATTCACTCCTAAATAATCCTAAACTAAATTTACCCCCATTACCCATCCTAAACCATATCAAAACCCATTATCATCTATTTAATCATTTCCATCAAACTATAATCCTTCTTCCTAATTTTGACCTTAATAAGGAAGAGGAAAAATATTGAGACATGTTCTTAAAAAATTATGGTATGTCCTTAGAGTGGTACTTTGATGACTAGACACTTATTTATTTGGTGACTATTGGTGCTCTACATTTACAACTTAGCTAAGAAGGGGATTATTTAGGTCCTCTTACTCAAATTTAGTCTAACATGAGATTGATCCTAGGCTTTAGGTATCTTAATAATGGATCATACTTCTTGAGAAGGTCAACTTCCTTCTATATCTATCACCTATACTAAATCTAAACTAGCTCTTGGTTGGAAAAGGGAGAAATATTTTAACAATAACTTATGAAAGAATGGAAAAAGAGGTGACGTACCAATTATTCAATCACTCAAACTCACATAAGACACACTATAGGATTCATTAAAGACTACAAGAAATCACTCACATCAGTATTTCACAAAAAGGGCATGAATTGGCTATTAATATATTATGGGAGGATAGTTATCCACTTCTAAAACTAACCAACAAACCATTTATTGTAATTAGAATGACTTATGAGGATTTCCAAAGTCGTTCATGAAGGTGATAAAATTTGGATAGAGGCAAAGAAAGCATACATTCACTTAACCAATCAATAAACTCATAAGACACATGTCAATTTAGCTAAAAATGAGGAATTTAGTCTCTTATTACATCAATTAGGTGTTTTAACACAAATCTTGGTAGAGTTTTATCATACCAAAGAGATGGATATATTTCAAGGCCTTGAAACCTATATATATATATATATATATATATATATATATATATATAAAGAGAGAGAGAGAGAGAGAGAGAGAGAGAGAGAGAGAGAGAGAGAGAGAGAGAGAGAGAGTTGTGCATTAGAAAAGACCCAACCAATTTCAATGGATCAGTACCAATTCAAGGACATCGAGTTATGATCTTATCAAAAAACAAGGTCCTCATAAAATAATTTAATGCTCCATTGATCTTTATCTAATCACCAGGACACTTCTCAGGACTTTACACCATCTTTACTAGATCTACTTGGGAGAACCAAATCTTCATGCCTTGTAACTAATAGAGCCATGTCATTCTATAGATTGAAAATAAATGCCATTTATTGGTTTTCCTATAACTACCATATCAATGAAATGGAACTCACCAGTTTTTTTATCTTACTTTGACCATAATTGCTAACCTTTGGTCTATTTTAGGCCCTAAAAGGGCCTATCTCACCTCTATTGAGCTTCAATAGTGGAGTTTAATCTTGTAATATTTGCCTTGTTTCAATCATCATCCATGATCAAGCTTATCTCCTCTGTTTTTACCTTGCTCAGGTCAAATAATGTTCCATCGACTTCTATTGAAAATATCTTGGCTTGCATTTGCTTATTTTCCATTGAAAACTAACTTTGATCATTGACATGTTGAATCATCTCACTCTATTGATCCTACCTAGTATGAATGATCTTGAATCATTGATCTTATGTCAGATGAATGTGTTGTTGACACTTTTCATTTACATATTTGACTTTTGATATTTGTTAAACTTTTGAATTGATCACATGTTTTTAGATATGAATCCATTATTGAATACAATCCATTGATCTACCTGGGCCCATTAACCTATCAGTCACCACTCACCATTGGATATTTTGTATGATTAAATGCCAATCATTGATCCTAATTTTTGAATCCAAATGGATATTCCATGTAGTTGTAAATTGATGTTTATGTTTCTATATTTGACCCCTATGTGAATGTATTTGATGTCTATGTGAGCATCAATGAGAAATTTGAAAACCAATGGTTACTTGTTATGA
This sequence comes from Torreya grandis, assembly GCA_037957365.1. Lineage (NCBI taxonomy): Eukaryota > Viridiplantae > Streptophyta > Pinopsida > Cupressales > Taxaceae > Torreya > Torreya grandis. The sequence goes on from JARHVA010001326.1 coordinate 3,391,608, forward strand.
CTTGAATTTGACATCTATGTACCCATTAATTGACATCCATAGGAACATCAATGATGTCTATGTGACCAAAAATCTTTGGACCCCAACAGATGACTACTAATCTTTACTTTGACATTTGCATAAAAGTTTCCATCTAATTCTCATATATTTTCCCTGACAAACAATTCTTTTAGATTTTATGTTTTAGACCTTTTCATATCTGACAATTTTCTTGAAAGAATTTTGCCTTGTAACTTTTGTTGTGAGATTTGTGCAAAATAACTTCCCCAAAAGAATTAGTATTCAAAAAATTTGTCTTAGATAATTTGTCCAAAAGAATTTGGTCCTTACATTTTCCTCAATCAAAATGTCTAAAAGAAGTAAATTTATGGGATCTTTATCTCAGACAAAATGTTCAAAAGAATTCAGATCTTTGGAAAAATTGTTTAGATAATTTGTTCAAAATAATTCTATACTTATCCAAATAAAAAGGTCTACAAGAATTGAGACTTAGAAAAACAAAAACCTAAAATATTTTGACAAGCAAGGACTTAGCCAAAAAGGGTTTTGCACTTGGTCCTTTTAAAGCATGTAGGCTATCTTGAACCTGTGTTTGAACTTTAACTACTCAAATGACTTTATAATGCTTTTGAAACTTGTCCCTAACCTTTGATCTACTTGGTTTCACCATGAAACCTGCTCAAGAACCTTCTCCTATGCTCTGTAGACTTGTCTCTTAGAAACTGACAAAATACACTTTAAGTAAACTTAAAGTGTTTAAAAAGCTTTACTCCTTATATCTAGAACCATGATCAAGCCTTAATCCATACTTGATATTTAATACATTGTACTTCATTCAGGCAAGTTTGCTATGTAGGCCAAAAATTGGCTAACATCTTTGATGACTCAACTAAGAAGCATGCTTGTCATGCTTGATAACTTGAACTATTTACATGAATATTGACTCATAATATATAATACATTTGTTCTATAAATACAATAGACCTCTTGAATAGTCAGTCAAAAAAATGCACCAAAAGGGAAAGAAAGAAACTTGAAAGGGAAACTAATCTAATAAAGTAAAGGTAGCTAACCTACTGAACAACTATGCAATAAATAACTTATTTGGGATAAAAAAAAATAAACTAATGTGTTATAATAACACTTTCAGGAAAAAAACTAACTATGTACAAGGAACTTAGCTTCCTTAAAAGCAATGTTTTAGATGTATCCCATTGACTAGGATAGGAAGCTTCTTGCCATCCATCTTTGTGAGATGGAAAGCATTGTGGGATTTGTAGCTATAAATCATATATGGACCAATCCAATGAGATTAAAACATTATATGCCTTCCTGGTTTAGCTTGATCCTCATCCCATTTGAGGACCAAATCTCCTTCTTGAAAACTCCTTGAAGAAGCTTCTTTGTCAAAAGATATTTTTACCATTACTTGATGGTCATCCATGGCCAACATGGACTGATGATTTACATCTTCTAGCTCAATGATCTCAATATATCTAGTTTTCATTGGCTCATTTTCCAAAATCTCAAGTTGATGCATTAGTTCTAAAGTAGGAAAATCAAGAGAAATAGGCATTCTTGCTTTCTTACCATATACTAGTTTGTATGGATAATTGTTATTAACCTTTTATAGGTGATCCTATCAAGTCATAGAGCTAACTTTAATTTGAGATGCCATGACCTCTGATTGTTTTCAACAATCTTCCTAATGATCTTCAACAAATTCTTATTAGTAGACTTAGCAAAGCCATTGTCTTATGGATAATAGTTTGATGAGGTATTAAGAATATGTTAAAATACCCAATGGCTGATATTAGACCCTACAAAAGACATAAAATTATCATAAATAATAGTTTAAGAGAAACAAAATTTGTTAAGATAACCTTTATATAAATATATAACATTAGACTCGTTCACTTCTTTTAATTCTATTACTTCTATCCATCTAGTAAACTAATATGTGGCAGTTAGGATCCACTTTTGTCTTGAGCTTGAAGGGGGGTTAATAAGAAGAATAAAGTTCAATATCCATTAGATAAATGTTTGATTTACTAAAATTAGCTAGAGAGGTAAGGATACAAGCTTAACTTTCCCAACAAACATAACACATTGTCTGCATTTCCTAGTCCATGCATGATAATCACCAAATATACTTGGTGAATAATACCTACCTCTCATGATATTGTGGGATAGAGTTTGTGTTCAATAATTTCTACCACCATGTACATCATAGAACTACTCGAGCAATCTTTGTGTCTAATGTGGCTCTATGCATCTTAGCAAATGTTATTGATATCCTTTTGGAACAACACATTATCAACAAGAAGGAAATGAATTGATTTTAATCTAAAATATCTCCTCTTTGAAGGGTTTAGAAGAGAAGGATAGAAACCATCTTTTAAGTATCTTACCATATCTTAGAACCATCATGGAAGGTTAGGTGTGATCATTTGCAACTTCTTCATCATTTGACACCATAACCACCCCATTAACCTCTTGAAAGTCTTAAGCTAGATGTTCACAAAGTCCTTTGCCTTAGATCAACTTTTTGACCTTGATCTCAACATCATATTCCATGAATTTTGTTATCTAACTAGCTCACTTGTCATTTATATCATTTTTAAAGAGAAAGTCCTTGACACTTAGATGTACAACCATCAAATGTATCTTATTATTGGATAACAAATACCTAAAATTTTAAATAGATCTTATAACTAAAAGTACATGCTTCTTAATAGAAGAATACCTTGTTTCATATTATTCTAAGCCTTGACTGAAGAAGGATATTGGATGCTCTAAGGTTTATTTATTATGTTTCATGAGAATAACTAAAATAGTGTCAATGTTAGCATAGGTATAGAAGAAGAAATCCTTGGTGAAATTAGGTTTCAGGAGTATAGGAGCATTAGCTATAGCTTTCTTGATCTCTTCAAAAATTCTTACTCCTTCTTTAGACCAGCTAAAACTCTAATTTTTCTTTATCATAGCTATAAGTGGCTTAGCAAAAGTGGAAAAATATTAAATTTATCTTATTATAAATTTGATCTTGCATAAGAAGTTTTGTAAGGCTTTCTTATGTTTAGGTAAGGAAAGTTCAAAAATTAAGTCTTTCCTATCATGATCTATATTCATACCATGCTTGGAAATCACATGTCTAAGAAGCTTACCTTCATGAACTGAGAAGATACACATTTTGGGATTTAGAGATATCCCAAACTATCTACATTTTTTAAATACTTGCTCAAGGTGAATCATGTGCTTTGTTGCACTATCAGAGAATACTATTATGTCATCCAAATAAATAAGTATAAACTTGTTAAGGATACCTTGGAATTCCATATCCATGGATTTATGAAAAGTTTATCCATCATTAGATAAACCAAAAGGTATTTTTATATATGCAAATGTCCCCCACTTTATGGTGAAGGCTGTTTTGAACTAGTCTTCTTCTTTGACCAAAATCTAGTTATAACCATTATAGCCATCCAACAAGGAAAACCTTTCTAAACCTACAACTAGCTATAGAATTTTCTCCATTGATGGTAATGGATAGTGGTATTTAAGTCAAAACATAGTATTATTTCACCAATATGATTCTATACTAGAACAAGGTTTGCCACCCAAGTTGAGTGCTTAATTAGAAATATTATAGCTGACTTAATGAGCTTATGTAGCTTAGCTCTCAATAAAGGTTCAAGCTTTGGGTTAATTATCTTTTGTCTTTATCTAAATATCCAAATCTCATCTTCTAACTCAATGGTTTGTTGAGATAGACTTGGATCAAATCCTTTAAGGTCATTATACTACCATGAAAAGACATCTAAAAAACTTGAATATAACTCAATAAAAGTTTCCTTCTCCGAAGATGTACAAACTTTGCCCAAATTTAAGCTCTTGAAAGTGGCAATATCTACATTTGTATAGTGTTCTTACTTGGTTGACAAAGAAAAAATTTCTTTCCTTAGCTCATCATAACCATTGAATATGTTCTCAAAGGTGACCAAACCTTTAGGCAAATTATTTATCTTCAGCTACCCAATATGGTCACCATATTACTGCAAGTGCTTGTCTTATTTCCTTGAGGAGAATTCAGATTCCTCTTGTAAGAAATTGATAATATTATTACCATATTCAAATAATTTCCAATTATCATGGTTATCTAGGATAAAATTCCTTACAATCACCTTGATGTGTGATTTAACCTTTTCACTTTTTATGTCATTTGGGATACTAAATTGTGACCCAATGGTAGCCAACCTATCTGCATGTTTGTTCTTATTTATTGATATGGCACAAATATTTAAAGATTAAAATTACTTAAGTAAGTCCCATACTCTATTATTATATGGCCTAAGTATTATATTCTTGCATATGTTAAGTCATCTTACTTGGTGAACTAAAATTTCACTATCACCAAACACTTGCAAGGTATTGACCTTTATCTTTCTTTCCCATTGCAAGTCATGAACTAGTGCTTCATATTAAACAACATTATTGGAACACCCAAAATAAAAGTTGAGAGTAGATAAATACCTTTTATTGGATAGATAAATTAACATCATTCTAACACTAGTGCCATGTTTGTTCTTTGATCCATCAAAGTATAGTTTCCACAAGACATCACTAGGTTGATCATCTTTCATCAATTCTAGAATTGGTGTATCATTTTCATGAAGGCAATAGACACCAAGTCCTTATTATTAAATTAGCTTATAGGTATCATGCCCATGAAAATTAGAGATGCATTCATCAAGGAAAAGATCTAGACCTCCATCTAGAAGTCATTCAATTTCCATCACACTATTTTCTAGTACCTTGTCTGAAATAACATGATTGATGTTCACCATACTTGTCATAGATGGCTCTAAATGAAATATTGAAATAGGTTCATAACATGTTGTTACCTTAGTACCATACCTATTCCTAAACATTAAATATGTCCAATCAACTAATAAATATCCTCTAATCTTTGAAGTAAAGTCCCTTGATAAACACATGGCAAAATAAGGAGGCAAGTCCACTACAACTACATCTTATTGAATGGTAACATTACTGAAATCATGTAATGTCAAATTTAAATAATTGATTATGTATACTATCTTTGTTGGTGACCCATCCAATTGCAATAAACCTTTAGTATTTGGTTCATATACAAGACCAAGCTTATCTGCAATTTTCTTGGGCATGATAATGCTACTAGCTCCACTATCTACCATATAATTATGGAATAAATAGTCACCAAAAATAAGAGAGAGATAAAAGGGAGGTGTTTTGTTTTATTTTACATTGGTCTTGTCCACCTTTGTCATGTTATGTACCTACTAATCAAACCACTCAATTTATTGGTCTAAATTATCCAAGATAGTTCCTTGTTTCTCAACTAGTTATTTAGATAGCTTAAGAGTTGAAAGATCTTGAATGAGCTTGTATTTTTACCTTGGAATAGCAAGGGAATCCCACATACTAATTCTAACATTTAATTTTTTCATTTGATCTATTATGCTAAATTGAGCTTCACTAACATTTGGTTGCATCTTTTGAACCACTAGCTATTCATGGACTAGATGTATTTGAGGGACCTTATTAGCCTCTACATTCTAGTTTTTTGTGGTGTATGGGCAGCAAGTTGATATTTGTCACTTTTAAGAATAATGTCAGGAACACTAGAATTATTTCTCACATCTTAATTTTACTCAAATACTATTCTTTTATCTCTAGTCAGAGTTGCAACTTGACCATTTGTGTTTCTAGTTTTACTAAATTGATTGAATGAAATATGATCATCCAATTGCCAATTAACATTGATAGCATCATTCTACCCTAGAACCTGTCGAGCTTCTCCTTGGGATGCCATATTGATCTCTTAATACTGACCACTTTGAAAAGAGAAATATTCTTGTGTCATTTGTGGCATAGTAATATCTTGTGATACCAAAGCTTGATTTTAGATGTCATTTAGATTAAAAGGATAACAACTTGGATCTTGCATCAAGTTGTTTTGAGGAATAATAGATTTTGAAATGGAAGGTACTTTAATATCAAGGGCTGCATATGGCTTAGTTTGGGTTATGGCTCCTTGATTTTGGTAAGGTTGCCTATTGTCCTTAAAACCTTGATAAGGAGGTCTTTGGTTATTGAAGGACTAATAAGTGTTCTAGTTTGGCTGCTAATAAGGTCTACCTTGGTGCTATTGTCTCTTAAGTTAAATGATTTCATTCTTGAGATATTATAGCATACTTTTTAGATCTCTAATCTCACTAACTTGATTAGAAGGGGTTAAAACCTGGGACTTAAGAGATGGAAAAGGATCTATTAATGGGATTTGAGGAACTTAAGTGGGAGGAAAAGGTTGCAATTCTAGAATATAGGCATTAGAGGCCTTGGAACAATCTTACCAACTTGTATCAAGTTGTTCTCTACTCTTATTACAAGTTCATAGGTATTTGGAAAAGTATTACCACCTATTGACTATATCATGACACTAATATCAGAATTAAGGGCCTTTATATAGTACAAAAATGCATACTCTAGAGATGGTCTGACCAATTCAAGGATTCTAGTCCATGTCTTTTGGAATTTGAGGTTAAAATCAAACATGAACTCATGGGAGTACCTTTGAATGGTAGTAAATTTTTTAACTAATGATAAGTGATCATATTTGTCTTCAAACTATCTGACTAAGGCTACACCTAAATCATCCCAAGTAGCAATGGAGGTCAAAATCAAAGGAAGATTCCTATACCATTGCAATGCTTTTCCTTTTAAGGAGGCAACAAATATTCAGATAGCCACATTATCTTGAGTAATATTTTGAACAAAACAAAGGTTGGAAACATCTTAGATATGCTCAATAGTAGTAGTTTTATCCCATTATCCTAAGAAGAAAGGGATACTCTTTAGGGAAAACACAAGAATGTCATCATATTGGGTCAAATTTAAGGGACTACCCTTATTGATTAGAATAAATAATTGATTCCTGATAACCATTTGGGCAAGAGGGATTTGGCTTATGGGGACAATAAATTGGACTAAAATAATAGGATGACCAGGAGATGAATGCATCTTTTGAGGATAATTATTTATCCTATTGAATCTTGATTTTTTTATAAGAAGTGGAAGGCAATTTAATGTGTTCAAAAGGAATACCTTTACTTGATGACTTTGTTATAACCTTTAGCAAAAAAATACTATCTGAATGATGCTATGAACCTTGAAACTTGAAGGATCTTCAACTTTTGATAATGGTAGATATCTCCTCATATTATAATTTTTTCTTCTTAATCTTCAAAAATTTGATTATGCCAAAGAAACTCTATCCCACCGGGCATGTCAAAACTATTGGCATTCTAAATTTGCACCCTAGTTGAGAAGGGGATTGTTCAGGTCATCTTACTCAAATTTGGTCCAACATAGGACTGATCCTAGGCTATGGGTATCCTAATAATGGATCAGACCTTTGGAGAAGGGCAACTTCCTTCTGGATCTATCACCTAAACTATCTCTTGCTTGGAAAAGGGAGAGAAATTTTAACAATAACTTATTAAAGCATGTAAAAAGAGTTGACGCACTAATGATTCAATCACTCAAACTCACACAAGACACACTATATGATTCATTAAAGATTTTTAAAAATAAATCACATCAGTATTTCAAAAAAAGGGTATAAATCATATATTAATCTATTATGGGAGGGTAGTTATCCACTTCCAAAACTGACCAATTGACCATATATTACACATAGAATGACCTATAAGGATTTCCAAAGTAGTTTATGAAGGTGAGAAGATTTAGATAAAAGCAAGGAAAGCATACATTCACTTAACCAATCAATTAACTCATAATACACACTTCAATTCAATAGAAAAATGAGGAATTTAGTCTCTTATTACATTTAATAAGTGTTACATCACAAGTCTTGGTAGAGTTTTGTCATACCAAAGAGAGGGATACATTTCAATTCCCAGAAGCCTATATTTATGCATTGGAAAAGGACCAACCACTTTCGATGGATTAACACCAATTTGAAGATGTCAAGTTATGATATTATCAAAAAATAAGGTCCTCTTAAAGGAATTGAATGCTCCATTGATCTTTATCCAACCACCAAGTCACTTCCCAAGACTTTACACCATTTTTACTTGTTCTACCTAGGAGGACCAAATATTCATGCCTTAGAACTGACAGAGCCATGTCATTTTATACATTGAAAACTAATGTCATTTATTGGTTTTCTTATAACTACCATGTCATTGAGATAAAGCTCACCAGCTGTATGATCTTGCTTTGACCAAAGTTTCTAACCCTTAGTCTATTTTAGGTTCTAAAATGGCCTATCTCACCTCTATTGAGCTTCAATGGTGGAGCTTGATCTTACAATATTTTATCTAGTTTGATCATGGTCTATGATTAAGCTTAGCTCTTTTATTTGTACCTTTCTTGGGTCAAAAAATTCTCCATCAACTTTTGTAGAAAATATCTTGGGTCACCTTTACTTATTTATTCTAAACAAATGGAATGGTTCATTTACATGTTGAACCATCTCACTCCAGTGATCCTACCTGATATAAATGACTATGAGATATTGATCTTCTATGATGAACACGATGTTGACAATTGTATTTCATGTGTTTGACCTTTTAGATTTATTAACCCTTTGACTTGTTTGCATGCCATTATATCTAAATCCATAATTGAATATGAGTCATTGATCTACTTAGGCCAATTAACCTATTAGTCATTGATTGCCATTAGATCTTTTATATGATTGAATGTCGATCATTGATCCTACTTTATGAATCCAAATGTCTATTCCATAAGGCTTAAAATTGACATTTGCATGCCTATATTTGAAATTTACATAAATGTATTTGACATCCATGTGACCATCACTAATATATTTAAAAACTAATGGTTACTTGCCATGCCTTGAATTTGATGTCTACACAACTGTCAATTTACATCCATGGGAACATCCATAATGTTTGCACGATCATCAATATTTGGAACCCAATGGATGATTGTTGATCTTTACTTTGACATTTGCATGAATGTTTCCATCTATTTACCATAGATTTTCCCTTCAACAAATAATTATTTTAGAATTTTTGTTTTGAACCTTTTCATATCAAATAATTTCCTTGAAATAATTCTGCCTTGTACCTTTTGTTGCAGGCTTTGTGTAAAAAACTTCCATGAAAGAATTAGTCTTTAGAAACTTTGACTTAGATAATTTATCCAAAATAATTTGGTCCTTGCTTTTGCCTTATACAAAACTTCTAAATTAATTAAATCTATGGGATCTTTATCTTATAGATAAAATATCCAAAATAATTTAGATCTTTGGAAAAATTGTTCCGATAATTTGTTCAAAATATTTCTATACTTAGCCAAATAAATAGGTCCACAAAAATTTAGAATTAGCAAAACAAAATCCTAAAAGATTTTGACAATTGAGGACTTAGACAAAAAGGGTTTTGCACTTATCCATTTAAAACATTTAGGCTCTTTTGAACTTGTGCTTGAACTTTTACTACTCAAATGACTTTCCAATGCTTGTGCAACTTTTCCCTAACCTTTGATCTACCTAGTTTCACCATGAAAATTACTCAAGAACCTTCACCTTGCTCTACAAAATTATCTTTAAGAAATTTACAAAATATACTTTAATTAAACTTAAAGTGTTTTAAAATCTTTGTAATTTTTATGTGATCCTTGGACCACTCATTCCATCCAAAACTCTACTCAAGCCTTGCTCCATACTTGATCTTCAAGACACTACACTGTATTCAGGCATGTTTTCTATATAGGCTAAAAATTGGCTAACAATAACATATTAATTGGAATTCCATTATTTAATCCTTAAATATTTCAAATATAGTATCACTTCTATCCCTAGTGCTTGAATGATCCGAGCAACATTTCAAGTGACAATTCAGGTGATGGTTCTACCCCAATTGGTGATAGAACTTCTAGGAGCCATAAACTTCACACCATAGCTCCATTTGAATCCCTGTTTGAACCATTAGAAATCCAAATGAAAGTTCCTCAATTTTTAATTTTAGTAGTTCAGTCTGAAAATAGTAATTTTCTAAAAATAGTAATTCCTCAAATTTTATATTGTTGTTAATCATGGAAGTCAAACCACTTAATCTCCTTCGATATTGGTGACCTTCCACATCCTCCTCCTAACTTAAAAGTGTGTATAAATGAATATGAAACTAGAAAAATAAATTATACATCTCTTCTCAAAGATAGGTATATGTTTAGATCTATAAATTTGATCAATAAAACATCTCTTCTCAGAGATAGCATTATTACAATTGTGTTGTTCTTGTTTCTTGAATTATCTTTGAACCAAAGCTTCTAAGTTTTGGATCATGGAATGAGCTTTAATTTCACTCATTGGATTTTCAAAAATATATAAAAATTCAAAAATATTTAGAATCCTAAAAATCCAAAAACATTAGAGAATTCAAAAAATATAAAAACATTTCAAAATAAAGAAAAAATTAGCCACACAACATAGTAATCATTTGTCTTGTCCTACATCTTTTAAAATATTAAATCAATCAGTCAAACCCCCTACATAAATTAATTCCTAGTCAAAATAAATATATCACCATAAATCGCTAAACCACAAGGTTCTTAACTTGATGTAGGACATGTATCTAATTTTGTGTTTTTTTGTGCTCTTGTTGTTTGTTTAGTTTTATTGTTGTGTCTTGAGTCAGTCATTATTAATATTACAAGAGTATCATCATGGTTTTCCATATTATGATGCACCATGTCATGATTTTATGTCTTTATCTATCTTGAAACATACAAAAATAATGATATCATGGTTTTTCATATCATGGTGTATCTTGTCATGTGCCATAATAAAAATAAGGTTGCCTAAAACATTTTTGAATTCCATGTAAGGATAAGTAGTTATTCATAACATCTACCACATTATCTCATCTAAAAACTTACATCTCATCCATAACATCACACATGTCAAACCACTCAATTCAAATCATCCATTAATTACATATACTTAGACATTCCTCATATAAAACTAGGTGTACTTCATCCATAATCTAGTATGAATGCTAACCATATAACACACAATAAATTATATTAACCAATGACCTATCAAATCCATACTATTGAATCATGTCATTAATCATCATAAATCAATGCAATTGGTTGATTTATTACATTGTGATTAAAGATAAATCAATTAAATCAAACCATCCATCTAATCTAAGATTGCAGATTTTCATTGGGATATATCATTCCCAAATTTGCCTACTTATATGTATTATTTCTTAGGGAAAATCAAAGTAAATAATGTATATTAGGATATATAATTTCTAATGCACTCATTACATATATCATTTCTTGGGGTAAAAAAATCCATCATCAAATCTAATCAAAGCATGAGAAGCTCAACTCAAGTGGGTTAATCTCATTCATCCATACCATAATCTATAACAATATCCATCATAATCCTCCTATTCATTACTCACATATTGATTTATCCCAACCCATATTAATTCATATCCCATCACTTGATTCTTCATCTTGATCTTTTCCTTTCATTGCAAGATCCTATCCATGTCTTTCATCCCTGAATTCCCTCTTGAGGAGGCATCATTCCTAACTAAATCATTGCATCATCATTTAACCAGTGAATCCATTTTTCCATTATAATTTTAATTATTATTTTAAAAGGCATTATTTTTTTATTTATAACACAATTCAAAGAGGGTTAAATGTAGACACCTAATTTTTTCTACATTAGTTTCATAATTAGCTTTTCTAAACATCAACACAAAATCACCTAACTTGACCACACAAAATCACCTAACTCGACCACCCAAAATCTAGATTTCATCCCAAGTTAACTTATTAAAATAGTTAATTACTAATATTACTTAACTAATCCATTTCTAATTAATCATGCACACATAATTTCATAAATAAATAATAAAAACTAATTAAAATTTCAAAAATTTGAGCCACCAACCATTTCCTCAATTCTCTCAACCAATATATTGAGTTACCCAACCATTTCCATTATTCTATAACCCTAGTACTGAGTCATCCAACCAAATCCTTAAGACATACTACTACCTTGATTCATTCATAATAACATTTCAACCACCAACTAAATTTTCCCATATTTCTCAACCACTTGAGGAATTGATCTTCTTCATTCAGATGAGGACTCAAATTTGACTATTCAAAATCAAGATAGTATAATAAATAAATATTTTTCCTATCCATCTATCTTCATATACAAGTGCCTATAAATTGATGTGCTTCCTCTATGTTAAGTAATCCATTGTTAAGCTATCAACATATCATCTACCAAACAAAGTCTTGAGTTATCAAATCATCATTTCACATAGTTATGTTTCTAAAATTCCCCTTGCATTGGAGAATTAAATTTGAGCATCCACATAAAAATATCATAAGATCACATCTAAGTCATTAAAAGATAAGACATTCACTTAGTTGATAAGTTGAAGGTATATATTTTTTATTCTTATTGTAGCTCTATCTGAGGTTTTATATTGATTTTAGATCAAGGAGTCAATTATTCATTTTATTTTCTTAGTTTCTTAGTTATAAATTCTAGATATTACATATAATAACCACTTCATAACTAATTAATGTCATGACATTAATTACTATCGATACTGATAAGCTGAGGCCTATAGTGCTAACACTATAAGAGCTTTGTAGTAGAGAAGAAGTGGGGATAGATCTTGTATAATGACACATAAGTGTAGAACCTAATTTTTATATGTTTGATGTTAGCACAAGGCTAGATATTTAATAATGGTAAACTAAACTAAGATATAGTGACATACATCCTCTTATATCATTACATATTTTGATAGGGAAAACTTTGGTTATTGTGAATAGTGAGTCTCAACCACCCATGTGGTAGAATCATAGTTCATGGAGTTTATGGTGTGATCTTTTATTTTTAGTGTTCACTTTGTTTTCCACATATGTATTGGATTATCAATTGAAGGTGAATATCATATTATGCACTTGAAATGATACTAGTAAGTCTTATTGCTTCATGACTTTTCCAAAAATATCTAATATTTTTTAGATGTCTCATGGTTACTTGTCAAAGTACTACATGGCATCTCTATTTGACTGTGATTTTATTAAACTTTCACTTTTACATGTACATGGGGAATTAAAAATGTGATGGCCTACAATTATCCATAAATTCACATATTTATGTAGTTCAATAGGCTTTTTATTTAATATAAATTTTATAGAGTTGTCTATTGTATCCTAAAAATGTGTTGGATTATAATATATAAATTTAATTGTGGTTTTACCTTTGCTTTATCTCATTTTTATTAATCATATTAGCCATGAAGATCATGATTATATAGTGTATTTTTTTACTATAAATATCCTTTATCCTTTGACATCTCTTCATCCACTCAAAGTCTAACAAGTGGTAGCTACTTATTGTGTCAATCACATAGACTATCATAGTTCTAATGTTAACCAAATGAAATTATATAGGTCATTAGACTATAAAGTCCAATTATAATAAATAAATGCCTGGATTCCAATATTTAATTTCAATCTATAATTTCATGGTTCCATCATCTACTTGTATCTAAAAAATAAACAAAGTAATCACATCCCTTTTCAAAAATAACAAGGGACACATAATAGCGAGTCCCTTCCTTTATAGTGAATAGTTTGTTATATTTAATTATTTTTCATTAAAATCAAAGTGTTAGCATGAAATATATTATATATATATATATATATATTTTAAATTGAATGTTACAAAATACAAAAATTAGTTTCATTTGTTGAGAAAGATAGAAAAATGAGCTATAATAAAATAAGTCCAATTTATATAGGTCATTGACTTTTGAATATACACTATTTGCAAAAGAAAAATAAAGTATAAGTCTGAGATGGAAGTCTTGTAGTAAGATATATAACTAAATATTATTGATAAAGTAAAATGTATTGAATTTTAGGCCAAATTTAAAAAAGTCATTGACATTTGCATATGCATTGGTAATAGAAGAAAAACATAATATGACTTTGAGATGCAAGTCCTCTTAATACTTATACAGTTTATATTTTGAAGCATAGTCATAATTATTATAAGTTTTATAAAGGTGAAATCATTTCAAATTTTATCTTTAGCATTGACATGGGTGAGGTTTATTAATGGATATTTCAATATCCATTATCATGGTAGTTAAAGTGACAATGTTAAAATATTTGGGAGAGTTGAACTATAAACTAATGTGGCAAATGATGTCATAATATATTCTTACCTTTAATAAAAACATCATAATATATTTTTAAATAATTTTGAACCCTTGACATTTATTTTTCAAATATATTTAATCTTGGTATTCATGTTCTATGAAGACATAAACATTTGAAAAGTGTTCAAAATTAAAATAGACACATTTAATCTTTGCCTCTACCAGATTGCAAATACAATTTATTCATTGAATAATAATATTTTATAAAATTGAATATTTTAATTGGAAGTGGTATATGGGGAATGTGTGTGTGTGTGTGTGTGTGTGGAATTATGTGATTTATAGTATTAAGGAAGGGACACCAAAAGTTTACCGACTAAAAATACATTGAATAAAAAATTAATAGGGTCTGTACATGTTCCATTAAATGTTGGGATATGAAAATAAAGATTTGGGAGGAGTGTATTAAATATATATTGCTAACCCAAAATTCTAAAATTCACAAAATTATAAATTTCATATACGTTGCATTTCCAATTACAGTCTTCTCAATGATTTGAAAATTTTGTTGTATCAATAATTGAGCAAAGGTGGGAATTAAAGAGGTGAAGATGTTACTTATGATTGAGATATCAAGATATAAATTTGAAGGTTGGATATTGTAATGCTTTGATTATATAATTTATTAAATTTTAAACATCAAACAAAAGTTCTTTGTACATTAATTCATGATGGAAAATTAGAGTGGATATCAAATAATGTAATGATATTTATTGCTTTTCTAAATTTTCCAAGTTTTCATCATATGCAAATAATATGTGGTAATTTTCAAAGTATTTAGAATGGTGAAAATATTGGGAGAACTGGACAATATTTACCCATAAGTTTAAAAAATAAATAAAAAACATTTCACAACTAGATATGTAGAAGCTACAACAAAAATATTCATCATCTAAGATAAAAAAAATCAAGATAGGATTTTTATCATTGTTGGTTTGGGTTAAGTGGATTTGGTGGAACTCATTTTCCTAATGAGGTTGGTCTAATACATTTTCCACCAGTTTCTCAATGCCTACATTTCTAAACACCTAAATCCTTCTATTATCCTTGAACCATATAATCCCATATTCATCCTCGTACATATTGATGGTAGGAAGTCATCGGGGTTTAGCTTCCATTGTTAATTTAGTAGACAACATCACGCAAGCTAATGGCATTATGAAAATGGATTGAAATGGAAATATATGAGAACCTCAAATTAGATGGTTTCACATACCTTGGATCCATCCTCACTATTAATGGCATTGAAGTTATAGCTCATTCCCATCTCCATATAACTTTCCTAAAATTTATAGTGCATTTATTGAATTGTAGTATATTTTGACCTTGATGAATCTATATATCTCTACATTATTGCTTAGTAAAATTTATATGATCTAATTTGAGTGAATTAACATTATAATACGCTTGTGATTTATTTTCAAGATTGGTAGAGACTTGTTAGAACCATATAAAGGACTGTTGCATGGTAGATAAATAATGTTACATATGGTACTCCAACAGATCCACAAGCCATTGAATTTTAAATTGACACTTATGTCAAATAAAAACCATTAAATACAAATAAATTACACTCAAAATTATCACCTTGATAGATTTATTAAAAAATGTGAAAGACATGGCTGTGGATGAAAGCTTGACACTAGCACTATAAATTTTATGAGGCTGACAAAAAAGAGATAATAGTTGTCTTTGAATGTGGATCAAATGTAGCAGAGAGTAAAAAATATAAAAATAAAAAATAATTAAGAACCAAAAAAATCATGAAAATTGATATATTTATGAACAACAAAGAATAAGGATGGAATAGGATTCCATCATACAAATAGATCTAGTATTAGTAGGTACATCACGTATGGATCTGAAAAAGTTGATGTTAAATCTATTTGAATATGTACATAATATTCTCATCAAATTTGGATATATTTATTTTTTTGACCTTGATTGTATTGTATGGAGTAATGTATAAATATATATATTCAGCAGGGTTAAACCACATCTTGACTCTTCTATTAAAATTGAAACATGATTGAGCTATTTATTTTGTAATTTATTTCCCTATTAGGCTCCATGATCCATCAAACATTGGGAATAAAATATGAATGGTATTTTGGATAGAATGTATTTTCCTATATTTACCTAATTTAACCTTATTATGCATTGGGGAAGGTGTCAAAGTCTAATTTTTAGACTATAATCAATTTAACTAGTACGAGGACATGTAATATTTCATTTAATATTATGATGTGTTGTTAGTATTAATTAATGTTGATGATGTTAGCAAAGGCATATTCATAAATAAAATATTAATAATATTTTTTAATTTATATGTTGTGTTAGAGTATGCTTTTCTCATGCTTTCTAGGTTATAGCTGGGTACTTCATCTTTTTCCTAGTTTTGTGCTATGTGAGGATTTATGCCACATTGGTTAGTTAGGCTAGTCTCTTATTTTTACTTTCCTACTTATACAAGGGTTATTTATTTTAATTGCATGATTTTGTGAATAATATATGATTTTCATTCTTTATTACACATTATATTTTTATCTTTCTTGTGATGTTTTTTTTTTGTAAATGCTTTAGATTCATGGATTCTTGGAATGCTTTCTCATTCCTAACATTGTATCAGATCCTTAGGTTTTAACCATCCATTATTTTGGTGAATTTTTTTTAGATAATCCTCCTATTATGTATTTGAAATCCTCTTCTAGTTAGTGTGGAGATATTTTTCACTATCATTTGGTCAATTATTAGAAAATTTGATTCTCTCAACCACCTCTTCCATCATCATTTCACTTTGGTAGCTTTTTTTATAGGTCTATGTATTTTCTAAAATGTTGAAATTTTTACTCACTATTTAAAATTTTGATTACTTTCATTGGAGAATTGAGGAGATTAGAGTTGAATTAAAATTTTGAGGGTGGAGGTGTTGAAACCCTCCTAAATACTGATGTATGGAGAGAAGGCATTGGAACTTCTGTGGACTATGTGACATCTTATGGAGATATTGATAGCTATGAAGGAGGTAGCATTTATTTCTTTTCATCTATATTTTTTCTACTGTGTACTTCTTTATGTCTATCTCAACATCCCAAGTTTTCATTAAAAGTTTTGAGTGCTACATTTTTGACAAGTCTAAGTTGGCATTGAAAGGAAATCATCAAGGA
Source organism: Torreya grandis (assembly GCA_037957365.1). Taxonomy (NCBI): domain Eukaryota; kingdom Viridiplantae; phylum Streptophyta; class Pinopsida; order Cupressales; family Taxaceae; genus Torreya; species Torreya grandis. Next base: position 3,409,090 of record JARHVA010001326.1, read on the forward strand.
TCTATGTGGTTGTGAGAGACATTAGAAAGCATTAGAAAGAGGAAAAGTGCAATGAGGGTGTAAATATTTATTAGATAAGATATGCATTTCACTATTATTTTCCATATCTACATGGCATTTGGAGAAAGGTCTTTGTCTTAGGTTTTTCTGTGGAAGGAGAGAGAGGAATGACATTGAAAAGCGAGACTATCTACATGGAGAGTTGTGTGGATTCCTTTCTTATTTTTTTCCAAGTCTAGAAGAAGTCAAACTCATTTTATTTACTTCATTCCTTAGCTTATAATCCAATTGATTTTAAATTAGTTATTTTATACATTTTTTTTTAAAGCTATATTTTTTACCTTAAGAGGAAGTGTGGTTCACTTACACACACATAGGGGTAACTAAAAAATTATTTTTTAACTTTGGTTGGATTAATAACATCTATGGTTGAATTATAATTTTAATAAGTGGTTAGAATGTTGGGTTCATCATCAATTTGCTCATAGAAATCAGCTTGTAGTGTATTTTTATTACTTTTGACCCATTTATGGGAATTTGTAAAGCCTATATCTTTTAAATCGTAACTTGAATTTGAGTTAATTTTTAAAAAAAGTGTATAATTTTAAATTATCTATCCATTTGTAAAAATACACTACTTTTATAAAGTGCCAAATTTAGGGGGGTCTTAATACAAATATTTTAGGAGGTTGTCTCAGTGTTGATTTGTGCACCTTTTTGCATTCTTTATGTTTTTTGATGATTCACTAGCATGGCCTTTAACTACACGTAATTACTGTACATGGATACCTAGAATGGAAAAAATCATTAAATGCAAAGTATTATGGTCCCTAATGAATAAAAATCAACCATAGTTCATAAAATAATATGAAAATTTTCAACACTAATTAAATTTGATGAGTGTATAGGTTTGATAGGGACTTATTTGAGTGATAGTTTGTTGTTTCATTTGGATGGGTGTTACACTCCATTGAAAATGTGGGATAAGATAAAGGGTTTATTTAGTAAACTAGATCACATGAGAGCCATGCAGATTTAATTATATTTTACTTCACTCAATCCTAAATATTTTCCATCTACTGTAGACTATCTCACTAAGTTTAATCACTTGTTGGAATAGTTGAAGAGGAGTGGATGGGATAAGAAAGATGAAGAATGTATGTACCTAATTCTATCCAAGTTGAAGGGTCCATTCCAAATATTTTCCTCTACGTATTTCTCTAGCATGGATGCCTTAGGTGTTGCATTCACAATGCTTGATTTAAAGTTATTTTATGAAAGACTTACTAGGGAGGAATCCAAATTGTTTCACCTTGATTCTTTCACCTATCAAAAATCATTATTATAATCACATGATAAGAGAAAGTTAAAATCAAGGAGTAAGTCCAAGAACACTCATTTATCTCAAAGTTACCTTAAGCCCAATAATAACAAATTTAAACCCAAATATTCTTCCAAATCCAAGAATAATTCTAGCCTTTCATGTTCCTATTGTGGGGGGACTGGGCATGAATAATCTAGGTGTCTTAATAGAATGAAAACCTTGGAGAATGCAGTCAAAAAATAATATTTAGATCTCATCTCCATCTCATGAGCATGGCAAATCACTTAATTTTGTTGGGAGATATTAGTCACCTATTTCAGATAATTAGGTTATAGATTATGGTGCTTCTCACCATATGACTTATTGTAAGGGGTCATTTATCTCTCTTGGTTAGATTTTTGCTTCCAACATTGAGTTTGGATATTTCTCGTTTATTTATGTTAAAGGAAAGGGTGGAATAAAATTTTATGGTGGATATATCAATGATGTACTATATGTTCTTGACATCACCACTAATCTACTTTCATTTTATCATATTTTTCATTCTGGTCAAGGAAACACAATGAATTTCACACCACAAGGGGATGAAGTTAGAGCTTTGTTAGAGATTTATACACTTATTTCATAGGGTGTTCTTGATCATAGTTATCAACTCTATTACTTTGAGGGTTTTAATGATACTCATCCTCGAGGGATGTGTTTGGTTTCTCATGCAGATTCTTAGAGTAGGCTTTGGCATGAGAGATTAAAACATCTTAATTACAAATACTTGAAGGAGTTGAGAAATCATAGTATGGTATGTGGTATTCCTATAGTTTCATGTCTTGATGGATTTTGCCCTGGTTGTGCATGAGGGAACCAACACCAAAATTCATGTCCTTAGGGTATGTCGAAGAGAGCTTCTTCACCATTTGAGCTTGTGCACAATGATTTGATGGTCGTTCCTACTCTTTATTTAAATATATCCAAATATTCACTTCATTTTATTGATAAATTATTGAGGCATATTTGGGTTTATTTTCTAAAGTGAAAGAGAGATGTTTTTACACGCTTTAAAGTCTTTAAGGATTTGGCTGAGAAATAGTATTCTATTTGCATAAAAAAGGCTTCATATAGATAATGGGGGGAGTAACTGAGTCAAGAGTTCTCTACTATTTTGGTAGCTCATGGTATTTTTCACCATCAGTCTATTTCCCACACTCCATAATAGATTGGCTTAGCAGAATGGAATAAACAAACTTTGAAGGAGATGGCTAACTACATGATGCGCTCATGAGATTTACCTCCTATCTATTGGTAGAGGTAGTTAATTATGTGAAATACATTCAGAATCACACACCATATAGATAACTTGAGCATTTAAATATGAAGGAGGCTTGGTCTAGAACCAATCCTGGTGTATCATTTTTAGAGTCTTTGGGATCCATGCTTGGGTATTTGTACCAAATAAGAAAAGGAAAGCATTGGTTAGGAATATCAAACCCTTGATCTTTGTATGGTATGGTGAGGACATAAAATATTATTATCTTTTGGATCTTGATACTCACTATGTTATTTTTTGAACATGTACAATTTGATGAGTGTTTCAATTCTCATGACTCTTCATATTCTTCCATGCCTTCTTTTTATTTTCTTTTGTTGATTCCTCACCTCCTCTTAAGGATTCATTCTTTAAGAAACTAGTTTAGGAGGCCCCTGAGGAGGTTACAAATGTTGAGGATCTAATTCTCACTGATGTTTTCATTATGACATTAGTATCATACTAGAATTTATGAGACAACACCTTTTATATAGGATCTTCCACCCTTTAGACATCATCATGCACATTTTATAGGTATTGGAATTTTATATCAAGCATTCTTTGGAGATCCACAATATTTTTCACAAGATCATTTGATATATGAGTGGATGATGTGATGACATATTAGTATTCTTATTTGATGAAGAATCATACTTAGGATTTGGTATATCTTCCTAAGGGAATAAAGTTGGTTAGGTTCAAGTGGGTACACCACACCAAGTATGCAATTGATGGGTCTATTGATAAGTATAAGACATGTCTTGTTACAAAGGGGTTCTCATAGGTT